>OY856410.1:1510000-1522500 GCA_963693085.1 Alisma plantago-aquatica
TGTGCAAGAGAGTTAGTCTCGCCTTTAATGACTTCTATATCAAAAACATATTCTACGAAAAATGTTTTCCATCTATTTAACCTCGTATATTCTGGGGTAGATGGTAAGTAGTTTTTAACAAAAGCTTTATCTTGAGTATTATCTACTCGTGCTAGGAATTTTTTAGGTAGTAAAAAATAGGAGAATTTTTTGATTACCAGTTTGAGTGCTAACAATTCTTTTTCATTCAAGTGGTATCTTTTTTTCTATTTACTATGAATGTTCCAGAGGTATATCTGCATAATTTTTCTTTTTGCTCATCCTTTTTCTATAGGTCTGCTCCCCAAAATTCTTCAGAGGCATCTATTTCTATTATTAAATCATCTCCTTCTAAAGGGAGATTTAGTCTTGGTTGATTTTTACATTTTTCTTTTATAAATCTGACATGATTTATAAGTTCTTCTATCATAAAGAAGATTGTGTTTTTCTTTAATAATTTTTGTAGAGGGTTTCTTAGTTTTTCTAAGTTTTCTGTAAATTGTTCTGAATAATTTAGACAACCTAAAAATCTTTGAAGTTGTTTTTTATCTTCTAGTTTATCTGGGAACTTAACAATTTTTTCTATTATATGTTCTTGCAATTCTATTCCACCCGAGTCTAATATTAATCGTAAAAATTCTATTTTAGGTTTACAAATTTCTATTTTCTTTTTAGAAAGTACTATTCCTTCTTTTTGACAAAGAAGAGAAAATATTTGCAAGTGTTTATAATGTTCTTTTTTCATATTTGCTGACTATGAGAATATCATCTACATACACTAGACAAAAAGAATTGTAAGGTTCAAATACCTTATCCATTCTTCTTTGGTATATTTGTGGAGTATTTTTTAATCCAAAAGGCATGACTTTCCATTCGTAATGTCTTTTTGGGAAATGAATGTCGTTAGTGGTATACTTTTTTCATCTAGTCTTATTTGATAAAATCTCGACTTACAGTCGAACGGGGAATAAATATTTTTTCCTTTTGTCATATTTATTAATGTTTCTTTGTGAGGAAGAAAGTATCCATCAAATTTACTATATTGATTTAGTTGTTTGTAGTTAACTACCATTCTTGTCTTTCCTCTTTTAATTTCTTCATGGTTTCTAACAATAAATGCTAGACTAGAATGAGGGCTCTTTGATTTTTGTATTAATTATGATTTTTCTAATTTTTGTAATTGAACTCTTAATTCATCTATATCAATAGGATTATTTCTCATAGGTTTAACCCTAATTATTTTGGTGATGTCTATTAATTCTATTGTAGCCCATTCATAGCTAATATTCTAGAGAGCTAATGGATTTTCACTGAAATTCTTTTCAAATAATGTTTCACTAGTTTAAAGATTTAATTGTGCAAATATTTTTCATGACAATTTCTCTTTTTTTCATTATTATAATCACTACGCTTGCAGTGAAAAATAAATTTATCCCTTTTATATGTTGTGTGAACTCTTTTTATCACAATCCAATGGTTGCATGGTTTTAGGAATTTTATATATAGTTTATGTTGCACATATAGTTAAAATTTGTCTGTAAAATTCTATCTTAATAAGATATCTTGTTGTGTAAAATCAGGTGTGTACAATGGAGGGCAAGAATAATATAGTTTCTTATTATTATTTAAGGTTTTTTCACTCCTTGTGTTAGGGTATGTCCTTTTCCAGTAAAGTCTATTCCATATATTACAGGTAATGTTGTAATATGGTTTTCAGGAAAACATTATTTTCTGGCTATACAAGTGCCTGCTCCAGTATCTACGAATGCATGAAAATATTCTGTTTTATATCCACCATAGATTATTCCCGCAATTATGTATACTGTGTTTGCTACTCATTGGGTTCTTTTTTCTAGAAATATTCATTATTATCATGAGTAAAATGTAATCCATCTCTTTGTAAAGAGAAAGTTTCTATCTGTTTTAGTGTACTCATTCCTAGAATAATTTCTATATCATCATTATGACTGTGTGACTGTATAAAGAGTGTTACATCTATTTTAATATTTTGTATTTCAATTGGAACAATTTCTTGGTGTGTTACTGCATGTTCTTGTCCATCGAAATTTATATATGTGTATGGGGATCCTATAGGTATTTTTTCTGTATAAGGTATCATTCCTTCTTGTATAAAGGAAGCTTATGCTCCTGACTCTATTAATATCATAGTCATACTCCAATCTCTTCCATTAAAATATTTTCCATATAATTTGTAATTTCTAGCATTTCTATTATCCCCGCTTGAATTCTCAAGCTTGATGATCTATTTAAATTTCTTAATATTGGTCTTAGTCTCCCATTGTATCAATCCATGCTTGCTCTTGCTTCTTCTATCCTATCTCCATTTGTTTTTTGTAATTGGTTTCCTTCATAACCAATTCTTCTTGGAATTCTATTTTTTGTTACTAGAGGTTTTTCAGAGACATGTATATTCATATTTCTGGTATTTCTATTTCTGAGATTATCTCTGGTCTCGCAATCTTTCCTACTTCTCTAAAAAAATTAGGGAGTATTATAATGTCTTTATCTTCAAAATTTTTAGAATGATGTGTATTGCTTAGAGCATTAGCTAATTATATAAGTTATAGAGTATGGGATAGATCCCTTTTTCATAAATTCTTCTCTTCGAAAATGTTGTATCAAACTTAAAGTTCTATTGATATTATTATCTCTAATATTGACACTTATCTTCGGATAAATATTAAAGATTAATTTTTGATGACCAAGATTCCCTTGTAATATTCCTAGTGTTGCATCTTTTCAATCATTTATTACATTATCCATTAATACAATGTTTATTGGAGAGTCTATTCCTTCTCTAAAGGATTCATTAATCATCATTGGTATTGCGCCTATATGTATCCATCCTATTTTAGATTTATCTTTTATTTTTTCCATTCTTCTCATTAAGTCTTCTTTTCTAAGTAAGGGTATGTTTATTCTATTTTTAGTGTATTCCATTTGCGTAGGCATTTCTCTATTAGTAATTCCATAATATAGGATATGTTCTCTCTGAGTAATCTTATTAAAGAATGATGTTTTAAACCTATCTGATTTTTCGAGTTTTAACTCAGTACTTCGTATTTTATTGAACAATCTTCTATCTATCAGTACATCTTGCAAGAAGTTTCCTACTTCTTATTGGTATTCTGCTATTATTTCTTGTTCAGTCTGATTCGATATCTAAGAAATAATAGATTGATCCATCTGATTGCTCATCATTAGTTGCTTGAAAAAATTCAAGAATGTTTTCTATTTCTGACAAATTTTCTTCAATTATTTCTTCAAATAGTTTTTGATTAATTCTCTTTGATCCTTACAGTAAAAATCAATTAGCCCTCTAGAATATTATCCAAGAATGGGCTACAATAGAATTAATAGACACCATCAAAATATATAGGGTTAAACCTATGAGATATAATCCTGTTGAAATAGAAGAATTCAGAGTTCAATTACAAGAATTAGAAAAATCACAATTAATACAAAAATCAAAGAGCCCTCATTCTAGTCCAACATTTATTGTTATAAATCATGCATAAATTAAAAGAGGAAAGGCAAGAACGGTAGTTAATTACAAACAACTAAATCAATATACTAAATTTGATAGATACTTTCTTCCTGACAAAGAAACATTAATAAATATGACAAGAGGAAAAAATATTTATTCCAAGTTCGACTGTAAGTCAGGATATATCAAATAAGACTAGATGAAAAAATTATACCACTAACAACATTCAGTACCCCACAAGGACATTACGAATGGAAAGTCATGCCTTTTAGATTAAAAAATGCTCCACAAATATACCAAAGAAGAATGGATAAGGTATTTGAACCTTACAATTCTTTTTGTCTAGTATATGTAGATGATATTCTCATAGCCAGCAAAAATGAAGAATAACATTATAAACACTTGCAAATATGTTCTCTTCTTTGTCAAAAAGTAGGAATAGTACTTTCTAAAAAGAAAATAGAAATTTGTAAACCTAAAATAGAATTTCTAGGATTAATGTTAGATTCGAGTGGAATAGAATTGCAAGAACATATAGTAGAAAAAATGTTATGTTTCCAAATAAACTAGAAGATAAAAAACAACTTCAAAGATATTTAGGTTGTCTAAATTATGCAGAACAATTTATAGAAAACTTAGCAAAACTAAGAAACCCTCTACAAAAATTATTAAGGAAAAACATAATCTTCTTTATGACAGAAGAATTTATAAATCATGTCAGATTTATAAAAGAAAAATGTAAAATCTACCAAGACTAAATATCCCTTTAGAAAGATATGATGTAATAATAGAAATAGATCCCTTTGAAAAATTTTGGGGATCGGTCCTAAAGAAAAAGGATGAGCAAAAGAAAAAATATGTAGATATAACTCTGGAACATTCAAAGAAACAAAAAAAAGATACCACTAGAATGAAAAAGAATTGTTAACACTTAAAAAGGGAATTAAGAAATTCTCCTATTTTTTACTACCTAAAAAATTCCTAGCATGAGTAGATAATATTCAATTTAAAGCTTCTATTAAAAACAACTTACCATCTACCCCATAATATAAGAAGTTTTTTTTGGTCGGTCAAAAAGCGTGTTACTATATAATTCCAAAACTTTGGGTACAGACATTGCACCCCTTTACAGTCAGGGATGAAAACATCTGAAAGAACAAAAAGGGTTAATAGGACCCCCAAAAGTAGAACAGGAACAAGACACCAAAACTTCTAAAATAATACAGACACTGCCTAATAGATGAGGGAAATAACCAGAGAACAACTAGAACAAACACTAGCATTAACCCCACCTTCAAATTGTGTTGTCCTGGAAGACTGAAAACTGACCAATCATAAAAGGAAGGGCAATATTATCTGGACGAGATGATGAAAAGATCCTTTACCAACCCAAAAGCATCCAAGCTGCAAAAAGCAAAGTAGGAGGTGCCCTTCCATAAGCTGTCCTTCGGTTGATGTCCTTGAAAAGAAAACAACCACCTTCCCCATCAGTGGCATTGAGAGCATCTCATAAAGTATGAGGGAAAGATAGTTTTCCTATTCCTCTTCACCAAACAAGAGACAAACAGATAAACAGGCGCAACTCGATCACACATCTACATCAAGGAGAAGCTCCCTGAACAAAGAACCGAACTGGATGAGGACAGAGCTCAACCAGAACCCAAATGCCCCTATTTGCACAGAGGCATTTCACAGATCACCTTGCAGATGTCCATCACGCGAAGCCCCTGAGGAGCTCGCGCATCACCGAAGGCCAGAGAAAAACTCGACCAGTCACCGGGGAGTAGCAGAATGAGGCACCACCGGGTAGGTCGGTAAGAATCCACACCACCCAGTGAGTGAGAAGGTCACCCTTTCCAATCATCTGCCACCCTGTTGCTAAAGTTTCTGATGGATCATTTGAGACCCTGTGGAGGGAACCCCAATGGCCGGAGGCCAACCGGAGGAGCACAACAAACAGGAGCAGCTGAATGACCACCCAATCTAGGACCTGGAATAGGTCAAGGAGCTGAGCCCCTGAAAGGGGTGCCGCCATCACAGTAGAAGGAACACCGCATCTTCAAGCAGACCAGAAGAAGACCAGTCACCCATCGAGGAAGCCATCACCGCCGGGAATGCCAAAGCAAGGGACAAAAATGAGACGAGACCCGTCGTTGCTGAGGAAGCACCAGACTCACTTAGAGAAGGGATGAGAAAGAACCCCTTTCTTCAGTGGCGTGATGGAGCAGCAAGCAAGCTACAGATCTAGAGGTGAGCAACTTCTCTCCATATGCCACTCTTGAGCGGATTGGAGTCAATTGAGTTGAGGTAGCCTAAACCCAACCCATATCTAATCACCCCGCGCACATCACATCTCCCTTTCACCCCGAACATCCGAGATGACTCCAGTAACGACGGCCTACTCCTTCCTCTAGAGGTTCACTCCAAAAACTCGCTACAACCTCGCCTTGATAGTTGATGGGCCAGGAGGAGGGGGGCTCCGAGGAGAACGCCCCCTCCCCCTAGTGGCGGCTGACAGGGAGAATATAAGAGGTTAAGGAGATGACAAATATTTTTTGCAGAATATATTTTTGATATAGAAGTCATTAAAGGCGAGACTAGCTCTCTTGCAGATTTCCTATCAAGAGAATATAATGGAGCAAGTTGAAAAGAAACTTATAGAACTTGAAGCTCGGTTGCAACATAGTTGTAATCTATTACAAGACAATTACGTAGATTTGATTGAAATAATCTAAGCACAAGAAAAAATTATTGACAATGTAGAAGAAAACAAGTAAGATATTACATGTATCATTGCAGATCTAAATTGCTTCATAAGAGAAATACAACAAAAATGATCAGAATCAGTAAGAATGGATAAAGTGGCAGGTAAATGTCCAATCGAGATATCTCTCCAAATATCTAATTCAATCAGTAATAAAAAAACTACTAATAATACTACTCTAAAGATAAGAGAAAGCCATTTTAAAACTGCAAAAACTAACCTCACCGCTGAGAATACTATCTCTTCGGAGGAAAATATTAGCCTAACAGCCAGAAGCAGCATTCAAACTATAAGAACTAGCTTAATTACTGATGATATGATCTCTTATGAGAATAGTTTCCTCCTCACAGTGGAAAATACTATCTCTTTGGAGAAAGATTGCTGTTATACAACAGACAATGTTAAATTGATGCCCGAAAATATTTTTAAATTCAGGGTATCTTAGATTGAATAGGAACATGACCTGCAATTTAATCTTACAAAATTCTCAGCAAAATGTGAAACAGAATACATATCTTTACTTGAGATTGTTTGTAATCTCAAAACAATAGATACATGTGTTCCAGATTATATAGGAATTTATCTTAAAATTAACTTCAATAAAGGAGCAGATCCAAAATTATCAAAGATTGCTTTAGAATTGGAGCCACAAATTTGATATACGTAAGTCCTGATCTTGAAGAAATTCAAGGACTTCTCCAAGAAATTATTAAAGAAATCAAAGAATTCAAAAATAACAGCCCACTGGTGAAACCCACTAGTGAGATCTATGTTAAAAATCTTCTCAGCATCTGAAGACTAGGAGAAATTAAAAAGGTTCAATTCAGTCGACGATATTCAAATTGGAGTATCATCTTTAGATTATGTTAAAGAGATTGAAGGAAGTCACCAGAAAGAATTTGAAGGATAAAAAATTGAAAAAGAATTTTTTGAAGTCAAAAGAGCTCTAAGACTAAGAGTTCTCTATCAAGTGATGGAAATATTAATTAACGACAATCGAAGCTGTTTACATAAAGCTTCAGACAATATGATTATTCTTTCCACAACAAGAAGATCTAATGTATCAAAAAAATTAATTTAGAAAGATTCTTAAAGAAAATAGAAATGGGACAAATAAAATTAAGTTGTAGATGCCATAAAGTATTCTGTCAACTTAGAAAGCATGTTGGAAAAATATGCCCGGTGTGTCCAGACAAAATGGAAAGAGACATCAATAGTAGTAGTAGTCGCTAAAGAAAGACGGCTGCCAGAAGACTCCAATTTCCAAGACATTAGCAATGATGATTAAGAGTAATAATGCACCAAAAACCTTATTCCATGACGATAGAAAGTATCAATAAAGAAAAGCATCCTCAATGGGACAAGTGTTCGACGATAGAAAGCATCAATAAAACAAAGAATCCTCAAAGGGAGAAGTGTTTGATTGTAATGTAAAGAAGAATAGTAACAACAACAATGTAGGCGTCTTTCGAATGCTAAAGATGAAGTTAAGGGTGTCTATATAAACCCTCAAGGTGTTTGTAATGGGCATCGATCCTAGCCGGAGAGAGACCTGAGCGTATATGTATTCCTAAGTGTTCCATTTCAATAAAAGCAGGAGCATCAACTCTATTTTGATTTCATTTCAAGAAAATGTGTCTTGCAAACTAATTCTCTTAGTGTAAGAAACCAACTTTAATAAGAGATAGTAGTCCTTGTACTACTATAGAAGAGGAAATCCAGTGTGTAACCTGTTATACCCCCATTCCAATCTATGTTCACCTATAGAGAGTCATCTCTCCCTTAGATTCCCGGAGGCCATTGTCCAGAAAAGTTCGACTAAGCAATGAAGGAGGAAGGACGTTGGGACATCCAGGCTATAGGATAATGTTGAGGAGTTCGAGATCTAGAACGTCAATATCTAAGGATTACTTCTCTTAGAAATGGTTAAGAGAAGATCGATTGGAATTGAAGAAGAACGGAAGCAAGGTGGAAAAAACAGGTATACAAACTTCATTTTGCTCTCTATAGTACCTAGAGTGTTAATATTGATATACTAAAAGCTAGTTTCTTATTCGTCAAAAAAGACATATCAAGTATGAAAATGCTAAAAATTCTTGATAAAATAAGTAATAACATAGACAAAATGATGCTATAGAGAAAGCATACAACACCCATAAGGGTAGTTCGAGTATGTTTTCAAAGAAAAATAAGAAAACATCAATATTTCAAATTTATAATTTCCATTTTTGCCATATCTAAAATGGTATCCGAGCCATGTTTTGATCTCAAAAATATATTTAATCTCTTTAAACAAATGTTTAAAGAACAAAAAGAAGAAAATCATATAAGTCAAGAATATTATTCAAACAATGATATATATGAAGCCTTAGATATTGAATTTGAAGCAAACATAGGTTAAGATGCACAACAAATTAGAAGTACAAGTACATGAGAATAATTCGAAAAATGTTCAAAATATTCAAGAAATGATAGTAGAATTACAAAGAACAATTGAATATATTATAGAAAAACAAAATAGAGAATGTACCCCTAAAATAAATCTATTCGATTCATGTGGAAATGAAATAAGCTTATGTCCACTTCAGATCGAAGAAACAAATGATTTAAAAATTGAACAATTAGAAAATAGATACTTAGCAGCTAGAGTAGAAGAATTAGATAGCCTAAGCCAAGAAATAGTTAGACTTTCTGAGAAAGCTAGAATTATAAATATTAAACCTATAGATGGAGAAGACTGACATCACCTATGCCTACTATGACACATACTGCACAATCAAACATAAATGGAACTCTAGAACAACAAGGATGAATATATTGGTTTGAGCCAAGTTTTAGAAGAAAACCCACTGATAGAAATAGATATGAAGGAATAAATTGGGCATCAAATAAAAGACTTAAAAAATTAACATTCGAAACCCCAGTAGACTATATGACTCAATAATACATTAGACCAAATGAAACCTCAATTATGTAAGAAACATAGATGAAGCCATAACAAGATGGCCAAAAGCCACTTATTTATATGTTACAGTACAAAGTAATGATATAGATATAACAGTAAGATTTTTTCATGTAACCTTTCAAGGAATAGTGTTAGATTGGTGGAAAGGATTAAAAGAAAATGACAAAAAAGTTGTTAAAGGAACTGCAACAACTTTAGCATATGTAGTAAACAATTATGAAAATGAATTACAAAGATAATTCTTAGGAGAAACTGGAAATACAAATAAAGATGTAGAAAAAGAAAAAGAAAAACAAAGATTTACTTTTCTTCTATACAACCTGAAGTTATGTGATATGTGTAGAATAGATGACTACATATGCAAATTTCAAGAATACTTCTACAAAACATTTGATAGAACAGACAAAGAAAATATGAAAAAAAAAAGTTTATTAAACCTATTTTATGTAAAAATTCCAGACCCCTAGGATTCAAAGCAATGCAATTATATCCTCAATATATAGGACAAAGAGTGGATACTCTAGAAAGACGCATTGAATTCACAAGAACAAATTTAGAAGAATGGTGTGCAGAAGCCACACTAAATAGAAAAACAAATATAGTAGTAAAACAAGGTTTATGTTGTTCAATGTTAACTGACCCTGTATCAATAGGATGCGAATATAGAAGATATAATAAATCAAATAAATACAGATTTAAAAGAAAGAAAAGATTTGATTTCAAACCAAAACCTAAAAAGAAATACTAGAAGAAAAAGTGTTAATAAAAACAAAAACCCAAAGGAATATACATGTTTTATATGCAAAGAAAAATGAAATTATGCAAACAAATGTCCAAATAAAGGAACAAAGAGAATTAATAAAAAATATTTTGAAGAAATAATTGACGAAAAATTATCAAAAATAGAAAATATTCTTGAATTTGTTCAAGCAAGTGATGATGAGCAATCAGATGGATCAGTCTAGTATTTCTCAGATACCGAATCAGACTAAATAAGAAATAATAAAAGAATACCAAGAAGAAGCAGGAAACTTCTTGCAAGATGTACTGATAGATAGAAGATTATTCCATAAAATACGAAGTACTGAGTTTAAAATAGAAAATTTAGATGGGTTTAAAACATCCTTCTTTGATAATATTTCTCAAAGAAAACATATCCTATATTATGAAATTACTAATAGAGAAATTCCTATGCAAATTGAATACAATAAAAATAGAATAAACATACCCTTACTTCAAAAAGAAGACTTAATGAGAAGAATAAAAAAAATAAAAGATAAATCCAAAATAGGATGGATAAATATAGGCGCAATACAAATGATCATTAAAGCAACCTTTAGAGAAGGAATAGACTCTCCAATAAACATTGAATTAATGGATAATAGAATAAATGATAGAAAAGATGCAACACTCGAGTCCCGTCCGCACTGGTGATCGCCCTTGCGATCTAGGTTTAGTGTCGATGCCCCTTGGCTTGGGGGGCGGGGGCGGGAGCGGCGGCCGCGGCCGGTGGTCTCTTCCCCTACTTCTCTGGGGCCTCTTCCTGTCTCGCCTCACCTCAACCAAGCTGTCGTCAAATGCCTTCGACTGGTCCTGTCTCTCACCGTTCTTGTACGGCGGGATCTCTGGGTGACTTTGTTGTTGCCGTGGGCGAGTACTCAGGTAGTTTCTTGCCTGGTGGGGGACTCACCCATCTGGCCCAGTGCGTGGTGTCTCTGCCTTTGAAGGTGCTTGCCATGTCAGGATGGGCGACAGTTTGGGTCTGAGGGGCTGAGGTTTCCTTTCCCCCTTTATGTTCTACTCTATTTTGTTTTCAGTTGCTTGTCTGTTTTCATTTTCTACCTGTGTCAGGTGTTTGGTTTGGTCTGTGGCAACTTCATCTTCCATTTTAGTCGCCGATCATCGGTGTTTGTTGTTCTTCTGGTTAGTCTCTCCTTTGTGGGAGCAAGAAGCTCCTGTTGTGCTGGTGCTCCATTTTGTCTCAGTCAATTTTATTGAGCTTGGTCGTATGGTCGAGCTGGACGTCAAAAATACTGATTAGAATACTAATTGGAGGCAGACTACCTATCATCGTTCTAAACTCATATTGAAGGAATCCTCATTAAAAAGCTGCTTTAGTTAGCATCGGTGTAGGAGGATCAAGGAAGAAACATTTTACTCTCTTTCCAATTTGATTCTTGGTGTTTGGGTAGCCCTACTTCTGGTTGTTGTATGTTTGGTTAGTGTTCTTATTCACTCTTATAGATGTCATATGGCTTATGAGTAATGAAGTTGATATGTTTGTTTAAAAAAAAGATGCAACTCTAGGAATATTACAAGGGAATCTCAGACATCAAAAATTAATCTTTAATTTTTATCTGAAGATAAATGTAAATATTAGAGATAATAATATCAATAGAACTTTATGTTTGATATAAGATTTTCAAAGAGAAGAATTTATAAAAAAGAGATATTTCCCATACTCTATAACATATATAATTAGCTATGCTCTAAGCAATACACATCATTCTGAAAAATTTGAAGATCAAGACATTATAGTACTCCCTAATTTATTTGGAGAAGTAGGAAAGATTACGAGATAAGAGATAATCTCAAAAATAGAAATACTAGAAAATATGAATGTAGATGTCTCTAAAAAACCTCTAGTAATAGAAAATAGAATTCCAAAAAGAATTCGTTATGAAGGAAACCAATTACAAATAACAAATGGAGATAGGATAGAAGAAGCAAGAGCAAGCATGGATAGATACAATGTGAGAGTAAAACCAATATTAAGAAATTTAAACAGAACATCAAGCTTGAGAATTCTAGCAGATATTAGAAATGCTAGAAATTACAAATTACATGGAAAATATTTAAACGGAAGAGATTGGAGCATGTCTATAATATTGATAGATTTTGGAGCAGGAGCTTCCTTTATGCAAGAAGGAATGATACCTTATATAGAAAAAATACCTATAGGATCCCCATACACATATACAAATTTTGATGGACAAGAACATGCAGTAACACACCAAGAAATTGTTCGAATTGAAATACAAAATATTAAAATAGATGGAACACTCTTCATACAGTTAGACAGTCATAATGACGATGTAGAAATTATTCTAGGAACCAGTACACTAGAACAGATAGAACCTTTCTCTTTACAAAGAGATGGATTATATTTTACTCATAATAATAATGAATATTTATGGAAAATAGGACCCAATGACTAGAAAACACAGTATATATAACTCCGGGAA
>OY856410.1:1527500-1842500 GCA_963693085.1 Alisma plantago-aquatica
TATGTATATATATACATATATATACATATATATATATATATATACACATATCTAAATATATACATATATAGATACATATATGCATACATATATACAAATATATATACATATATAGATACTTATATGTATACATATATACACATATATATGTATATACACATATACATACATACATATATATATATATATATATATATATATATATATATATATATATATATATATATATATATATATATATATATATATATATATATAATTACAACCAAAATGTATGGATCGGAGAAACCAACCGATTTTAAGAAGCACAAATATCAAAGAAAACATATTATAAGGGAGTGATAAGTAATTTCTTCCTTATGTTATTAAATTGATCTAAAGGAAGTGATTTTGTGAAAATATCAGCCAATTGATCTTCCGTATCAACATGATGAAGGGATATATGTTTTTTAGAAATATGATCCCTTAGAAAATGATGACGGATTTCAATATGTTTGGCACGACTGTTTAAGATAGGATTATGTGCCAAGTTTATAGTGCTTGGATTGTCATAAAAGATAGGCGTAGATGAAAATATAAAACCATAATCATTTAAAACTTGTTGCATATAAAGCACTTGAGCACAACAAGACCCGGCTGCCATATATTCAACTTCAGTGGTAGAAAGGGCAACTATGTTTTGTTTCTTGCTAAACCATGATACTAAGGATCTTCCTAATAAGAAACAACTTCTTCTTGTGCTTTTTCAGTCAAGTCGACAACCAGCATAATCGGCATCGATATAAGCTTTCAAATCCAAAGATTGTCTTTGAGGATACCATAAACCATAGTTGGCGGTGCCGGCTAAGTATCTTAGAATCCTTTTGACAGCTTGAAAATGAGTTTGCATGGGTTTTGATTGAAATCTAGCACAAAGTCCAACGGAAAACATGATATCCGGTCTAGAAGCAGTTATGTAAAGCAAGCTACCAATCATGGCCCTATATAAGGAATCATCAATGGGTTCCCCATTTTCATCCTTGTCAATTTTAGTAGAGGTATCCATTGGAGTGTTAGCATGTTTGCAATGTTCCATCCCGAAACATTTTAAAAATGTTTATTTATATATATATATATATATATATATATATATATATATATATATATATATATATATATATATATAGAGAGAGAGAGAGAGAGAGAGAGTCAGGCTAAAATACACTCGAGTGTACAGATCACATCGTACACCCCAATGATGTTTACCTATCTACACCATATCTTTGAAAAATCTAATCCATTGATCTTCATTGTTAGAATAATAATAGGCTACACACAAAATTTGAGCCCATTTGGATCAGTGTAAGTCACTCATCCAAGGACAACAAAATCAACACACAAAACTAATTTAAAATGCATAATTTTTTCCTTCTTTAAATGCATGACCTATAAGTATCCAAATGAGCTCAAGTTTATCATATAGAATGTTCTTGAGATCTTAAAGAAAATCAATGGTTTCAATTTTCAAAAGGATTGTTGGATGATTGAAAATGATTGAGGTGTATAGTGCCTTCAGTACACTCGAGTGTATTCTAGCTTAACTATCTCTCTCTCTCTTTATATATATATAATTATATATATATATATATATATATATATATATATATATATATATATATATATATATATATATATATATAAAGGAAGTGTTTGGAAAGAATTTGAAGGAGAAAAAATTGACAAAGAATTTTTTAAAGTCAAAAGAGCTCTAGGACCATTTTAGATATGGAAAAATGGAAATTATAAATTTTTCATATTGATGTTTTCTTATTTTGCTTTGAAAACATACTCGAACTATCCTTATGGGTGTTGTATGCTTTCTCTATTGCATCATTTTGTCTATGTTTATTACTTATTTTATCAAGAATTTTTAGCATTTTCATACTTGATATGTCTTTTTTGACGCATAACAAACTACTTATAGCAATTCGATAGTAACGCTCTAGGTACTATAGAGAGCAAAATAAAGTATATATACATGCGTTGCCCACCTTCCTTCCATTCTTCTTCAGTGCCAGTCGATCTTCTCTAAACAATTTCTAAGAGAAATAATCCTTAGACATCGACGTTCCAGATCTCAAACTCCTCAACATTATCCTATAGCCAGCATGTCCCAACGTCCTTGCTCCTTCATTGGTTAGTTAGACTTTTCTAGATAATGGCCTCTGAGATAATCAAAGGGAGAGATAACTCTCAACAGGTTAACATAGATTGGAATGGGGGTGTAATAGGTTACACATAGGATTTTCTCTTCTATAGTAGTATAAGGACTACTATCTCTTACTAACGTTGGTTTCTTACACGAAGAGAATTAGTGTGCAAGACACATTTTCTTGAAATGGAATCGAAATAGAGTTGATGCTCCTTCTTTTATTGAAATGGAACACTTAGGAATACATATACACTCAGGGCTCTCTCTGGCTAGGATCGATGCCCATCATAAACACCTTGAGGATTTATATAGACACCCTCAACTTCATCTTTGGCGTTTGAAAGATGCCTGCATTATTGCTGTTACTATTCTTCTTTACATTACAATCGAACACTTGTCCCGTTGAGGATTCTTTGCTTTATTGATGCTTTCAATCGTCGAACACTTGTCCCATTGAGGATGCTTTGCTTTATCGATTCTTTCTATCATCACGAATGATGTTTTTGGTGCATTATTTCTCTTAATTGTCATTGCTGACATGTTGACAATTGGAGTCTTCTGGCAGACATCTTTCTTGAGCGACTACTGCTACTGTTACTGTCTCTATCCATTTTTCCTTGACACACCAGGCATATTTTTCCTTCATACTTTCTGATCTGACACAATACTTTCTGGCATCTGCAGCTTGATTTTATTTGTCCCATTTCTATTTTCTTTAGGAATCTTTTTAAATTAATTTTTTTGATACATTAGATCTTTTTGTTGTGGAAATAATGATCATATTGTCTGAAGCTTTATGTAACTAGCTTCGATTGTCATTAATTATTTTTTCCATCACTTGATAGAGAACTCTTAGTCCTAGAGTTCTTTTGACTTCAACAGATTGTTTGTCAATTTTTTCTCCTTCAAATTCTTTCTGAATACTTCCTTCAATCTCTTTAACATAATCTGGAGATGATACTCCAATTTGAACACATTGGACTGAATTGAACCTTTTGAATTTCTCCCAATTTTTAGATGTTGAGAAGATTTTAATGTAGATCTCACTAGTGGGTTTCCCCAGTGGACTGTTATTTTTGAATTCTTTGATTGCTTTAATAATTTCTTGGGAAAGTCCTTGAATTTCTCCAAGATCAGGACTTAGGTATATCAAATTTGCAGCTCCAATTCTAAAAGTAATCTTTGATAATTCTGGGATCTGCTCCTTTATCAAAGTTTATTCTGGGATAAATTCATGTATGATTTGGAACACATGTTTCTGTTGTTTTGAGATTATACACAATCTCAAGTAAAGATATGTATTCTGTTTCACATTTTGCTGAGAATTTTGTAAGACTCAATTGCAGGTCATGTTCCTGCTCAATCTGAGATACCTTGAATTTAAAAATCTTTTCGGGAATCAATTTAATATTGTCCGCGGTATAGCGGGAATCTTTCTCCAAAGAGATAACATTTTCCGTTGTGAGGCGGGAACGATTCTCAGAAGAGATAATATCATCAGTAATTAAACTAGTTCTTGTAGTTTGAAAGCTGCTTCTGGCCTTTAGGCTATCATTTTTCTCTGAAGAGATAGTATTCTCAGCCATGAGGCTGGTTCTTACAGTTTTAAAACTACTTTCTCTTATCTTTAGACAAGTATTATGAGTAGTTTTTTGACTACTGATTGAATCAGATATTTGGAGAGATATGTTGATTAGGCGTTTACCTACCACTTTATCCATTCTTATTGATTCTTATCCTTTTTGTTATATTTTGCTTCTGAATCAATTTAGATATGCAATGATACATGCAATATCTTGCTTGTTTTCTTCTACATTGTCAATAATTTTATCTTATTTTTGGATTATTTCAATCAAATCTACATAATATTATGGTAATAGATTACAACTATGTTACGACTGAGCTTCAAGTTCTGTAAGTTTCTTTTCAACTTGTTCCATTATAATCTCTTGAAAGGAAATGTCCAAGAGAGTTAGTCTCGCCTTTAATGACTTCTATATCAAAAATATATTCTATGAAAAATGTTTGCCATCTACTTAACCTCTTATATTTTGGGGTAGATGGTAAGTTGTTTTTAACAAAATCTTTAACTTGAGTGTTATCTACTCGTGCTAGGAATTTTTTAGTTAGTAAAAAATAGGAGAATTTTTTGATTCCCAATTTGAGTGCTAGCAATTCTTTTTCATTCGTGTGGTATATTTTTTTCTATTTCTATGAATGTTCTAGAGGTATATCTGCATAAAATTTTTTTTTCTCATTCGCTCTCCAAAATTCTTCAGAGGCATCTATTTCTATTATTAAATCATCTCCTTCTAAAGGGAGATTTAGTCTTGGTAGATTTATACATTTTTATTTTATAAATATGACATGATTTATAAGTTCTTTTGTCATAAAGAAGATAGTGTTTTTCTTTAATAATTTTTGTAGAGGGTTTCGTAGTTTTGCTAAGTTTTCTATTAATTGTTCTGAATAATTTAGACAACCTAAAAATCTTTGAAGTTTTTTTTTATCTTCTAGTTTATCTGGGAACATAACAATTTTTTCTACTATATGTTCATGCAATTCTATTCCACTAGAGTCTAATATTAATAATAGAAATTCTATTTTAGGTTTACAAATTTCTGTTTTCTTTTTAGAAAGTTCTATTCCTACTTTTTGACAAAGAAGAGGAAATATTTGCAAGTGTTTATAATGTTCTTCTTTATATTTGTTGGCTATGAGAATATCATCTACATATACTAGACAAAAAGAATTGTAAGGTTCAAATACCTTATCCATTCTTCTTTGGTATATTTGTGGAGCATTTTTTAATCCAAAAGGGATGACTTTCCATTCGTAATGTCTTTGTGGGGTACTGAATGTCGTTAGTGGTATACTTTTTTCATCTAGTCTTATTTGATAAAATCCTGACTTACAGTCGAACTTGGAATAAATATTTTTTCCTCTTGTCTTATTTATTAATGTTTCTTTGTGAGGAAGAAAGTATCCATCAAATTTAGTATATTGATTTAGTTGTTTGTAATTAACTACCATTCTTGCCTTTCCTCATTTATTTCTGCATGATTTCTAATAATAAATGCTACACTAGAATGAGGGCTCTTTTATTTTTGTATTAATTATGATTTTTCTATTTTTTGTAATTGAACTCTTAATTCATATATATCAACAGGATTGTATCTCATAGTAACCCTAATTATTTTGGTGGTGTCTATTAATTCTATTGTAGCCCATTCTTGGCTAATATTCCAGAGAGCTAATGGATTTTCACTGAAATTCTTTTCAAATAATGTTTCAATAGTTTAAAGATTTAATTGTGCAATTATTTTTCCTGATGGTTGCTCTTTTTAGTTATTATTATAATCACCACGCTTGCTGCAAAAAATAAATTTATCCTTTTATATGTTGGGTGAACTCTTTTTATCATAATCCAAAGGTTGCATGGTGATAGGAATTTTATATATAGTTTATGTTGCACATATATTTAAAATTTGTCTGTAAAATTACATCCTAATAAGATATCTTGTTGGGAAAAATCAGGTGTGTAGAATGGAGGGCAAGTAATAATATAATTTCTTATTATTATTTTAGATTTTTTTCACTCCTTGTGTTAGGGAATGTCCTTTTCCAGTAAAGTCTATTCCATATATTACAAGTAATGTTGTAATATAGTGTTCAAGAAAACATTATTTTCTGGCTATACAAGTGCCTGCTCCAGTATCTACAAATGCATGAAAATATTCTATTTTATATTCGCCATAGATTATTCCCGCAGTTATATATATACTGTGTTTGCTAGTCATTGGGTTCTTTTTCTAGAAATATTCATTATGATTATGAGTAAAATATAATCCATCTCTTTGTAAAGAGAAATTTTTCTAGAAAATATTTGCTGGCTATGAAAATATTCTGTTTTATATTCACCATAGATTATTCCTATAGTTATATATATACTGTGTTGCTAGTCATTGGGTTCATTTTTCTAGAAATATTCATTATTATTATGAGTAAAATACAATCCATCTCTTTGTAAAGAGAAATTTTCTATCTTCTCTAGTGTACTCATTCCTAGAATAATTTCTATATCGTCATTACGACTGTCTGACTGTATGAAGAGTGTTAAATCTATTTTAATATTTTGTATTTTAATTGGAACAATGGCTTGGTGTGTTACTGCATGTTCTTGTCCATCAAAATTTGTATATGTGTATGGGGATCCTATAGGTATTTGTTCTAAATAAGGTATCATTTCTTCTTGTATAAAGGAAGCTCCTGCTCCTGAATCTATATATATCGTAGTCATGCTCCAATCTCTTCCATTAAAATATTTTCACTATAATTTGTAATTTCTAGCATTTCTATTATCCCCGCTAGAATTCTCAAGCTTTCTATTCTATTTAAATTTATTAATATTGGTCTTAGTCTCCCATTGAATCTATCCATGCTTGCTCTTGCTTCTTCTATCCTATCTCCATTTGTTATTTGTTATTGGTTTCCTTCATAACCAATTCTTCTTGGAATTCTATTTTCTATTACTAGAGGTTTTTCAGAGACATGTATATTCATATTTTCTGGTATTTCTATTTCTGAGATTATCTCTAGTCTCGTAATCTTTACTACTTCTCTTAATAAATTAGGGAGTACTATAATGTCTTTATCTTCAAATTTTTGAGAATGGTGTGTATTGCTTAGAGCATAGCTAATTATATAAGTTATAGAGTATGGGGTATATCCCTTTTTCATAAATTCTTCTCTTCAAAAATGTTGTATCAATCTTAAACTTCTATTGATATTATTATCTCTAATATTTACACTTATCTTCAAATAAATATTAAAGATTAATTTTTGATGACTGAGATTCCCTTGTAATATTCCTAGTGTTGCATCTTTTCTATCATTTATTCTATTATCTATTAATACAATGTTTATTGGAGAGTCTATTCCTTCTCTAAAGGTTTCTCTAATTATCATTTGTATTGCTCCTATATGTATCCATCCTATTTTAGATTTATCTTTTATTTTTTCCATTCTTCTCATTAAGTCTTCTTTTCTAAGTAAGGGTATGCTTATTCTAATTTTAGTGCATTCAATTTGCATAGGCATTTCTCTATTAGTAATTCCATAATATAGGATATGTTCTCTCTAAATAATCTTATCAAAGAATGATGTTTTAAACCCATCTAAATTTTCTAGTTTTAACTCAATACTTCGTATTTTATTGAATAATCTTCTATCTATCAGTACATCTTGCAAGAAGTTTCCTACTTCTTCTTGGTATTCTTCGATTATTTCTTGTTCAGTCAAATTCGATATTTGAGAAATAATAGATTGATCCATCTGATTGCTCATCATTAATTGCTTCAAAAAATTCAAGAATGTTTTCTATTTCTGACAATTCTTCGTCAATTATTTCTTCAAATAGTTTTTGATTAATTCTCTTTGATCCTTACAGTGAAAATCAATTAGCCCCCTGGAATAATAGCCAAGAATGGGCTACAATAGGATTAATAGGCACCACCAAAATAATTAGCGTTAAACCTATGAGATATAATCCTGTTGAAATAGAAGAATTCAGAGTTCAATTACAAGAATTAGAAAAATCACAATTAATACAAAAATCAAAGAGCCCTCATTCTTGTCCAACATTTATTGTTAGAAATCATGCAAAAATTAAAAGAGGAAAGGCAAAAATGGTAGTTAGTTACAAACAACTAAATCAATATACCAAATTTGATGGATACTTTCTTCCTCACAAAGAAACATTAATAAATATGACAAGAGGAAAAAATATTTATTCCAAGTTTGACTGTAAGTTGGGATTTATCAAATAAGACTAGATGAAAAAAGTATACCACTAACGGCATTCAGTACCCCACGAGAACATTACAAATGGAAAGTCATGTCTTTTAGATTAAAAAATGCTCCACAAATATACCAAAGAAGAATGGATAAGGTATTTGAACCTTACAATTCTTTTTGTCTGGTATATGTAGATGATATTCTCATAGCCAGCAAAAATGAAGAAGAACATTATAAACACTTGCAAATATTTTCTCTTCTTTATCAAAAAGTAGGAATAGTATTTTCTAAAAAGAAAAAATAGAAATTTGTAAACCTAAAATAGAATATCTTGGATTAATATTAGACTCGAGTGGAATAGAATTGCAAGAACATGTAGTAGAAAAATTTGTTATTTTCTCAAATAAACTAGTAGATAAAAAAAACTTCAAAGATTTTTAGGTTGTCTAAATTATGCGTAACAATTTATAGAAAACTTAGAAAAACTAAGAAACCATCTACAAAAATTATTAAAGAAAAACATAATCTTCTTTATGACAAAAAAATTTATAAATCATGTCAGATTTATAAAAGAAAAATGTAAATCTACCAGGACTAAATATCCCTTTGGAAGGATATGATTTAATAATAGAAACAGATACATTTGAAGAATTTTGAGGATTAGTTCTAAAGAAGAAGGATGAACAAAAAGAAAAAATATGTAGATATAACTCTAGAACATTCATAGAAACAAAAAAAATATACCACTCGAATGAAAAAGAATGGTTAGCACTTAAAAAGGGAATTAACAAATTCTCCTATTTTTTACTACCTAAAAAATTCCTAGCACAAGTAGATAATACTCAAGTTTAAGCTTCTGTTAAAAACAAATTACCATCTACCCCAGAATATAAGATGTTAAGTAGATGGAAAACATTTTTCGCAAAATATATTTTTGATATAGAAGTCATTAAAGGCGAGACTAACTCACTTGTAGATTTCCTATCAAGAGAATATAATGGAGCAAGTTGAAAAGAAATTTGCAGAACTTGAAACTCGGTTGCAACATAGTTGTAATCTATTGCAAGACAATTACGTAGATTTGATTGAAATAATCCAAACACAAGATAAAATTATTGAATATGTAGAAGAAAACAAGTAAGATATTGTAGGTATCGTTGCAGATCTAAATTGCTTACAAGAGAAATACAAAAAAAGGTTCAGAATCAGTAAGAATGGATAAAGTGGTAGGTAAATGCCCAATCGACATATCTCTCCAAATATCTAATTCAATCAGTAGTAAAAAAACTACTGATAGTACTAGTCTAAAGATAAGAGAAAGCAGTTTAAATATGCTAAAACCAACCTCACGATTGAGAATACTATCTCTTCGGAGAAAAATGATAGCCTAACGGCCAGAAGAAGCTTTCAAACTGCAAGAACTAGCTTAATTACTGATGATATTAAATTGATGTTTGAAAAGATTTTTAAATTCAGGGTATCTCATATTGAGCAGGAACATGACCTGCAATTTAATCTTACAAAATTCTCAGCAAAATGTGAAACAGAATACATATCATTACTTGAGATTGTTTATAATCTCAAAATAACAGAGACATGTGTTCCAGATTATATAGGAATTTATCCCAAAATTAACTTTGACAAAGGAGCAAATCTCGAAATTATCAAAGATTGCTTTAGAATTGGAGCCACAAATTTGATATACCTAAGTCCTGATGTTGAAAAAATTCAAGGACTTCCCCAAGAAATTATTAAAGCAATCAATGAATTCAAAAATAATTGCCCACTGGTGAAACCCACTAGTGAGATCTATGTTAAAAATCATCTCAGCATTTGAAGACTAGGAAAAATTAAAAAGGTTTAATTTAGTCCACTGTATTCAAATTGGAGTATTATCTCCAGATTATGTTAAAGAGATTGAAGGAAGTCTCCAGAAAGAATTTGAAGGACACAAAATTGACAAAGAATTTGTTGAAGTCAGAAGAGCTCTAGGACTAAGAGTTCTCTTTCAAGTGATGAAAATATTAATTAATGACAATTGAAGCTGGTTACACAAAGCTTCGTAAAATGTGATTATTCTTTCCACAACAAGAAGATCTAATGTATCAAAAAAATTAATTTAGAAAGGATCCTAAAGAAAATAGAAACGAGACAAATAAAATCAAGTTGCAGATGCCAGAAAGTATTCTATCAACTTAGAAAGCATGTAGGAAAAATATGTCCGGTGTGTCAAGACAAAATAGAAAGAGATATCAATAGTAGCAGTAGTCGCTAAAGAAAGACGGTTGCTAGAAGACTCCAATTTCCAAGACATCAGCAATGACGATTAAGAGCAATAATGCACCAAAAAACTTATTCCATGATGATAGAAAGCATCGATAAAGCAAAGCATCCTCAATGGGACAAGTTTTCGATGATAGAAAGCATCAATAAAACCAAGAATACTCAAAGGAACAAGTGTTTGATTGTAATGTAAAGAAGAACAGTAACAACAATAATGTAGGCGTCTTTCAAACGCCAAAGATGAAGTTGAGGGTGTCTATATAAACCCTTAAGGTGTTTGTAATGATCACCAATCCTATCCAAAGAGATACCTGAGCGTATATGTATTCCTTAGTGTTCCAATTCAATAAAAGCAGGAGCATCAACTCTATTTCGATTTCATTTCAAGAAAATGTGTCTTGCACACTGATTCTCTTCGTGTAAGAAACCAGCTTTATTAAGAGATAATAGTTCTTGTACTACTATAGAAGAGGAAATCCTATGTGTAACCTGTTACACCCCCATTCCAATCTATGTTCACCTGTTGAGAGTTATCTCTCCCTTAGATTCTCAGAGGCCATTGTCTAGAAAAGTCTGACTAAGCAATGAAGGATCAAGGACGTTGGGACATCCATGCTATAGGATAATGTTGAGGTGTTTGAGATCTAGAACATCGACATCTAAGGATTACTTCTCTTAGAAATGGTTAAGAGAAGATCGAATGGCACTGAAGAAGAATGGAAGTAAGTTGGGAAACACAGGTATACCGACTTCATTTTTCTCTCTATAGTGCCTAGAGCGTTAATATCAAATTGCTAAAAGCTAGTTTCTTATTCGTCAAAAAAGGCATATCAAGTATGAAAATGCTAAAAATTCTTGGTAAAATAAGTGATAACATAGACAAAATGATGCAACAGAGAAAGCATACAATACCCATAAGGGCGGTTCGAATATGTTTTCAAAGAAATATAAGAAAACATCAATATTTCAAATTTATAATTTCCATTTTTGCCATATCTAAAATGGTATCAGAGCCATGTTTTGATCTCACAAATATATTTAATCTATTTAAACAAATGTTTAAAGAACGAAAAGAAGAAAATCATATAAGTCAAGAATATTATTCAGACAATGATATATATGAAGCCTTAGATATTGAATTTGAAGCAAACATAGATTAAGATGTGCAACAAATTAGAAGACAAGTACATGAGAATAATTCGAAAAATGTTCAAAAAATTCAAGAAATGATAGTAGAATTACAAAGAACAATTGAATATCTTATAGAAAAACAAAATACTGAAAGTACCCCTAAAATAAATCTATTAGATACAAGTGGAAATGAAATAAGGTTATGTCCACTTCAGATCAAAGAAACGAATGATTTAAAAATTGAACAATTAGAAAACATATACTTAAAAGCTAGAGCAGAAGAATTAGATAGCCTAGGACAAGAAATAGTTAGACTTTCTAAGAAAGCTAGAATTATAAATATTAAACCTATAGATGGAGAAGCATCTAGTAGTCAACTGACATCACCCATGCCTGCTATGACACCTACTGCATAATCAAATAGAAATGGTACTCTAGAACAACAAGGATGAATATACTGGTTTGAGCCAAGTTTTAGAATAAAACCCACTGATAGAAATAGATATGAAGGAATAAACTGGGCGTCAGATAAAAGACTTAAAAAATTAACATTCCAAACCCCAATAGACTATATGACTCAAGAATACATTAGACCAAATGAAACCTCAATTGTGTAAGAAACATAGATGAAACCATAACAAGATGGCCAAAAGTTACTTATTTATCTATTATAGCACAAAGTTGTGATATAGATACGACAGTAAGATTTTGTCATGTAACGTTTCAAGGAATAGTGTTAGATTGGTGGCAAGGACTAAAAGAAAATGACAAAGAAGCTGTTAAAGGAACTGGAACAACTTTAGAACAAGTAGTAAACAATTATGAAATGAATTACAAAGATAATTCTTAGGAGAAACTTGAAATACAAATAAAGATGTAGAAAAAGAAAAAGAAAAGAAAAGATTTACTTTTCTTCTATACAACTTGAAGTTATGTGATATGTGTAGAATAGATGACTACATATGCAAATTTCAAGAATACTTCTACAAAACATTCGATAGAACAAACAGAGAAAATATGACAAATAAAAGTTTATTAAACCAATTTTATGCAAAAATTCCAGACCCCTGGGGATTCAAAGCAATTCAATTATATCCTCAATATATAGAACAGAGTGCGGATACTCTAGGAGGACGCATTGAATTCATAAGAATGAATTTAGAAGAATGGTGTGCAGAAGCCACACTAAATAGAAAAACAAATAAAGTAGTAAAGCAAGGTTTATGTTGCTCAACGTTAACTCACCTTGTATCAATAGGATGTGAATATAGAAGATATAATAAATCAAATAAATACATATTTAAAAGAAAGAAAAGATTTGGTTTCAAACCAAAACCTAAAAAGAAATACTAGAAGAAAAAGTGTTAATAAAAACAAAAACCCAAAGGAATGTACATGTTTTATATGCAAAGAAAAAGGACATTATGCAAATAAATGTCCAAATAAAGGAACAAAGAGAATTAATAAAAAACAAATTGAAGAAATAATTGAAGAAGAATTATCAGAAATAGAAAACATTCTTGAATTTGTTCAAGCAACTGATGATGAACAATCAGATGGATCAGTCTATTATTTCTCAGATACCGAATCAGACTGAATAAGAAATAATAGAAGAATACCAAGAAGAAGTAGGAAACTTCTTGCAAGATGTACCGATAGATAGAAGATTATTCCATAAAATACGAAGTACTCAGTTTATACTAGAAAATTCAGATGGGTTTAAAACATCATTCTTGGATAAGATCTTACTCAAAGAAAACATATCATGTATTATGGAATTACTAATAGAGAAATGCCTATGCAAATTGAATACACTAAAAATAGAATAAACATACCCTTACGAAGAAAAGAAGACTTAATGAGAAGAATAGAAAAAATAAAAGATAAATCCAAAATAGGATGGATACATATAGGCGAAATACAAATGACGATTAAAGCAACCTTTAGAGAAGGAATAGACTCTCCAATAAACACTGAATTAATGGATAATAGAATAAATGATAGAAAAGATGTAACACTAGGAATATTACAAGGGAATCTCAGTCATCAAAAATTAATCTTTAATATTTATCCGAAGATAAGTGTAAATATTAGAGATAATAATATCAATAAAACTTTAAGTTTGATACAATATTTTCAAAGAGAAGAATTTATGAAAAAGGGATCTATCCCATACTCTATAACTTATATAATTAGCTATGCTCTAAGCAATACACATCATTCTGAAAAATTTGAAGACCATGACATTATATTACTCCCTAATTTATTTAGAGAAGTAGGAAACATTACAAGACCATAGATAATCTCAGAAATAGAAATACCAGAAACTATGAATATAGATGTCTCTGAAAAACCTCTAGTAATAGAGAAAAGAATTCCAAGAAGAATTGGTTATGAAGGAAACCAATTACAAATAACAAATGGATATAGGATAGAAGAAGTAAGAGAAAGCATGGATAGATACAATGTGAGACTAAGACCAATATTAAGAAATTTAAACAGAACATCAAGCTTGAGAATTCTAGCAGATAAAAGAAATGCTAGAAATTACAAATTACTTGGAAAATATTTTAATGGAAGAGATTGGAGCATGACTACAATATTGATAGATTCAGGAGCAGGAGCTTCCTTTATGCAAGAAGGAATGATACCTTATATCGAAAAAATACCTATAGGATCCCCATATGCATATACAAATTTTGATGGACAAGAACATGCACTAACACACTAACCAATTGTTCCAATTGAAATACAAAATATTAAAATAGATGGAACACTCTTCATACAGTCAGACATTCGTAATGACGATATAGAAATTATTCTAAGAATGAGTACATTAGAACAGATAGAACCTTTCTCTTTACAAAGAGATGGATTATATTTTACTCATAATAATAATGAATATTTGTGGAAAATAGAACCCAATGACTAGCAAACACAATATATATATAACTGTGAGAATAATCTATGACGAATATAAAACAGAATATCATCTACATATACTAGAAAAAAAGAATTGTAAGGTTCAAATACCTTATCCATTCTTCTTTGGTATATTTGTCGAGCATGTTTTAATCCAAAAGGCATGAATTTCCATTCCTAATGTCCTTGTGGGATACTGAATGTCATTTGTGGTATACTTTTTTATCTAGTCTTATCTGATAAAATCCTGACTTACAGTCAAACTTGGAATAAATATTTTTTCCTCTTGTCATATTTATTAATGCTTCTTTGTGAGGAAGAAAGTATCCATCAAATTTAGTATATTGATTTAGTTGTTTGTAATTAACTACCATTCTTGCATTTCCGCTTTTAATTTATGCATGATTTCTAACAATAAATGTTGAACTAGAATGATGGCTCTTTGATTTTTGTATTAATTGTGATTTTTCCAATTCTTATAATTGAACTCTGAATTCTTCTATATCAACGAGATTGTATCTCATAGGTTTAACCCTAATTATTTTGCTGGTGTCTATTAATTCTATTATAGCCCATTCTTGACTAGTATTCTAGAGAGCTAATGGATTTTCACTGTAACTCTTTTCAAATATTGTTTTGATAGTTTGAAGATTTAATTGTACAATTATTTTTCCTGATGGTTTCTCTTTTTCATTATTATTATAATCATCACGCTTGATGCAAAAAATAAATTTATCCCTTTTATATGATGTCTGTACTCTTTTTATCATAATCCAATGGTTACATGGTGTTAGGAATTATATATATAGTTTATGTTAAACATATAGTTCAAATTTGTCTATAAAATTATTTCTTAATAAGATATCTTGTTGTGCAAAATCAGCTGTGTAAAAATGTAGAAATCTACCAAGACTAAATCTCCCTTTAGAAGGAGATGATTTAATAATAGAAACAAATGCCTCTGTAGAATTTTGGGTAGAAATCCTAAAGAAAATGGATGAGAAAAAAGAAAAAATATGTAGATGTACCTCTGGAACATTTACAAAAATAGAAAAAAGATACCACTTGAATGAAAAAGAATTGTTTGCACTTAAAATGGGTATTAAAAAATTCTCCAATTTTTTACTACCAAAAAAATTCCTAGCATGAGTAGATAATACTCAAGTTAAAGCTTTTCTTAAAAACAACTTACCAGCTACCCATAAATATATGAGGTTATGTAGATGGCAAATATTTTTTGCAGAATATGTTTTTGATATAGAAGTCATTGAAGGAAAGACTAACTCTCTTGTAGATTTCCAATCAATAGAATATAATTGAGCAAGTTGAAAAAACCCTTACAGAACTTGAAGCTCAGTTGCGACATAGTTGTAATCTATTGCAAGACAATTATGTAGATTTGATTGAAATAATCGAAAAACAAGATAAAATGATTGACAATGTAGAAGAAAACAAGCAAGATATTACATGTATCATTGCAGATCTAAATTGCTTCTGAAGAGAAATACAACAAAAAGGATCATAATCAGTAAGAATGCATAAAGTGGCAGGTAAACGCCCAATTGACATATCTCTCCAAATATCTAATTCAATCAGTAGTAAAAAACTACTAATAATACTAGTCTAAAGATAAGAGAGAAATTTTAAAACTGCAAAAACCAGCCTCACAGATGAGAATACTATCTCTTCATAGAAAAATGATAGCCTAACGGCCAGAAGCAGCTTTCAAGCTGTAAGAACTGGCTTAATTACTGATGATATTATCTCTTCTGAGAATAGTTCCAACCTCACAGCGGAAAATACTATCTCTTTGGAGAAAGATTCCTACTATACGATGAACAATATTAAATTGATGCCCGAAAAGATTTTTAAATTCAGGGTATCTCAGATTGAGCAGGAACATGACCTGCAATTGAGTCTTACAAAATTCTCATCAAATTGTGAAACAGAATACAATTCTTTACTTGAGATTGTTTATAATCTCAAAACAACAGAGACATGTGTTCCAGATCATACAGGAATTTTCCCAGAATTAACTTTGATAAAGGAGAAGATCCTAGAATTATCAAAGATTTCTTTAGAATTGGAGCCAAAATTTTGATATACCTAAGTCCTAATCGTGGAGAAATTCAAGGACTTCCCCAAGAAATTATTAAAGCAATCAAAGAATTCAAAAATAACAGCCCACTGGTGAAACCCACTAGTGAGATCTACGTTAAAATATTCTCAACATTTGAAGATTGGGAGAAATTAAAAAGGTTCAATTCAGTCCACAATATTCAAATTGGAGTATCATCTTAAGATTATGTTAAAGAGATTGAAGGAAGTCTCCGGAAAGAATTTGAAGGAGAAAAAATTGAAAAAGAATTTGTTGAAGTCAGAAGAGCTCTAGGACTAAGAGTTCTCTGCTAAGTGATGGAAAAATTAATTAATGACAATCGAAGCTGGTTACATAAAGCTTCAAAAAATATGATAATTCTTTCCACAACAAGAAGATCTAATGTATCAAAAAATTAATTTAGAAAGATTCCTAAAGAAAATAGAAAATGGACAAATAAAATCAAGTTGCAGATGCCAGAAAGTATTCTGTCAGCTTAGAAAGCATGAAGGAAAAATATGCTCGACATGTCAAGACATAGTGTATAGAGACAACAATAGTAGCAGTAGTCGCTAAAGAAAGACGGTTGCCAGAAGACTCCAATTGCTTAGACGCCAGCAATAACGATTAAGAGAAATAATGCGCCAAAAATGTCATCCACGATGACAGAAAGCATCGATAAAGCAAAGCATCCTCAACAGGATAAGTGTTTGATGATAGAAAGCATCAATAGAGCAAAGAATCCTCAACGGGACAAGTGTTCGATTGTATTATAAAGAAGAACAGTAACAACAATAATATAGGTGACTTTTGAACGCCAAAAATGAAGTTGTGGGTGCCTATATAAACCCTCAAGGTATTTGTAATGGGCATCGATCCTAGCCAGAGAGAGCCCTGAGTGTATATGTATTCCTAAGTGTTCCATTTCAATAAAAGGAGCATCAACTCTATTTCAATTGCATTTCAAGAAAATGTGTCTTGCACACTAATTCTCTTCGTGTTAGAAACCAGCTTTAGCAAGATATAGTAGTCCTTGTACTACAATAGAAGAGGAAATCCAGTGTGTAACCTGTCACACCCCCATTCCAATCTATCGTCACCTATTGAGAGTTATCTATCCATTGGATTATCCCAGAAGCCATTATCCAGAAAAGTTCGACTAAGCTATGAAGGAGCAAGGACATTGGGACATCTAGGCTATAAGATAATGTTGAGGAGTTTGAGATCTGGAACATCGATGTCTAAGGATTACTTCTCTTAGAAATCGTTAAGAGAAGATCGACTGGCACTGAAGAAGAATGAAAGCAAGGTGGGCAACACAGGTATACAAACTTCATTTTTCCCTCTATAGTATCTAGAGTGCTACTATTGAATTGCTAAAAGGTAGTTTCTTATGAGTCAAAAAAGACATATCAAGTATGAAAACACTAAAAATTATTGATAAAATAAGTAATAAACATAGACAAAATGATGCAGCAGAGAAAGCATACAACACCTATACGGGCAGTTTGAGTATGTTGACAAAGAAAAATAAGAAAACATCAATATTTCAAATTTATAATTTCCATTTTTTCCATATCTAAAATGGTATCAGAGCCATGCTTTGATCTCAAAAATATATTTAATCTCTTTAAACAAATGTTTCAAGAATGAAAAGAAGAAAATCATATTAGTCAAGAATATTATTCAGACATTGATATATATGAAGCCTTAGATATTGAATTTGAAGAAAACATAGATTAAGATGTACAACAAATTAGAAGTACAAGTACATGAGAATAATTAAAAAAATATTCAAAAAATTGATGAAATGATAGTAGAATTACAAAGAACAAATGAATATCTTATAGAAAAACAAAATAGAGAAAGTACCCCTAAAATAAATCTATACGATACAAGTGGAAATGAAATAAGCTTATGTCCACTTCAGATCGAAGAAATAGATGATTTAAAAATTGAACAATTAGAGAACAAATACTTAGAAGCTAGCACAGAAGAGTTAGATTGCCTAAGCCAAGAAATAGTTAGACTTTTTGAGAAATCTAGAATTATAAATATTAAACCTATAGATGGAGAAGCATATAGTAGTCAAGTGACATCACCTATGCCTACAACGACACCTACTACACAATAAAACCGAACTGAAACTCCTGAACAACAAGGATCAAGATATTGGTTTGAGCCAAGTTTTAGAAGAAAACCCACAGATAGAAATAGATATGAAGGAATAAACTGGGCGTCAGAAAAAAGACCTAAATGTTTAACATTTGAAACCCCAGTAGACTATATGACTCAAGAATACATTGGACCAAATGGAATATACTTAAACTTCAATTGTGTAAGAAACATAGATGAAACCATAACAAGATGGGCAAAAGACACTTATATAGCTGTTACAACACAAAGTTATGATATATATATATATAGAGCAATAAGATTTTGTCATCTAACCTTTCAAGGAATAGTGTTAGATTGGTGGTAAGGATTAATAGAAAATGACAAAGAAGTTGTTAAAAGAACTACAACAACTTTAGCACAGGTAGTAAACAATTTTGAAAATAAATTACCAAGAGAATTCTTGGGAGAGACTTGGAATACAAATAAAGATGTAGAAAAAGAAAAAGAAAAAGAAAAACAAAGATTTACTATTCTTCTATACAACCTAAAGTTATGTGATATGTGTAGAATAGATGACTACATATGCAAATTTTAAGAATACTTCTATAAAACATTCGATAGAACAGACAGAGAAAATATGAAAAATAAAAGTTTATTAAACATATTTTATGCAAAAATTCCAGACCCCTGGGGATTCAAAGTAATGCAATTGTATCCTTAATATATAGGTCAGAGAGCGGATACTCTAGGAGGATGCATTGAATTCTTAAGAATAAAATTAGAAAAATGGTGTGTAGAAGACACATTAAATAGAAAAACAAATAAAGTAGTGAATCAAGGTTTATGTTGTTCAACGTTAACTCACCCTGTATTAATAAGATGTGAATATAGAAGATATAATAAATCAAATAAATACATATTTAAAAGAAAGAAAAGATTTGGTTTCGAACCAAAACCCAAAAAGAAATACTATAGAAGAAAAAATGTTAATAAAAAAACCCAAAGGAATGTACATGTTTTATATGCAAAGAAAAAGGACATTATGCAAACAAAATCCAAATAAAGAATCAAAGAGAATTAATAAAAAACAATTTGAAGAAATAATTGAAGAAGAATTGTCAGAAATAGAAAACATTCTTGAATTTGTTCAAGCAACTGATGATGAGCAATCAGATGGATCAATCTATTAGTTCTCAGATACCGAATCAGACTAAACAAGAAATAATAGAAGAATACCAAGAAGAAGTAGAAAGCTTCTTATAAGATGTACCGATAGATAAAAGATTATTCAATAAAATATGAAGTACTGAGTTAAGAATAGAAAATTCAGATGGGTTAAAACATCATTTTTTGATAAGATTACTCAAAGAAAACATATCCTATATTATGGAATTACTAATAAAGAAATGCCTATGCATATTAAATACACTAAAAATATAATAAAAACACCCTTACTTCGAAAATAAGACTTAATGAGAAGAATGGAAAAAATAAAAGATAAATCCAAAATAGGATGGATACACATAGGCACAATAAAAATGATGATTAAAGAAACCTTTAGAGAAGGAATAGACTCTCCAATAAACATTGTATGAATGGATAATAGAAAAAATGATAGAAAATATGCAACACTAGGAATATTATAAGGGAATCTCAGTCATCAAAATTTAATCTATAATATTTATCCGAAGATAAATGTAAATATTAGAGATAATAATATCAGTAGAACTTTAAGTTTGATACAATATTTTTTAAGATAAGAATTTATGGAAAAGGGATCTATCCCATACCCTATAACTTATATAATTAGCTATGCTCTAAGCAATACACATCATTCTGAAAAATTTGAAGATAAAGGCATTATAGTACTCCCTAATTTATTTAGAAAGTAGGAAAGATTACAAGACCATAGATAATCTCGGAAATAGAAATACCAAAAAATATGAATATAGATGTCTCTGAAAAACCTCTAGTAATAGAAAATAGAATTCCAAGAAGAATTAGCTATGAAGGTAACCAATTACAAATAACAAATGGAGATTGGATAGAAGAAGCAAGAGAAAGCATGGATAGATACAATGGGAGACTAAGACCAATATTTAGAAATTTAAATAGAACATCAAGCTTGAGTATTCTAGCGGATAATAGAAATGCTAGAAATTACAAATTACATGGAAAATATTTTAATGGAAGAGATTGGAGCATGACTATGATATTGATAGATTCATGAGCAGGAGCTTCCTTTATACAAGAAGTAATGATACCTTATATAGAAAAAAATACCTATAAGATCCCCATACACATATACAAATTTTGATCGATAGGAACATGCTGTACACACCAAGCAATTGTTCCAATTCAAATACAAAATATTAAAATAGATGTAACACTCTTCATATAGTCAGACAATCGTAATGACGATATAGAAATTATTCTAGGAATGAGTACACTAGAAAATGTGTGTGTGTGTAAAATCACTTTCTTTAATGAGATTTTTTTAGGATTCTTACATGACACAACTTGAATGTTTAATAAATCTAAATAATGAAAAAAAGTTTGTAAGTTGTAAAGGTCAATCTATGGATCGAAGCAAGCATCTCAAAGTCTAAATCTTCAATTTGATGAAGCATTCACAAAGTTTGTCTTATGTGAGAATGAAGATGAACCTTGTGTTTAAAAGAATGATAGTGGGAGCTTAGTTTTATTCCTTATATTGTATGTAGATGGCATACTATTGACGAGGAATAACATCATTACGCTACAAATGATAAAGAATTGGCTAGGAAGTACCTTCTCTATAATGGATTTAGGCAAAGCATCTTATATCTTAGGAATTAAGATCTATAGAGATAGATCCAAAAGTCTTCTTGGCCTAAGCCATAGTATATACATTGCCAATGTGATGAAAATGTTGATCTTACTAGACTTAAAGAGTGATATTTGCTCATGTCCCATGGAATTAGCCTCTCTTAAGCCCAATGTCCCAGTAATTGTGAAGAAGGGGAATGAGTAAGATTTCATATGATTCTGCATTTAGATCTATCATGTATGCAATGTTATGCACTCATTCTAATATCTCATATGCTTTGAACATGAGGAGTAGATATTAGTCAAATCCTTGTGAAGGTCATTGTACTATCGTAAAGAACATTCTTAAGTACTTGAGAATGACTAAGGATCAATTCCTTATTTATAGCAGGGAGGAATAGCTAGGTGTAAAGGTTTACACTGATGCAAGATTCCAAACTGACAAAGATGTATGTCAATCACAAACTAGATTTGTGTTTTTCCTTAACAACACTATTGTGAGTTGGAAAAGTTCCAAGCAAGAAATAATTATAGATTCTAAAATGGAATCCAAGTACATTGATGACTCAAGTGGAATAAAGGAAGTTTCTTGGATTAAGAAGTTTATTAGTAAACTTTGAGTGGTTCCAAGCATTAGCGATCTAGTAGAGTTGTATTGTGAAAATAATGGAGCTATTACATAGACTAAGGAACCTAGATCACATTATTGTTTTGAGTATATACTTTGGTGTTTCCATCTCATACAAGAGATAATACAATGCGGAGATGTGAAGATTTGCATAGTACTGACTGAAAGTAATATTGCTGACCCACTAACAAAAAACACTTTCATAGAAGAAGTGTGATGGTCATGTTAGATCACTTGAAATTAGATTTTTGGGTGACTGGATCTAAGTGCAAGTGTAAGGAGTGAGATACGAGAGGGGGTCCACTCCCTACTAAATTTAATCAAAAGGAAACATCACGTATATCAAGCACCACTGTATTTTTTTTGCAAAAGGGATTATAACCATCTTATTCAAAATGTATGTATCACAAGTCCAAATGTAGTAGTGGAATATAAAACATCTAACTATTACAAAGCTTGACATTATCACTATACTTCAGGACACATGGTGATACATATGAAAACTATCTATACTAAAGGATCAACATAGGATCATCTAACTACCTCTAGAAAGTCTCCTAAAAGGTTTTACTAAACTTGATGAGGTTCTAGTCCAACTTGGTAATCTTCTCCTTGACCTACACCTGGGTTTGGAAGCATACCCTAACAAGAGGAAAAATGTAGATACATCATCAAAATGTTGGCATGTGCATGCTAAATTGAGTACTGAGAAACACTATGAAATAAAGGACGTAAAATGAACAAGGCTTCCCAAAGGAAAAGGAAAGCACTACCCAATTGGGAATAAAATTATATAATTACAATAAAATGATAAATAAGAGCAACACATCCATGTGTTTTATATGTGATAGTACTAGAACAATATAAATGTGTTGGTAGGAAATGACACATATACTAAAAATATGGGGTGAGTAGGAACATATACACATCTACTCTGAGTATGATAGGACACACATTTTCTCTAATAATATCACTTGTAGAAATTATCATCTTTGCATTATCAAGTGTGAGAGTTTACACATCCACAAAATAACAGATGTCATGTTATACTAGTAGTCACCACATCTTGCATAAAAAAGAGTAAGAAAGTCTAAATAAAAACATGAGGGATAAGAACATCCAATATTTTTCATGTGGGGTCAGAGGACCATAAAGAAATATACAATCATTTTAAAAATTATGATACTTCACAGGATTACAAAAGTCCTCAACTTGCAAATGAAGATTCCACAAGGATTAAGATGAATAAGATACAAGTAAGAGTAAATCATAGATCAAGAGTCAAAGATGATGTCCATAACCATAGGGTGATCACAAGATGAAAATCAAAATAAAATCTTTTACGTAAAAGTTTTTCAAAAGAGAGTGAAGTAATGTAGGATGATTTGTTTTTTCAAGAGAGGGAAAATAGGTTTATTACCGAACAAGAATAAAAAGGGATGCAATCATACATCAAATAGTCTACATATGTCCAAAGTCAAAACACAAATTCCATCTTAGTCCACAAGCACCCTATGATGTGATCAGGAAACATGGTATAGGAAAAGCATTGAGCGCCTCAACCAGAGCCTATCGTGATGACTTTATGGGGTGAGAGGGTTCGAGACTCATCGTTGTGAAGAGTTGATGGTCGTTGATAACGAGGTATTGATGGGCCTGGTTAGAACCCATTACACTAAATGACATTACTCAAAACACAAAAGACATTTACACATTAATTAAACACCAAACCAAAAAAATAGGGTAAATTGAATATGATTTCAACATTTCTCAATTGCTCGAAACATTTACATGAAGACCCAACAACTTACTTTATTTCATATAATTGTCAATATCTTGTAAAACTTCTTTGTAGCCTCAGATACAACATAAACTTCACAAAGGAACACTCTCTACATATTCCACATATACAAGCATCAACATGCTATCATAAACTTGATACAATCAAAACATCATATATAAACTTTTCACCTGGACCTAAGAGTACAGGGATGACTCTAGGACACTCTAGACAACTAAACAGCTATCTCTATGGTTCATCACCTCAGTTTCTCCTCGCTACCATGGTTTTGTTGTGCCATTGTCAATCACTTAAAAAGATGTGGTGACCCACGAGGTGAGACTTAGTCCCAGCAAGAGATATAACTCTCTCCAACATATATTGATTACATCACTTTAAACAGTAAATAACTTAGTAGTTGGAGTATTTAATAGTCAATTGTGAATATTGAATAGTTCAAGTATGCTAAATAGGTTAAGAAAATAAGCTTAGCAACAAGTATGATTATCAATGTATGTACATCTAATAGATAAGTTCATTTCTTCTATCAGATATCTACTTAGGGTTCATAAGATTGCATCTAATAACAATCATCACCATTAGTCTGACTATCATCATTTGTCTTGCTAACAACACAAGCAATCTAGTAGCATAACCCTTTCTAACATCATAATTATGTCTAGTATCATAATATGTCTACCAATATTTGCATGTCTAATAAGGGAAGATATCTACATCATAAGTTGAGATATCATCATAAGAACAACTAACTGCATAAGAATTATTAGTATTTTAAGCATTTCTAATTACAAAAGCATGGCGAGAAGTATTATACATAGCTAGTAGCATAATCTTAATTATCAGTTGTCAGTATATTTGACAACATAAGCATGTTTACAACATAAGTACATATACATCATAAGCATATCTGTTATCTCTATGTAAGGAAAGTATACAAGGGTTATCATCCAATATGAAGTGTTGTGTATAACCCTAAACAAATATACTACACGGATGTATTACATCTTTTATTACAGACTGGGGAGTTTGAGTCGTGCCACCCAAATTCCAACCGCTCCCTATGTAGGGATATTGATGGTTTTGCACAAGATCTAGGAGAGTCGGTATCCTAAGATCTCTTCCCCTCAGCCAGTATGAATAAAAAGGTAGTGACATATCAATCAATGATGCTACTATAGCAACATATAGTAAAGATGCTAAGAACTAGTCTACCCTTGGTACATGTCACAACACTAGAGAACATGCTCACACATGGCGATTCTATAAGAGGCATCCTATAGTTATATTGCTGCATTTCACATTCTCAATATTTAAGGCATGACTGTAGTCATCTTCCATAACCTACAATTTTGGATGACAAGGATATTCCCTCAACTTGTCACCCCCACATACTCAACAATATGTGCTCCGAGTTTTCCTTAGGAATACTCGTTCCACCATCCAACAAATTCTAACACTGAAGATGGTTCTACAACACATGACACTACATGATTAGAATTTCTATTGGGATAATTATTGACAATTGGGTGAATTAAAGTTGCATCAAACAAGTGGACATAAAAACCCTAATTTATCTCTAGCAAACATTGCTACATAACAACTTCAAAAGATATAAAACTTATGAGACATATTGTTCCCTGTCTCATTATCACATGGTACTATTCACTTGCTATTCATGAAATTACACTTGTCATCATACTATCATAGAATAAAAATCCATAGCACGACATCACAGGGTATCAACCCTTGTCAACATAAGAGTATTATACCTCATTCAAGGCTCAACCGTGCCCAAAGGTCACTAAGACCATCATATCATTTCATGCACGTTCATCATTATCTTTTTATGCCTTATCACAAAGCTCAACAAACATCATCACACGTGATTCACAAGCTCAACATTATTGGCATTAAAGAACTAAAAGATGCTCACAAGATGATATTGTAAGATTATCTTAGCATGTAAGAGCATTCCTTTATTATATCAACGTATAAGGAAGCCATGTATGATTGGCCATCATAACACTTATAGTGTACAAGTTTAACATCAGAAATTATAGATCATAAAGCTAAGATGACCACCAGTTAACACATTAGAGTTTCAATCAATCTTTAGGAAGGATATTAGATCATTATATTAATCATTCAAGAATGAATAACATGATTAGACACCATTCTCTCTACTTGCATTAGGGTTAGGTTTAGGAAGGTAGGTTACATTGAAGTTATAGTTCAATATTCATTCACAAACCATCACCCATAGCATCCCCATATATAATATTAGATGGATAAGACAAAACATATTCATCACATTCCATACCATTCTCAACTATGGATCTATGCATAACTTAGGATGTTACCCTTAGATTATAGTATATTAGTGTTCCACAATAATAAGAGAGTACTGCATTGTTCTATTATTCCACTAAGGAAGGTTGATCATAGTTAATCACCATCGCCTGAGTTCATTAGGATTAAGTGTTACAAACTAAAACCCATGAGGGTTACATATCAACAGAATATGTTCATTACTTCATTCTATTCATATGAGTGCAAAAGTAAGACTAGCTTATCAAGGGAAAATCACAATTAGTTACAAACATCATCCAACCCATATCACCATACCACAACATCACCCAAAATCATTGGATGTTGAAAAGGTAAGACCATTAGTTATTTACATAAGCAAACACCTTGAATAAGACACCAATGAAGTCATTGAGTTGTAACGTAGAAAGAGTCACCATCTAACTATAGAAATCCCTCGAATAATAACATGAAGGGGCACTAGAGGTTATGGGGTTAAAACCCATCATTGGTTGTATATTTTAAGCAAGCCATCATCTCAACCATCAAGCTCCTTAAATTGATCACATAAGGGAAACCATCAAATTTAGATTATTAGAAATCACATGTAAAACTATAGGTTTCAATCCAAGTCATTGGATGTTGAAGCATTCAATCTCAACAATTGGATCAACTCCATTATTCAAAACTATTAGATGAATAAGTTTTAGATCCTAACCATTGGATCAAGTTCATATTTTAAAACCATCCATTGGAGTATAGGTCTAACCCTTGAATCATTTGACCCAAGAAACTATGGGGTCAGGGCTTAATTGAAGCTACATCAGAAGTATTAACTTACCATTAGTTGTGGTAACCTGATACACCATTGTCCATCATCATTAAGTTACCATCAGCTGTTAGATCAACACTATATTCATTTATCATCATCAAATATTAAGCTAATGTCATCATTTATTGACAACATCATTGGGGTACTTAGTGGTTGATCATTAAGCTTCTAATTCAGCCAAAACATGAACTTAGGGGTGACCATCAGTTGTCACCATCAATTTACACCCTTGATCTCCACCATTAGTTGTCAATATAGCAAAACCATCAGTTGTTTCTTGGTATCACCATCGGTTGTGGTTGTGAAAGAAATAACTTGAAAATCCTAATTTGGACCATCGATTGATAGGTGATTGGCACCATCAGTTGTGCTATCGACCAATCCTAGATTATCCTCTACCTTAGAAATATGTACAACTACATACAGGTTCATCTAGGACTGGAACAGAATAGGGAACACCATGAAAATTTGAAATCTCAAGCAAGTGTAACTTCTTAAGGCTTAAATCACCATTTTAAAGCAAGAACATGAGCTAACAAGCTTATAGTAAGCAATATAAGTAAAGAGGGTTATCAAAATCACATCTAGAGAGTAGTTCATATCACAAGCAGAAAGAGTCTCAAGCAAAGAAGACAACAAAACCCAAGATACATATCTGAATTTGGCCAAGTAGGCACTTTTCTCCACCAAGACGCAAAACCCTAGAAGAAGCAAGAAAGGTAGATAGTTGAGTTCTAGAGAAATGTCTACCATGTAACAGAAGAGTTATGACCTGGAGAAAGGTAGGAAGAAGAATAATAGTGAATGAAATGAAGGAAACAAGGAGATACTTAGTTATTTAGGTCAAGATCACCGAAAAAGAAGCTTTAGAAACCCGAAAGGAAGCAAAACAAAACCCTAGGTGCTTCCACCAAGTAGATAAGCACATTCTTCTTCCTAGGGTAGCTCCTCCACCTACCAGAAGGAGAAAGACAAGCTCTAGAGAGATATTAATAGATAGGGGACCAAAGGTTTCATTTGGGAGCTTAAGGATAGGCATATAAAACTTTAGAATAAAGAAAAAGAAAAACTCGAGGTGTCCTAGTAGCTCTCCATGTGTACATGGCCTTGAACTATTAAGGATATGCAAGAAGCCACACAAGAAGATGCCCCACCATTCATGGAGACCTTCTTAGCCACTGTTTGTTGTATTTCCAAGGCAATCAAATAAACCATTACTTGATAGCTCCTAAAGGTAGCTCACCATAAAGGGTAAACCCTAAAATGCCCTTTAAGAAAACAACTCCAAAACAAGGTTCAACTAGGCTCCCCATGGCTAAAAAATCTTAAGAATGATAAGATGTCATATAAGGAACATAATTCATGTTACAAATTGCAAATAAAACCCCAAATTTTGGTAAATTGCATACAATTCCTAAATGTGCTTAAAATTGCATAGCTTGGGCAAACAATGTCCAAATTAGACCAAATTTGAAACTTATGCTTATTATGATTCCAGAGCATATAAGAAGGTTATATTTGGGTTCTAAGAATTCAATTATGGTGATTAATCTTGTTCAACATTTTAAGCAAGGTTAGGGGTCTCTTAACCATAAACCCCTGACATGGATTTCACCCTCGGAATCCAAGGTAAAAAAAGATGAATATTTATCATGCACCTCATCCTCAACATTTCTCATGGTTACTTTCAATATATGGTGATGTCAAAATTTTCTTATAAAAGTCATATTCTTCTCCTTCAACTCTTGCATGTGTCACTTTGGTTCAACATAGGAATTTTTGTGCCTCCTATATAGGTTTGGTAGTACCTTTCTAACTTGGGACTCTAATTGTCGACCTAAACTATTCTATCTATTACATCACACCACTTAGAGGACATACTTTCTAGCTCTTATCAAACATGAAACATCATGTATCTCTTATCATATGTATATTTACAAAGTTTTGTCTCTACGCTCCTTTGATGGTTGTTGTAATTATAAGGCATGTGGGTTTCCCCTAATTGTCAAGAAATATAAGGCATATGTTCTTAGAATATTGTTCAATCATCTCAATGATCGATTGTCCATCTGTCTATTTGAAGAATCGTACACTTGTCTACAACCGTAATCAAATATAACTTCCTGATTGACCTTGTTAGGGGTAGGGCAACGACACGATCTTCATCTTACCAGGATTCACACAACCCACTTAGCAGATGTACCATAACTTCAAGATGCTACTCTAGTTAATTCCCAACTCACTCATGTTGAACTTATCACACATAAGTATGGTTGCTTCAACAAATCTAAGATTTAGCAAGGATTTTAACCATGCTACTGACCATTTCTAAAATACTTTGAGATGTCATCATTCAAATCTTGACACAACTTATGAGACATAATCTAATTACTCTGTTCCTCCTATTTATGAATATTATTGATACATTAGTTAGTCTAAACAACATAACCCTAAACTCATCATAGTCATGTAACTTATGTCATCCACTCTAACTCTGCTCCGTTGATATTCTGATCCTAGTGGTAAATAGATCTAAAGAAAAGTGTACAAACCATATCATTATAATTTGCCAATTGGTATTCATTTCATTTATTAGATGTGTTTTATGTTGCTACATATTCTCAATTTAATGTAAACTTCATAATGGGAATCAACTTCGGTTATAGTATGCTAGGGAGGATAATTCTACCTACATGCCATTTTATATAAGATAGAGAGAGACCAAATTAGTTTTTTTTTGTGAAATTCATATATTTTATTCAATGGGACAATGTCATTAAATTCCATATACAAACACCATACTTAGAAATGGGAATTTTATTGGAATTCTTTTATGATGGACAATTCCAAACATTTACTGCAAATGATGCACTAGTTTTTGAAAAGCCATTTGTAAGTTAAAGACAAGATAAATTGTCCTGTTATATTTAATTAGACATTTATGCATGTTTTTAACATCAATTCATATATATGTATATGATAATCTATATTGATAGATGTCTCATATATATTATTGGGTTTGTTTACTGAATCATGACATAATTGTATAAATACATTTCATAAAGTACAAATAAGTTTACATTTATTGTTATATGTTACTCCAAACCACCCAAATCTTTATATTACTTTTCATTCAAATGTCTACTTAGACTTTTATTAAAATTCTTCCAATAAATAAAGACTTCAGTTTTCCAACAAATAATTAATTTTCTCATCAATAAGAAATCAATTTCTATGACCAATAAAAAGGATAAAATACTTTCCTCACTAGATTCCACCTTTGAAGTCATTTATTATACCATTTAATATGTTTAACTTCAACTTACATTTTCCTTCCTTAATAAAATTAAGGAATCTGGAATTGTCCAAATAATGTAAAACTTGAAAATCAAACTTGCTAGGGTCGGGGGCAAGATCCAATAGCATCCTCTCCGATAGGTGATGCTCCGGTACATTGTGACACATGGGGATTGATTGTGAGTGATGGAAATGGGATTTGTCTCTCCTTCCATAGGTGATATCCTGGTCACTTTCTAAGCAAGACTGAAAAACACATGGCCATTCTCATGTGAGTTAATATGTGATATCTGAGCTCATATGTATCATTAAGTCTTCTCTAGTTCAAGAAACATAGATTGAGTATGAAGAGTATCATGATTCCATGCCTCTCATTCAATCTGGATATATAAGACAAAGGAACTATATGATCACAGTAACACTAATGACAGATTGTAAATTGAAGTTGTTCTCCAACTTTCCAATTACTTGGGTAGAAATGAAGTATTGCTACATACCACTCATTGTTTGTGATATCATAATCTGGTTATGGATATTCATTCCCAACATAATTTGGGACTATAGGGTCACACACATAGGATGCACTTAGAATAATAGTTTACTCATGGATAAGGATTAACTTGGTGGTTGAAGGTTTTCAAATAATCAAATTAAGCAATATTGGCTATGAGTTGACCGACTAGGATATCCAAAAGATTGATTGGTGTGCAAGTCTAACAATATAAATATCCATTCAATCGATTAGATTAAAAATAAAAATATTTCAACTGGGTCAAATAATTGATAATATGCATTAATCATCACATTGAAAACCAATGTAATTGCACTACTTACCACATGCCAATCGACTGACTAGATAATCTAGTCGACTGACTGGTTGTTTTAGTCAACTGACTAGATTTTCTAGTCAACTAATTGGATGCATGCACTAGCTGTCAAACAATGAGATCTGTCTTTTTATATCCCTTGTGTTTAAGAAGCCCTAGCCTATCCACTTATATACAAGGATGGGGTGTCCAAGGCTCTAGCCACATTTTTTCTTAATGTTGTGGTAAAGTGAGAGAGGAAAGGAAGTCGACACTAGCACACTGACAATGGAAGGAGACATCCATACGGTTGGCTTGGAAAACATGATGCCAAGTTCCTATTGGTCTACATGGACTACGTAGAGGTGTGGAGGCTTTTGTTTCCAAGCTAGGAGGACGCCATCAACCAACATCTGTGGTCATTATACTGAGAGGATATTGTAGGGAACTATCTATGTCATACTTGAGAAGGAAGCACATCTCTATAATCATTGTCATTGGACTTGGTCCAGGACTAGGTATATGCCTTGCAACATCCTTCACGTTTCATGGTTATTGATGCGATTTGCTTGCTATGGGGAATATGGCAAGAAATTTTTTGTTTCTCCTGTCATCTTTGTCCTCATATTTTTCTACAGACGCATCAACTACAATATAGTAATGGGTCGAACTCAAAAGACAATATTTTTAAGAAATATCTTTCAAAACCAAATTTTAAGAAATATTTATAAACAATTATTTTAATGATTATGAACTAATGATTTCAAGGCAAAGAACTGATTAAACTAAGGTTTTAATTTAATAAGATAGGAACATTGGACATCTGGGTTTCACTGTAACCACCTACGTACCTAGCCAAGATATTACAAATACTTGAGATCTTCAACAAGTGAATTTTCCTTCTCACACAAATTGCACAACGATGAAAGTTCCTATGGGATTGAGGTCTCGTTACCCATGACTCATGATTCAGTTGTCATGCAAGATATATTTTGTGATGACATACAAGATCCTACACATTCATTCAGGAATTTAATCCTAAATATCATAGTCTCTACTCTTAGGATTATGTATGTCATGATAAGTGAGAGATTAATTCAATAAGCAAGCAACAACTAAATGGAGAACAATTTAATCATATGAGGAAAATTGAGTTTGATAACAATAAGATGGAATGTGATGATGTGGCTACTCCTCATGCCCCAATAGCAAGGTCTTCTTGCTCATGTATGAAGTAAGAATACAATTAAAAGTAGACAGAGGGAATATCATGTCACTGATGGGGAAGAGAGAAGTATCTAGTGGTCTTTGACTACCATAGTCTACTTAAGATTTACCAATCCAAAGAATCCTTCTAAGATGGCCTTATTCATCAACGTCTCCTCCAGATCCTTTCTCTAAAACATGCCCAATCGTGAGAGAGAATAGAATGATGGATAATTAAACTTGGCTACTAATTTTGTTGTTGATTAGTTTTTGGTCAAAGGATGTACAAATTTGCACTGTCAGTCTTGTTGATCGGGCGATCAGGGGATTCGGTCACCCAATCTGCCACTTGGTGACCTGACTCATGGACTTTTGATTGGCCAATCAACATGGTGGATTGCATTTTATCTTTTAATACAATTTTTGAAGTGGATGCAAGATCAAAAAAATCAATAAGGGAAATTGGGCGATCAAAAAGTTGGTCCAAAACTATGACGTTATTGATGTCCTAGGGAGAAATTTAGGATCGAGCTGGGTTGGCTATTCTGGCATTCCTTCTAGACATTGTGTTACTAGGTGGATCGACTAGTATGGATGATATATCGTCTTATCACCTAGTGTCAAAAAATTATCAAAGCCCTTTTCACTTTGGGAGACCATCTGATCACCAATCAGCATGGTCGATCCCGCAATCTAGAGTTTGTCTTGGGATTACATTGGGATGGGCATGTTGGTCAGGTGATCAGGAGAATTGATCACCCAATCAACATGCTAAATGTGCTCTAAGATGAAATCTGATGTGGATTTGCTCTGAATCTTGAACATGAGCTTGGAGAATGAATTCTTTAATTCTCTTGAGTTGATGTATGCTTTCATCTTCATAAGAGAGAGAAAATTGGTCAAAATATAGTATTTAAGAATAGGAATAAGAATAATGAAACTAAGAAAAACATGATGTAATTGGTAACTAAAACGGGTGAAACTAAACTAGAAATCACACTGAAAAGGTGATGAATATGCATTCATAAAAATACCTTAAATTTGAACATAGATCACCCTCGAGAAATATAAAATAAAAAAGCCTCCCAAATAGTAGTACTAGCATGTCATCCACTTTTCTAAAACATCAGTTAGTTCCCTACAATCAATTATGGACAAGAAATTATATCTCCTGGAATCACAAAATTGTAGCTTCAAATTTCCTGCATAAATTTCACATTCACAATAAGTTTCCATATCAAAAAATTCACATTACAATAACAATATCATTAGTCTCTTACAATTTTCCATACATTCCAATGAGATTTACATAAGCACATGGTTCAGTTGTGAAGGGAAACATTTTTGGGTTTCTATTGCCACATGAGAAGAAAATGGAGTCAATGGAGGTATTGAAGGGAATACTGCAAATCTATCCTCTATTAGACTTGAGATTTCTTTAATGTTTTATACAATTACATTGAATGCATTTTTTTATTTTTGATGTGCATATTGGTATCTTTCTATTGTGGTACGTCCCTATTGCATATGAGGGGCATGGAAGAATCAAGAGGTAAGAGAAGGGTGCCACCCCAAACTTGGAGTTTGGCACATTTTTTTGGATTTTTAAATTTTAGGAGAATGGTGAGGTGAGAAGGTGATGGAAGAAGTGTAGAAGGAGGCTCAACTTGTACATTTCATTTTTTGGATTTCAGGTCATTGGACCAACTTAAGCAACCAATTCAACAACATCAAGTATATTACAAAGTGATGACAGATCCACAAGGTGTTAACTTTATTCTTTAAGAGACACACTATGATTTGATTCCTATAAATCCATATCTTTTTTAGGTAGTAATATTATTTAGGATCATTGGGGACATGATAGGTTCTAGCTCAAGCATTTGAGATTCATTTTTGCAGTAAGTATTTGTTTATTCAAATTTAGGGGTACATTGTTGATTTGCCAAATTAACATGCAAAAAAAAACTAAATATGGGCCAACTAGATAATGGTTGTATACATTCAACTAACATGAAATTTAAAAAAGAAAATGACAAAAGGAAATACATGCAATGCTAACTATAAAGAAAATGACATAAAAGGCAAGACAGTAGGGTAAAATGAAAATATACCACCCACTCTCCCCCACAAACTTCAAATTTTTCTTGTCCGCGAGCAAACTATAAATCTAGAATGGAGGGGCAGAGATATACTATGATGCCCATCGCCACACAAAAGTGAGATAACTCAAAACAAAATGCAGAATTAATACTAATCAACTAGGATACCAGAAAGCACAAGAAATTAAAATAAATTTCACATGAACACAAAAGTCAAAACTTATTACATATGAGTTCATATGGAGCCACTTGTATTGCATATCTCATGCCAAAAGATGTACATAGATCACTGTTCACGGGTAACTTATCACAACTTGTTACAAGAGATAATCTATTTATATATATACAAACCATGTTTGTACAACCATGGCCTACTGCCAAAACTCATATCGCTATACATAACAAAAAAAACTCCCCAATGACCTAAGAGTATAGGGACAACACATATGAATCTACTTCAAAACACTAGCAACATGTCCAACCTATAACAACTATTGCTCCTCTTATTGCTTAACCTCAATTGCACGATCTCTACCTTGTCTTCATGACCACCTTAAAGATGTGGGAACCCATGATGTGAGACCAAACATCCCAGCGAGAGATATAACTCTCCGCCAATAACTATTATAAGCACATGTAAGTTAAAGCAGGTAGGTAACCATAACATTAGGTTGAGTAGATTCAACTAAATGATATGAATGAAGTAGTTTCTATTGTCTAAGAAATTCAAGCATCTACAACTAAGTAGTAGAACATCTTATATTTTAAGAAGGAATGTGAAGAACATGTATAATAGTTGATTTCTCTTACCGCATTATAATACAAGAAATCGATACAAGAAATAAGGAAAAGGGTCATCCAATGTTTAACCCTCAGAAATTATACTACATGGTTGTGTTGCGTCTTGTATCTCCTCTGAAGATTTGAGTCGTACCACCTCAAATCCAACTGATCACTATATAGTCAAAATCAATACCATACATGATAAATGGAAGAGTCGGAATCCATGATCTCACCACACAACTCCCGGTCACTATGAGAGACAATGTAAAGACATAACAGTCAACTACCAACAACAACATATAATCAAGATGAAAAGAAACAACTTGTCTAACCTTGGTATAGGTCACAACCCTATAGAAGAGTCTCATGCACGTATGTTAAAAAAGAGGCAATCTTGCAGTTATACTGCTGTCTTTTCACCAATCACATCACTAAGAGGCATGACTGTAGTCATCCTCCAAACATGTAATTGTGGATGCAAAGATATATCATGGACTTGCACACCCGCATATTCAAAAATATGTGCTCTGAGTTTCCCATAGGAATGACTCATTTCATGACCCAGCAAGTTCTGACACTGGAATGGATATATGGCACAGGGCATCTACACAATTAGGGTTTCACTTGGTTATTTATGCCAATAAAATGTCTTTTAGTGCATTAATGAAGTTACAACATACAAACTCTAAACAAGTTCTATAAAATAGGGGTACACATACAACTCTAAAAGATATAAACTGTATAAAATGAAACTTGTCACTTCATCACATAATATGTGTCTCATTGTCATTCACAAGGCCATCACCAACATCACATGTTACAACTGCCATACAAGGCCAACATCAATATCACATCACTATGAGATATCAATCCCTCACTCACATCTCTAAAGGATTTCACCTCAAAATAGGCACAAGGCAGTTGTCACGTCATTAGACCCAATCACATAATTATTGCTCATTTATATAACAATATCCCTCAACAACGCACATATTCACCACCCTATATCATACAAGGATAACCATAGCATTATGTAGCTATGACATTCATTCCACCTGCAAGGTTATGGTTATACAAGTAGGAGAGAGAAAATACCATAATCATGCTAACCAATTTAAGCAATATAAGAAAATACATCACATATTCCACCATTTAGGGTTAGGGTTTCATGTATATCTGATTAGGGTTTCATATTATCATTCAACCACCAAACCCTAGTTTCATCACCTCCCATGTGTTTGGAGTGTATTAGGGTTAAGCGCTATTGATTATGATTAATCATTCACATCATCATGTATAGACCATTAGCCAAGTGTGGTAGTTGATAGAATGTTAGGTGTAGTGATCTACATACTACGTGAGTGTAGGTGTATGTAGCGACCACAGGTGTAGCGACCATAGTGTAGCGACCATCTAGGGTTAGATGCAGCAAACTTAGGATGAGTGTAGAGTTTGAAGGCACTCATGTGTAGTGACCTACATGCTTGAGACATCAGGTAGTGACTTCTAGGGAGGCTAAGTAGCGACCACCCCTAGGGTTAGGGTTGTTGTAGCTGCAACACCACACAACAAGTGTAGAGACCATGGAGGAACATGTGTCAACAAGTGTAGCACCCAACAAGTCAGCCACACAACCATCTTCAAATCAAAATCAAACCATGGTTGAAACATAATATTAACCTCAAGAAAACCAAGCACCTTCTAAGTAGAAAACTCCTCACAAAGATGTCCATCTAAACCCTAGAACATGTGTCAAGGGAAGTCACCATAGGACCACGATTAAGGAGATGAAAACCAAGTTCTCATGCATGAAAATAGAACCAAAACCTGCTTTTATCCAAGGTAGACTAACCATGAATGAATTGATATAGTTCCACAATCAAAAGCAAGTAATAACCATCAATCTCATAGTCACAATAAAATTGGGTACAAGGATTAGGGTTTAGGAGAAAAAGAAATCTACTTAAGAATACTACAAAATCTTAAACCCTAAAACATAATAACTTTATCTAGCATATTAGGATCAGGTTTTAGAGATTATAACAACAACATGCATGCAAGAAAATGGTGCAATAATAGTAGGGAGCAATGTTCAGGAAAGCGGTATGTGGTGTACGGGTGGTGAGGGTACTGCATAGAGTATATGCGGTATGCGGGAGTATATACGGGAGTATATGCGGTTCTGGATTTTTTTTAAATTTCAATAAACTAATTATATATAAAATAATACATTGATATTATAAATTAAAATATATAGAGTAGGCACGTATATATATTTACATATAAACAATTTAATATGCATGTTGATGTATGATATGCTTATAAATGTAATTATATGTATATATATGTATATATATGGAATGTGTTTGTAATATATGTACAAATACTAAAATTTACGTAAATAAATGTACAAATATGTCTAGAGCATGTGTATAAATGTGAACAAATCAAAATGTATATATACATGTATACATATGTGATTGTATATTTAGGTATATTATATATATATGTATATATGTTAATATATCAAAAGGTATTCATATAAATGCACAAATGTGTGTGGAAATTTGTATATACATATAAATCAATGAATATATATTTAAACATAAATATATAATAAAATGTGTGTTTTATGTATGCATGTATGTATGAAATACATGGACATAAGTTCTGGGTTTTAAAAAGCGGAGTTTAATCGGTCGCTTAATCGGCCAAGCGGGAGTATATGCGGCTCATGACCGCTTAGTGGACTGATTAGCAATATGTGGTGTGGTAGGGTGACTGAATAGGTATATGCGGGAGTATATGCGGCCGTGCGGACCAATTTCCCGAACAGTGGTAGGGAGTAGAGTTATATAACCTACTTTATGTAGAGAATCAAGCTCTAAGACCACGATCTCCAAGAGAGAAGATGAAACTCCAACCAAGATCAACTTTCGGCCACGAGATCACCTCAAGAAGGAGAGTACATACCAAGGTCAAGAGATGGCTCAAGATGAAGAAAAACACAAACCCTAGGTTGATCAAGACGGAGGGAAAAAGAAAGAGAGGAAAGCTCCATATCACCTAGGAACCACCATGGTTAAACCATATCTTCTGGCCTTTGTGAAGAGTAGATCCTCAAGATGGTCACCATGGTTGCACCATAGTCTCATGGCCAAGAAAAGAGAAACATGTAGGGTAAGAGCCAAACAAAATGTGCCCTAGGAGAGATAACAACTTACCAAGAAGGAAGATCACCAAGGATCACCACAAGCAGGATAATCAAGCTCAAAAGCACCACATGCAAGGTTGGTCGGCCACCAAAGCTCAAAGATCAACCCTTCGTTGCTCCACAAAGGTCCAAGGATGAACACAAGAGAGTGGAGAAGAAAGAGGGCCGAAAAGGATGCTTTCATGAAGAGGAGAGGGGTTATATACACAGTAGGATGGAAGCAAGGGGATTATGAGGTGTCAACACAAGAGAGCACCAAAAGGACACTTGTCTACCAAGGAAACAACTAGTCAACCACCTAACACATGCATGCATCAAAGGGTGATACAACCAAGGTGGTTTAGAGGCCACTTAGGTTCACTACACACTTTGTTGTGGTCAAAACACACTATGCCTATGTAGTGACCGCTACACAAGATCACCAAGACAAAAAAGGTCTAAACACTCCACTAGAGGGCAAACCCCTTCGACCAAACCACACGTAGGCCACTAGGGCCGAAGAAAAACACACCTAAAATAGGTGCTATGTTTTTAGCACTCATCCAAGAGTGGTGTTGCGGTCACAACACTCTCAAACCCTAGCAAGGTCGATACACATCAACAAGGCAAACCCTAGAAACCCTAATCTCACCATGTGGTGTCACATCATCAACCACAGTCCAATAAAATAGACCTTATGCACCTTTCTATCTCTTATGATGCCAAGATATAGAAGGCACACTCAACGTGTGACAAATTGCAAGATAACCCTCACTCATGGGTAAATTACAACTTGGTCCAAAACAAGCACACATAGGACAAACATCACCCAAACAGGACCAAACTAAAAACATAAGATTTTCACATGTTATAAAAGCATCTCAAAGGATTAAATTAAGGTTATAATCATCTAATCAAGCAACGAAAACAAGGTTAGACCAAAAAGCTCGGTCTGGGGTCTTACAACCATAAACCTCTAACAAGGATTTTGCCCCCAAAATCCTAGGCGGAAGGAGATAGGTACTTCCTATGCATCTCTTCCTCAAGATCCCACATGGCTTCCTGTACACTACGGTGATGCCACAAAACCTTCACCAAAATGATATCCTTCTTCTTCAACTTCTTCACTCTTCTGTGAAGGATCAAAAAGGGTCCTTCAACATAGGACATATCTTCGTCCAACTCAACCTCTGCTGGCTGTAGCACTAACTCAGTATCTTGGTGGCACTTCCTCAATATGGACACATGGAACACTAGATGTAGCCTATGCAACTCAGGTGGCAACTTCAACTTATAGCACAAATTCCCAACACGTGCCACCGTAGGTTAAGGTCCCATAAACTTGGGAGCCAACTTACCCTTTTTCCCAAACCTCAACACACCTTTCCTAGTAGAAACCTTGAGATATACTTTTTCTCTTACTTGGAACTCCAAAGGACAATTCCAGTTATCAACATATGATTTATTCCTATCATGGGATGTCTTCAACTATTGTTGAACCACCTTTATCTTCTCTATGGTCTTCTACACAAGCATAGGACCTAGAAGCTGATATTCACCAATCTCATACCAACATAGTGGAGATCTGCAATGTCTCCCAATAAAGACTCGTAAGGTACCATATCAATGATCCTTTTATTACTTTTATTATAGGAAAACTCTATCAAACTGGGGTGGATATCCCAACTGCCAAAAAACTGCAAGACACAAGATCTCAACATATCTTCCATAGTATGTATGGTTGAATGTCCATATGTCTATGGGTGAAATGTTGTGTTGAACCTCAACTGAATACCCATGTTTGAGTGCAGATGTTCCCAAAAATTATTGGTAAATTGAGGACCTCTATTTGACACAATGGTAGCTGGGATACCATGCAAACAAACAATATCGTCAACATAGATCTGAGCAAGCTTCTTTGTTGTGTATGTTGTCTTTATAGGAAGAAAATGCACCGGCTTAGTAAACATGTCAACGATTACCCAAATGGAATCATGAACTTTGGCTGTCCTAGGTATACCAACCACAAAGTCCATGGTAATGTGATCCCATTTCCATTGTGGTATGGGCAATAGTTGCAAAGTTCCTACAAGTTTCTGATGCTCTGCCTTAACTTGCTAACACAATGTGCACTTGGCCATGAACTCAAATACATTATGTTTCAAGCAAAGCCACCAATACAGGTCCTTCAGATTTTGATACATCTTTGTGCTACCTGGATGCATGGTGTACATCGAAGAGTGAGCCTCTTCCAATACCATATTCCTTAGATTATAAACATTAGGAGCCACAAATCTGCTATGGTAACACTTTGTCCCATCATCTTCCTCATGGAAGCCATCACACTTCTCGCTACCAAATTCAGCTTGGATTTTTTGTATCAGAATATCACTTTTTTGTGTATCTCTGATCTTCTACCTCAACGTAGGCTCCACTTGTAACTGTGCCAACAGTCCTGCTAGCATAGACACCTCCAACTTCACATTCATCTAATGCAAGGAGACCAACATGTCTCTCTTATAACACACTAGGGAGCATAATTGTTCCTTCTCAACAAATGGTGACAAAGAAGACTTCCTACTCAAAGCATTTGTCACCACATTTGCCTTCCCTGGATGGTAGTCTATGGTGCAATCATAATCTTTGATCAACTGTGATCAGCGAGATCAGACACTTCTCACCATAGAGGTAGTGTCTACATAACTTCAAAGCATGGAACTGTCGCTGCAAGCTCTAGATCATGCATCATGTAGCTCTCCTCGTGTTTATTAAGCTATCACGAAGCTAAAGAAATCACTTTTTTGTCTTGCATTAGCACACAGCCCAAACTATTCTTTGAAGCATCAAAAAGGAAAATATTTCCTTTCCCTTTCTTAGGCAGAACCAGCACTGGCATACTAGTATGCTTCTCCTTTAGTGATTGGAAGGCACTGTAATGCCTGGGCCCACTACCCAAGGCTCTAGTAGAGTTTCAGGAATGACGACTCTCCCCACAGACCACCACTAGCCATAACTATGCACTTTGTCCTCACTCACGTGCATGCCAGGATCAACTTCCCGACAGGTCACCCATCCCAGTACTACTCCAAACTAAGCACACTTAACTATGAAGTTCTCTAGTAATGGGTTCCTGGAAAAGGAGGTGCACCTTGGTGATATGGGAAGTCCAATCATTCCTTTTAAGATCAACTTATCTAAGGCCTCAAATCCTGGGATGTTACAATCTCCCCCACTTATACTCTTGACGTCCTCCTCAAGTCTCAACTATATGGCTTCATAATCTGACCCCATTTCATTGCCTTCTAATAGACACCCAGCTCCCGATCACGGAATACCAGCGCAAGGGTGTCTACGTCAACCATGGACAACCCTTTCCTACATGCCTGGACCATACGGCTCAAGACTGGCATGTCACATGCTCATGTGGGCCCCACCTACTAGAGGGGTTATGGTTATGATACCATTTGTAACGCTTGGGACCACTGCCCAAGGCACTAGAAGAGTTTCAGGAATGACGACTAGCCCCACAGACCACCACTAGCCTTAACTACGCACTTTGTCCTCACTGACATGCAAGACAGGATCAACTTCCCAACTGGTCACCCATCCTAGTACTACTCCAAGCTGAGCATGCTTAATTATGGAGTTATTTAATGATGGGCTCCCAGAAAAGGAGGTGCACCTTGGTGATATGGGTAGTCCAATCATTCCTTATAAGATAATTGTATCTGAGGCCTCAAATCCTGAGATGTTATAATAATTTTGTAACGCCCGGGCCCACTGCCCGAGGCTCTAGTAGAGTTTCAGGAATGACGACTGTCCCCACAGAATACCACTAGCCTTAACTACGCGCTTTGTCCTCACTCACGTGTATGCCAGGATCAACTTCCCGACAGGTCACCCATCCCAATACTACTCCAAGTTGAGCACGCTTAACTATGGAGTTCTTTAGTAATGGGTTCCCAGAAAAGGAGGTGCACCTTGGTGATATGGGTAGTCCAATCATTCCTTTTAAGATGAACTTATCTGAGGCCTCAAATCTTGGGATGTTACCGGCACATTGACACTTGTCATCCTAGATGAAAGGTACATATTTCCTTGTCAACTTTGTTAGGAGTAGCGATGTGGCATGGAAGTACTTGATGAACCTCCTGTAGTACACTGCCAAACCTAGAAACTATGAACTCTTGTCAATGTCTTCGACTGCTCCCACTCTATCTAAGATTCAACCTTCTTGGCATCCACACAAACACCCTCAGAAGATATCACGTGTCCTAGGAAGGATGCCACCATCAACCAGAACTCACACTTGTTGACTTAGCATACACCTGATGTTGTCTCAATAAGGTCAACACATGGTGCAGATGTTGTTCATGTTGTCAGATATCTCTAGAGTTATCAAGATATCTTCTATGAATACAACCATAAATTGATCAAGATACGGCCTAAACACCATGTTCATCAAGTCCATGAACATTTTTGGTGCATTGGTTAGCCCAAACGGCATAACCAAAAACTTGTAATGACCATAATGAGTCCTAAAAGTTAACTTGGGCATGTCATCTTCCTTGATCTATAATTTGTGATATCTTGATCTCAGGTCTATCCTTGAAAACATTGTGGCACCTCACAACTAGTCAAATACATAGTCAATACGCGGAAAAGGATACTTGTTCTTCATCATCACTTTATGCAACTTCCTGTAATTGATGCAAAACCTAATAGATCCATATTTATTCTTTTCAAACAACACCGGACCACCCCATGGTGACATACCCAGCCTAATAAAACCTTTCTCAAGCATCTCTTGCAACCCTTTCTTCAACTCGGAGATCTCAGCTGGTGCCATCCTATATGGTGTCTGGCCTATTATTTGTGTTCTTGGGACTAGATTGATCTTAAAATCAATCTCTTGAGGTGGGAGATCACCTGGAAACTCACCTAGAAACATGTCTTCAAACTCACAAACAACTGGAACCTCCTAAATACTAGGACCCCTTGCCTTGGTATCTCTCATGTGGGCCAAGAACTATTCGCAACCCTGCCTCATCTACTTCTCTACCACCATCACTGACACTAAACACATCAAAAGAATCTTCCTATCACCTTGGAAGATGCACATCACATCACCATCGACAAATGTTGCCAATTTGGAACTACAATCCAAGACTACTTGGTACTTCATCAAAGTATCCATTCTAAGGATCATATCGAATCCATGCATGTCAAGTGGTATGAGATCCACTTGAATGCTACATCCTAAAAAAGAAAGGACACAGGAAGGACACACCTCCTGCAACTTGTCAGAACCAACCAACGAGGTTTCTAAACAAAGACTATCATCTCTACAACCAATAGGAAAAAAAAGTTAGCTATCACTTCTCTAGCGACAAATGGGTGAGCCGCACTTGGGTCAACAAAAAAAAACATAAATAAATAAGAAGACAAATCAAAATGAAATAACTCCATCTGGCCTATCACAACTCACAGGTTGACCACTCCTTCTGGCTTACTCATAGCATAGAATCGAGTCATTGTGTGTTGTCGCCCCTATCCTCTGTTGACTTGCCTAGAAGAACTATTATGTGATACCTGACTACATCCGCGGCCTCCACTACTGGTGAACTATCATTGTTGTGACCCTTGCTGACTCTGTCTTAGTTGTTGCGTCACCTCTTCATTCTTCATTGGGAAATATGACCTTGTATGCCCAGTTTGTCCACACTTGAAATAGGTCTTGCGCTCATACCACATCCTACACGACCATTTATTTGATACTGATGTGACACTATGGGATCCTATCGACAGAAAGGTATGGCCTATGCCTTTTCTTGGCTACCACTGAGACTAAACTGCTGACTTTTGTTGTGATTGAGGTTCTGAGAACCTAGACTTCTTGAAGCCTCCATACAATTGTCCTTGATTCTATGCAGGCCTCTTCTTGGATTTTGTCTCATGTTTCTCCACAACTGACCACTCTATCTGCCTCACAGACTCCACAAACATGGTAAAATGTTCTCTATTCTCCAAGTCTGACACCATAGTTGTCAAATCAGAACTCAAACCCTTCTCAAAGAGTTTGCCTCCTTATCCGTAGCATCCATATACGAGAAGAATCTCAAAAGTTCCATGAACTTTTCCTCATACTCATTCATTTTCATAGATCCTTGCTGGATCTTCTCAAACTGGGTGATCTTATTGTCCAGGTAGGTCTCCGGGAAGTATCCACTCATAAACTCCCATCAAAACTCTTCCCAACTAATCACCACTCCAGGCCTTTTCACCTCCTCAATGGCCCACCAGTGGCTAGCACTCCCTTTTAATAGGTACATAATATGCTTTACCTTATCCTATTCAGGGATAATGAGGATCTTGAAGGCCTTATCCAACTCTGTCAACCACATGTCAATATCATCTGGGTCTAACATACCCACTTACTACAATGCTCCATCATGACTCAACATCTCAAAGGTCATCCCAGAACCATTGGATTCTGCATTGGGGACTACCTCTCTAGCTTGGGGTATGGGCTTCTTATCCACCATATGCATCATCGTATCCATGAACTTCCAAACATGGACTGGAAATTAGGATTGTCCATAGTTGCTCAGCCAAACCAAGGCTCCTCAGGAACTCCATCAACCATCTCTTTCCTCCTACTACCACCACGTGGTGAGGCAAAACTGCTTTGAGCAACATGCTCTTCATGTTCTCTAGACATCTTTTCTTCTTTTCTTCTTCTTCTTCTACATAAGTAGAAGTTACCATAAGACATACTGGAGGACACTAGAACAGACACAAACCCTAGTCCTATGTCCTTGGAGACTCAGCGAACCTAGAGCTCTGATACCACCCAGATGTGACACCCATCACAACAAAAAAGTGAGATAACTCAAAACAAAATGCGAGACTAATACTAATCAACCAGGTTACCAGAAAACACAGGAATTTAAACAACTTTCACATAAGGACAAAAGCTGAAACTTATTACATACGAGTCCACATGGAGCCACATGTATTACATATCTCATGCCAAAAAATTTAGAAATATCATTGTTCAATGGATAACTTGCCACAACCTGTTACAAGAGGTAACCTATATATATATATATATATATATATATATAAACCATGTCTATACAACCATGGCCTACTACCAAAAATTGTATCTCTATACATAACAACAAAAATCTCCCCAAGGACCTGAGGGTATAGGGACAACACATAGGACTCTACTTCAAAATGCTAACATGTCCAACCTTTAATAGCTACTGATCCACTTGCTTCTCAGTCTCAATCACATGATATCTACCTCATCGTGCACGACTATCTTAAAGATGTAGAAACCCATGGGGTGAGACCAAACTTCTTAGCGAGGGATATAACTCTCCTGAAATAACTATTATAAGTAGGTAGGTAACCATAACATTAGATTGAACATATCAACTAAATGATATGAATAAAGTAGTTACCATTGTCTAAGCCATTAATGCATCTACAACTGGGTAGTAGAATACCTTATATTTGAAGAAGGAATATCAAGAACATGAATAACAGTTGATTTCTCTTACCTCATTATAAATCAAGAAATTAGTACAAGAAATAAGGCAAAGGGTCATCCAATGTGAGTGGTGTTTAACCCTAATGAATTACACTACATGGTTGTAATAATCTTTTATTTGTCATAAGGATTTGAGTTGTACCGCCTCAAATCCAATTGATCACTATAGAGTCGATTCATTTCCATACAAAATCAATGGAAGAGCCATAATCCATGAGCGCACCACACAACTCACGGTCAATACGAGAGACAACATAGAGACATAACATTCAACTGCCAACAATGACATATAACATAACTAAAAAGAAAAAACTAGTCTGACCCTGGTACATGTCAAGGCACTAGAGAAGAGGCTCACGCATGTCCATTAAAAAAGAGTCAATCACACAATTATACTAGTGCCTTTCACCAATCACATCACCACGAGGCATGACCCTAGTCATCATCCAAACCTAGAATTGTGGATGCAAGGATATATCATTGACTTACACCCCCACATATTCAAATATATGTGCTCTGAGTTTCCGATAGGAATGACTCATTTCACCACCCAACAAGTTTTGAGAGTAGAATGAATCTATGGCACAATGCATCTACACAATTAGGGATTCACTTAGTTAATTATGGAAAATAAGCATCTTTTAGTGCATCAATCAAGTTACGATGCACAAACTATAAACAAGTTCTATAAAAAGGGGTAAAGGTACAACTCTTGAAAATATAAAACATGTAAAATGGAACTTGTCACTTCATCACATAATATTTGTCTCACAGTCATCCACAAGGCCTTCACCAACATCACATGATACAACTGCCATACAAAGCCAAAATCAATATCACATCACTATGGGATATCAATCCCGCAATCACATCTCTAGATAATTTCACCTCACACTAGGCACAAGGCACTTCTCAGGTCATTAGACCTAATCACATAATTCTTGCTTGTTCAGTATCATATTGTTCATCAACAATGCACATATTGTAACATAATGAATCTCAGGGTCTTCCCTGCAATTTACCCATATTCTATCTTTTCATTTCTTTCAAGTCTTTTTGGACCAATTTCATAAATTTCCCTTCTTTTATATTCTTTTTGGACTCCTTGTGCAATTTTAACACAATTCAAGGTTGAAATTACCTCTTTCCGTAATTTACATAAATGGAGGGGTGTTTGCACAAATAACCCACACAAAGAAATAATTGGGGTCTTAATATGCAAAATGTACACTTAAGAGAGCAAATAAGTGGATAATGTGTTTTTAGAGATCTTATATCATTTTGGACTAAGATATGAATATTAATGTGTATTTGAGTGTTTAATGAGAGTATTTCTCCTTTTTCCTTCTCTCTCCTAAAAAATGATAATAATATATCAAAATAGAATATAATGATGAGTCTTTGTTCTTAAAATTAATTATGGATGGATATCTCGAAATTCCCTGATGTAATTCATTAAAAGAAGTCTTTTCATATAACTCATTCATTCTAATATATTAATATACACTTTAATGCGCAATATATTTATTAATGGCCAAATAATGAGTAAAACGAGAATCTAATTGCATAGCATTGCTCTAGACTTTAAGGTGAGCTAATGGTTCAAATTTGGTGGCTTTTGGAGTTGATTTGACCCCTCAAAACTATTTTATACGCTTTTAATATAGTGTAAATTAAAATGGTGAATAATAACCTACCTTCATACCTCACTCTTAATATGGGATAATAAAACTTGCCAATGCATGCTATTAGTGAGTGAAGGACTCTTGGACTCCAAATCTCAGATTTGGGAACCAAGGGTTTCTTATAAAAGCAACACATAATTATTTGCTCAAGCATTATATTAATATATGCTTTAATAATCAAAATAATTATTGGAGGCCAAAGGTTGGGTGAAATGAAAATCTAATTATATAGCATGAATCTAGACGTCATTAGAAACATGGGGTTAAAATTTGAGGTTAATTGGAGCTCGTTTGACCTTCTAAATGCATTAAACAAGTTTTCAAGAAAATGTGACATAATAGCCATCGATATAATACCTATGCACATCATTTAAGCCAAAGTTTGGCTTAAATGCCTATCACGCGTGCTTTGGGCCACATGGGTCCATTGTGGACTCAAATCCAGTGTCTCTCGTTAGCCCTCCCATGATCCAATGGCCAAGAACTCATCTTCAACCTGCAACCGTTATGTGAACAGTAGGCTTAGACTCCTCAACTTAGATCTCCTTGTATACTCGATCATTTTGTGAGATTTCTTCTCCGTTCACTTTTTCTCCTCCTCCCAGTTCATTTGAGCCATTACCCATCTAGCAAGGTGCAGCGTAGCCTAAACGCCAAGGGACGTCGGCCAAGGCTTCTCACCTCCACCTCCGTTTCGCATCCACGGACATCCCCACCTATAAGTATCGTCCTACACAGCTACGTCGGCCCCTTAGCAACTTTCCCAACCCATCAATTTGGTCCGAAGACATGCATCTAGCCGATGGCATGGAGCTCTAGATGCTGACCTTGTAGAACCTCTCCCCGGAGCTGGAGCGCTTGTGCGTCGAAATTTATTGGCCAAGTGAGTTCGTCTTTCAATTCTCTTCGTTTCGAGTACTTGTGCGACCGATTTGGTTGAGAAACACAAAAACGCCCAAGTTCCCAAGATACACCTCAGTGCCATGGCTGCGCCTGAGCTTGAAGAAGATTGGGTGGATTTTTATCTTTTGCCCCCCGCACGCCTTCTTTTCCTTATCCTCTCGCCAGGGGCAGTTTCGTCATCCGAAACCTTGTTTTTTTTACCCATTTAGCAATTAATTGGTCAGTGTTATTTAATTAGTAGTAAATCGCTCGGTTATCGGAAAAATATAAATAAATACTAATTGGAAAGATAAAATAATGTAGAATCCGAATTTTCAAGTTTTGAACCCTGTTTTCCATCCCAAACCTGATAATTAGTTCAAACTCTAATTTAAATATATAAAGTGTTATAAAATGATGATAATAGTGTTTTAACTCTGTTTTTGAAAAGAAAATATGTTTTCTTCAGTAGAAAAATATTAGGAATCATTTGGCCCTATTTCCAGACCCAAAATCTAAAGTTTTAATCCATGGTTTATAAATGTGGACATTTTACACTTAAAGTACCTTTAAGTAACCTAATACATGTGTAATGTTTGCAACTAGGGAAATATAGAATTGGATACAATCAGACTGGTGAATGTGATGGTAATGAATTGAAACTAAGGTATGCGACTCCTATGTATGTGACCCGTATGTATGTGAAAACCTATTGGTGTATGTGAGCCCTATTTTAGTATGTGACCCCTATGTATGTGAAAACCTATTGGTGTATTGGAAGCCTATTTGGTATGTGATTCCTATTATATGTGGAATGCATATTGTGCAATCAACCTACTCTTCAGTTGGGCTCTTATCCAACCCTACCTCACTATTGTGCTAGCCTTGTTATCCTTATAAATGTCTTTATTTGTCTCTTTACTATGTGATGCTTCTATTGCCTATGTGGCTCATTTAATTGTAACTCTTGAATCTTGCTATGGCCAATGTTTGGCTCATCCATTTATTGAGATTGTTTCTTGGGTTTTATTCCCAATGCTATGTTGCAATCTTGTTATACTTTTCACTACTACCAAGTGACTATTAAGCATGATGTATTTTAGGCCAAATGACAATGTAGTGTACATGAGTACAAACCACCCACAGGGCACGAAGGTTTTAGTCCTCCTACCGGGCACTGGGGTTTTAGTCCCCCTGCCATTTTATATTAGGAACTGGGGTTTTAGTCCCCCTGCCACTTTATATAGGCACTGGGGTTTTAGTCCCCCTGCCATTGGTGAGGTCCGGTAGGTGCCTCACCCTACATTGAGATGACTTTGTGTCTTAATATATTCATGCTATGTGATTGTTATTGTGGTGATTGATTATGGCAGTTCTCTATTTCTTATTTGAATATTTGTCTCATTCTCTTAAAATCTTGTAGCATAGAGAATATTTTATTATGCAATGTTGTTGACAATTACTTGTCCAATTCCTTTTGATTGATACATACTTTTATCCTTCTTTTCCTGGATGATCCCAACCATCCAGGTATAGGATCAGAGTGCGCAGATGAAGCTTGGTGAACCTAAGGCTAAGGATAGGACAAGAAGAAAAGGAACATATAGCTTGCATGTTCATAGTTGCCTTTATATATTAAGTTGTTTTGTTTGGAGATAATATTGGCTTAGTCTAAGTCTTCCTCTACCTAGATCCTATGTTTTGTATAAAGTTGTACTTCCTTTATGGAAATTTTATAATGTACTCTTTATACATTTTGAATAAAGTCAAGTTTTATTTCTTCTGCTGCCACACATTTGATGTACTTATTTATCATGTTTTATAGTAGAGACTATGTCTTTACAACATGGTATCAGAGCATCAAGGTAGTCAGATTCTTGATTAATTCAAATTGTCTCCTAGATAGAATCGTTACCATATGTAGTTTCCTTTAGTAAGCATTTCACCTTAGAGTTGACCTATACTGAAAGTTTAATTTAGGATTATAATAACTTCATAATTAGAAATAAAATTTGTCAACTTTTTGGTGAATTGTCTATTGAGAATCTACTGGAGCAAGAAGTTGAAGTGATGGTGTCTAGAAAGGGTCAGAGCTTGGGGGCTGGCAATATTTTCCTCCACCCCACTAGCTTGGTCATGAGGACTCCTGAGCTCATATGACCTGGCCTGGCCTGATCTGATACAGACAGCTCGAAATAGTCTATCTTTGGGCATGTTGCCTAATTGTTGAATACCTTAGGAAAACCATAAGTGATGATTTGATCTCTTACACAAAAATCATCCTTAAATACCTTATACTCCTATGCTTAGGGTTTAGTGTACCCTATGTTACACCCTGAAGCTTAGTTAGTAAATCCTTTTAGTGTTGAGTTTTATATACCCTTTCACCCTTATCTTAGTTTGACTTAGTTGACCTTTTAAGGAGTGGAGTGAGGGTAATGGTGTTGGTACCCTATTTGGTTTTACAAATCTGATTTCAAGGACGAAATCCCTTTTTAGGGGGATGGAATCCCAATTAAAAGCAAAATCAAATACCTTTAGAGTTAGAAACCCTATCTATGTGGACATATGTACATAATAACTTATGTGAACAAGAATTTACCAAACACATTATACTTGTAATTCAACTTGTTTGTTTATACACACGTGAATATGTAGTAAGTCATATAGAGATAGTTCATATGCTTGAACCTTCACATATTGTTGATTCACATAATAATGGGTTACTCATTACTAATTGTGAATATACATAATGTTGACTATGCCACCCTAATGGTAAAATGTGTATGGATAATGCACCCTAAGGATGCTTTAACATGTAATGATCATGTTGACCTAAACCCTAATATGTAATCATCTAGCTTTGACAACATATACATATATATACCCTTCATGCCTTTCATGATACATTAGTGACATTAGGTGTCATCATCACATAATATACCTTAATGCATATAAATGGATTATAGTCACAAAGTTATCAAGGTATATCACCTTATTCTCTAATGAACACCTCATCATAACTTGATATATGAATTAATTCATTAATATTTAATGTGTTACATCCTATTCACTAAAATGCATATAATGACTCAAACGTGATAATGAATAATTAGATTCACATAAATATTCATAAATCCCTAATGTGAATTAAAATATGTATACTTTATAATATGAAGTGTAATGGACGAAAATGATTAATGATGTCATTAATATGAGTATGAACGATGATATGACAATGTGTAATATGGACATTATTTGGGATTATTACATGCGTAATAACTTGTTGGATAATATTAACTTTTTCTACAAAATAATTGTGATAATTCTACATGATAGTTTTAAGAGGATAATAGAAAATGAATTCATGTTATTAAGGTTTTTGACCAATACATTAATTAATGTTGAAATGGTTTAGTAAACCCTAATTGTGCTTAAAACCCTTGATGAGAGAAATACACTTGATATAATATTGAGATGTAATTGTTTAGAATAAAATGTGGCACAATTGATAGTATAATCAATATGATACCTCTTCATGATGGATATTATGATAATAAGGCAAAAATGTTAATTAGGTTGAGTTTGATAAAAGGCTATAGGTTTTGTGGAAACCTTAGTGAGACTTGGCTTATGTGTAGAGCTTTTAGTACCTACCTAGTTGCTTAAGGTTGGGATGTTGCACACTCGCCCTCCCTTTTCTCTTATTGTGATTTTGGGGACGAAATCCTCTTTAAGGAGAGGAGTGCTATAACATACTGAATCTCAGGGTCTTCCCTGCAATTTACCCATATTCTATCTTTTCATTTCTTTCAAGTCCTTTTGGACCAATTTCATAAATTCCCTTCTTTTATATTCTTTTTGGACTCTGTGTGCAATTTGAACACAATTCAAGGTTGAAATTACCTCTTTCCCTCATTTATATAAATGGAGGGGTGTTTTCACAAATAACCCACACAAAGAAATAATTGGGGTCTTAATATGCAAAATGTACACTTAAGAGAGAAAATAAGTGGATAATGTGTTTTTAGAGATCTTATATATTTTTGGACTAAGATATGAATATTAATGTGTATTTGAGTGTTTAATGAGAGTATTTCTCCTTTTTCCTTCTCTCTCCTAAAAAATGATAATAATATATCAAAATAGAATATAATGATGAGTCTTTGTTCTTAAAATTAATTATGGATGGATATCTCGAAATTCCCTCATGTAATTCATTAAAAGAAGTATTTTCATATAACTCATTCATTCTAATATATTAATATACACTTTAATGCGCAATATATTTATTAATGGCCAAATAATGAGTAAAACGAGAATCTAATTACATAACATTGTTCTAGACTTTAAGGTGAGCTAATGGTTCAAATTTGGTGGCTTTTGGAGTTGATTTGACCCCTCAAAACTATTTTATACGCTTTTAATATAGTGTAAATTAAAATGGTGAATAATAACCCACCTTCATACCTCACTCTTAATATGGGATAATAAAACTTGAAAATGCATGCTATTAGTGAGTGGAGGACTCTTGGGCTCCAAATCTCGGATTTGGGAACCAAGGGTTGCTTATAAAAGAAACACATAATTATTTGCTCAAGCATTATATTAATATATGCTTTAATAATAAAAATAATTATTGGAGGCCAAAGGATGGGTGAAACGAAAATATAATTATATAGCATGAATCTAGACGTCATTAGAAACCTAGGGTTAAAATTTTAGGTTAATTGGAGCTCATTTGACCTTCCAAATGCATTAAACAAGTGTTCAATAAAATGTGACATAATAGCCATCGATATAATACCTATGCACATCATTTAAGCCAAAGTTTGGCTTAAATGCCTGTCACGCGTGCTTTGGGCCACGTGGGTCCATGGTGGACTCAGATCTAGTGGCTCGCATTAGCCCGTCCATGATGCAATGGTCAAGAACTCGTCTTCAACCTCCAACTGTTACATGAACAGTAGGCCTAGACTCCTCAACTTCGATCTCCTCATATACTCGATCATTTTGCGAGATTTCTTCTCCATTCGCTTCGTCTCCTCCTCCTAGTTCATTTGAGCCATTAGCCATCCAGCGAGGTGCGGCATATCCTAAACGCCAAGTGGTGGTAGCCAAGGTTTCTCACCTCCACCTCCGTTTCGCATCCACAGACATCCCCACCTATAAGTATCGTCCTACACAGCTACGTCGGCCCCTTAGCAACTTTCCCAACCCATCAATTTGGTCTGAAGACATGCATCTAGCCGATGGAATGGAGCTCTAGCTACTGACCTTGTGGCACCTATCCCCATAGCTGGTGTGCTCATGCTTCGAAATTTATTGGCCAAGTGAGTTCGTCTTTCAATTCTCTTCGTTTCGAGTACTTGTGCGACCGATTTGGTTGAGAAACGCAAAAACGCCCAAGTTCCCAAGATACACCTCGGCGCCATGGCTATGCCCGAGCTTGAAGAAGCTCGGGTGGCTTTGTATCTTATTGCTCCCGCACGCCCTCTTTTCCTGATCCTCTCGCCAGGGGCAGTTTCCTCATCCGAAACCTTTTTTTTTTACCCATTTAGCAATTAATTGGTCAGTTTTGTTTAATTCGTAGTAAATCGCTCAGTTATCAGAAAAATATAAATAAATACTTGTTGGAAAGATAAAATCATGTAAAATCCGAATTTTCAAGTTTTGAACCCTGTTTTCCATCCCAAACCTGATAATTAATTCAAACTCTAATTTAAATGTATACAGTGTTATAAAATGATTATAATATTGTTTTAACTCTATTTTTAAAAAGAAAATATGTTTTCTCGAGTAGAAAAATATTAGAAATTGTTTGGACCTATTTCCAGACCCAAAATCCAAAGTTTTAATCCATAGTTTATAAATGTGGACATTTTACACTTAAAGTACCTTTAAGTAACCTAATACATGTGTAATGTTTGCAACTATGGAAATATGGAATTGGATACAATCAGACTGGTGAATGTGATGGTAATGAATTGAAATTATGGTATGTGACTCATATGTATGTGACCCCTATGTATGTGAAAACCTATTGTTGTATGTGAGCCCTATTTCAGTATGTGACCCCTATGTATGTGAAAACCTATTGGTGTATGTGAAGCCTATTTGGTATATGATTCCTATTATATGTGGAATTTATATTGTGCAATCAACCTACTCTTCAGTTGGGCTCTTATCCAACCCTACCTCACTATTTTGCTAGCCTTGTTATCCTTATAAATGTCTTGATTTGTCTCTTTACTATGTGATGCTTCAATTGCCTATGTGGCTCATTTAATTGTAACTCTAGAATCTTGCTATGGCCAATGTTTGGCTCATCCATTTATTGAGATTGTTTCTTGGGTTTTTATTCCCAATGCTATGTTGCAATCTTGTTATACTTTTCACTACTGCCAAGTGACTATTAAGCATGATGTATTTTAGGCCAAATGACAATATAGTGTACATGAGTACAAACCACCCACAGGGAACTGAGGTTTTAGTCCTCCTGTCGGGCACTGGGGTTTTAGTCCCCCTGCCATTTTATATTAGGCACTGGGGTTTTAGTCCCCCTGCCACTTTATATAGGCACTGGGGTTTTAGTCCCCCTCCCACTGGTGAGGTCCGGTAGGTGCCTCACCCTACATTGAGATGACTTTGTGTCTTAATATATTCATGCTATGTGATTGTTATTGTGGTGATTGATTATGGCAGTTATCTATTTCTTATTTGAATATTTGTCTCATTCTCTTAAACTCTTGTAGCATAGAGAATCTTTTATTATGCAATGTTGTTGACTATTACTTGTCCAATTCCTTTTGATTGACACATACTTTTATCCTTCTTTTGCTGGATGATCCCAACCATCCAGGTATATGATCAGAGTGCGCAGCTGAAGCTTGGTGAACCTAAGGCTAAGGATAGGACAAGAAGAAAAGGAACATATAGCTTGCAGGTTCATAGTTGCCTTTATATATTAAGTTGTTTTGTTTGGAGACAATATTGGCTTAGTCTAAGTCTTCCTCTACCTAGATCCTATGTTTTGTGTAAAGTTGTACTACCTTTTTGGAAATTTTGTAATGTACTCTTTATACATTTTGAATAAAGTCAAGTTTTATGTCTTCCGCTGCCACACATTTGATGTACTTGTTTATCATGTTTTATAGTAGAGACTATGTCTCTACACATATTCACCACTCTGTATCATACAAGGATCACCATAGTATTCATGTATCTATGACATTCATTCCACCTATAAGGTTTTTGTTACACAAGTAAGAGAGAGAAAGACCATAATCATGCTAACCACTTTAAGAAATATAAGCAAATACATCACATATTCCACCATTTAGGGTTAGGGTTTCATGTATAGCTGATTAGGGTTTAACATTATCATTCAACCAAGAAACCATACTTTCATCGCCTCGCACAAATTTGGAGTGTATTAGGGTTGAGAACTATTTATTATGATTAGTCATTCACATCATCATGTATAGACCATTAGCCAAGTGTTTTGGTCATGGAATGTTAGGTGTAGCAACCTACATACTACATGAGTGTAGGTGTATGTATCGACCACAGGTGTAGCGTGTTGGCTAAATGGACATGTGTAAATCCCTTTGTTTTGATAATGAAAAACATTTCATTCTTGTTAATCTAACGTGCTACTTGAGTGTTGCAGGAATAAGGTGGATGACAAAGCAATTAGGGAAATCCATATGCTTACATATTTATATTTTCATGAAATGTAATCACTTTGTAAAAACTTGTACAAATATATAATGTACAAGTACTTAGATTTCATGTAAATCAAGCGTTAGATTCTCCCCAGCTAAACATCACATTTAGATAGGTCATATCCTTCAAATAAGTGTCACATATGCACACTCATACACACACTTAGGGCTTTAATTGAAAAATTGAAACAGGGTCAATCTCGGTCGACTAACTCCTCGACCGAGACACTTTCGGTCGACAATCTTCTCGACCGAGAAAGACCCAAGTAGCCGTTAGACACATCTGACAAGGTAGTTGGCAGTTGGAGATAAACATTGCAAAACACTTGATTCAGAGAGCCTGTCGGTCGACAAAAGTTCGACCGAGTAGGTGTCTCGGTTGACCATTTCTCGACCGAGATGGACTCTGACAGCAACTGCAGAATTAATTAATTAGCCGTTGCTAAAGCAACAAACTTGTACCTAACGGCTAGTTAAGCACTTAGAAACCCCTAGAAGGTGTCTAGAACGTCCTTAAGCACTTGTAGGACATTCCTATAAATAGGACATGCCTTAGGACACCTAAACTTACTTGTTACACTTGAGAAATCTTTGAGCATACTTTGAGCAACCTGTTTGTGAGCAATTTGAGCATAGTGACAATTGGCTACTTCTTCTCTTAGCTCAAAATTCGTGTCCTATAGGCTAGCATCTCCTATCCACTGCAATTACATTTCCATACACTTTGGTTAGGAGATCTACACGCTTGATCTAGGCAAATCAAGCCTTGTGCTACAAAAGGATAAGTTGTAATTTCTATTTTCTTTCTTGTTCTCTATTGTTGTTTGTGCTCTCCTTGCTACTCCTAGGTTGGAGGCTGCGGATTGGAGAGGTTGAAGATCTTCTTGGTGAAGAAGGGGACCTTGAGCTACTTCAAGAAGGCTGGTGCAACAGGAGGTTACTTCTAGAGAGGAAGGCTACTTCAAGGGGGAGCTTGGAGTTACTTCAAGAAGGCTACCTCAAGTTGGTGCATCTACTTCAAGTGAAGGCTGTTCAAGGGGTGTAAAGAAAGTATTGTATTTTGTGTAAATCCTTGTGAAGGTAATAAAATTAATACTTTCAAAATCCCGGTTGGGTAAGCAACCGGGTAGTGGACTGACAACTTTAGTATTTTCTAAAGTTGGAACCACTCTAAACACCTGTCTCCTTCTTCCATTCTTCATTTGTGGTTGTTTGAGTTAAATAATTGCTAAAATATTTAAAAACTCTAGTCACCCCCCCTCTAGTGTTTTTCAATTGGTATCAGAGCAGGCTTCAAGGATCTCTAATCGAGTCTTGAAGTATGAAGGGTGGTGGTGTCTACAACCGCAAACAAAGGAAAAGTATGGGGCAACCTTCAACAAGTTGCAGTTGGTGCTTAGGAACAAGCCATGCAACACTTGGTTGCCCGTGGATGTCAAAGAAGGAAGATACACATAAAGAATGTCTTATTGCTACAATAAGTGAAGAAGAAGAAGAAGAGGTAAGCCTTTTTGATTTATCTAAAGAAGATCTAGTTGCTTCTCTTGAAGAGACACACAATAAATATATTGAGTGAAAGAAGAAATTAAAGAAATCTAATAAAGCAAATGATGAGTTACATGCTAAGCTTCTTGCTCTTACATCTGAAAATGGAGATCTCAAAAAGGTTATTGAAGATCATGATATTAAGCTAAAATATGTAGAAGCAAATTGTAATCTCCTTTCTCTAGAAAATATTAATCTGCAGACTCAAGTGAATGATCTTTAAAAACAACCTATTTTGTGCTCACATCTAGATTATGATACTATCGTAAAAGAAAGAAATTCATTATCATCTAATCTAGATCAAGCAAAGCTAGATATCAAGAAGAGAATGGATGAGATTGCTAAGTTACAACAAAAAGTTAGTAGTCTAAATAATAATGGGATTCTTGATCAAATCTTAAATGATCCATACCATCAAGTTGGAAGGAGAGGACTAGGTTACAAGCCTAAAGGAAAATCTTATCATAAACCTAGTTGGAAAAAGACACAAGCACATCAATCTATGTATGTACCTAAAGGCACAAATACAAATATACCCAAGAACAACCTAAACCAAAATCATAGAAAGAGATATGAGGTTGATTCTATATGTTGTCATTATTGTTTGCATCTTGGTCATTATTCTTTTTCATGTCCTTATAAGAAAAAGGATGTTGAGTTAGTTTGGGTTCTAAAACCTCCAAATTAAATGAACGGAATTAAGTTGAGATATGACCAAGGACCTAAGTTGTATATTTCTATGTCTATCTCAACTCAACATAATGGGATATCAAATTAATTCAAGTATCTAAACATCTAACTTGCATAATTGTGTTTTACTTGGAAGCAATTAACAGTTCAGAAAACATTTCAGAAATCTTGTTGGTCGAGAAACTGTCGACCGAGAGAACAGTCAGTCGAGAAATAGTCGACCGAGCAAGTTACTGATTTTCAGTCTGAAATAAATCTGCTATTTTCATTTAATAACTATTCGTACATGCAAAACAAAGTATACATTCTGGAAATTATCTTTGAGAACGTATATGAGATTAATTATGGTTCATTCTCTAAATGATTTAAAACTGAAAATCATGAATCATATTTAAGTCAAAATTACTACCTACATGGTCTGTTCCAAGTATTCTTTGATTTATTCACATAGAAACCATATGTTAAAATTTCATGTTTTATCGTTACATCATGGATATATTTTCAACATTTCATTATTCAACCTTCTATGGATAAACGTTGATGTTTGAATAATGATTATTGCATCCTTGATGATACATAGGCAAACAAAATGATTTGTTGGTTATATGTTGTTTTAATGCCTGCAACACATAAGATAAATATTTCTCAACTGGTATCTTTTAAGAACCGAGGTATTACTTAAGAATCTTATGTGGATACAAGAAGAAGTGAAATTTGATACAGTAAAGCTTATATTCTAAGAAAAATCAAGGATAAAATGTTTTCATATTGAGTATTATACTTCAAATTGATATCTAATCAAATTACATGTAGATATTATATACGAGTATTCTATTTAGAAATCTGCAAATTTGCCTCTTGGTTGAAATAAAATTTGACCAAGGGGCGCTATGGTCGTAGTCAAAGTCGACCTAAAATAAGTTTGACACAATACTTATTTGAATATCATTTTCTATATAAAAATTGTGATTAAAAGAACAATTAATTTATGATCACAAAATTGTCCAAATATTGGTAACAATAATCACAATATTACTCCATTAGAAAGTATATATGCTCTACAAATTTAGTCTATCATTTGCATTAAAAATCAGCTTAAAAAATTCATACTCAGTAAGTCTGTCGGTCGACGAATTCTTCGACCGAAAACATTTCGGTCAGCCTATCTCTTTCGACCGACAAACCTCATACAGAAATAACATCGGACACACTTCCGGTCGACAATTGTTCGACCGAGCTAGTATCGGTAGACAATTGTTCGACCGAGAATTGACCGTTGGGATATGACCGTTGGAATCCGACCGTTTACAACCGTTACCATTGGGCGGCCGACCGTTACCAGTCGACCGTTGGACGACCAAGTGGCGCGTCTGGAATATGACCGTTGCTGTCGATCGGTCGACAAATTGTCGACCGACCTGGTCACTGATTTGCTATAAAAAGGGCAAAAAATGGGTCATTGTTACACACTCTCATTTTCTTACTTCCATAGCTTCTCTCTAGTGCATTCTTGTGCAATCCTTTAGCTTCCTCATCCACAAGACTTTCTTGCTTCTTCTCCACCTTAGAGCAAAGAAATGACTTCATCCTCTACACGTGGAAAGAAGAAAGTTGCTAGCAAGAAAGGAAGGGAGGCTACTCCACCATTGACGATCATCAACGACATCCCCTTCGTCGACACAGATGCTGGTGATCGCTATCTCAGGCTCTCCTCCAAAACTCCTCTTCCACGACGGCCGGTTGACGTCTTGGACTTCCTCAGCATCGTCGACCTGGAGGATCTTTTTGAGGTGCAAAATTTGAAAGAATTTCTTAACCCTTCCTTCCCTTCCTACTCTTCAAAAGTGGTAAATGAGTTCTATGCAAACCTAATCTCCCATTCCGAAAATGACAATAACTTCTTCTACTCTATGGTCAATGGGCATAGCTTTCGATTTACTGAAGAGGATATTCTTGACATGCTCAACATCGAATTAGATGAATATCAAGACACTCTTGACCTCACAACTGGAAATCCACTCAATACATTTTCCCAAGGTGATCATACCGTCAGTCTTAGTGACATTAAACGAGCCATTTTCCAATCTAATACTACGTGTCACGAAGATAGGGGTACCTACTATGCCATTAATCTCAAACCTGCTGCTAGGATTGTCAATCTTATTGTTTCCACAAACATACATCCTAGAGCAAACAAGTCTGAAGTTCCTATTTTTCGCATGTGTTTAATTTATGCCATTATCAAACGTATTCCCGTAAATTTTATCCGCATAATCCTTAAGAACATGCTTGAGTTTTCTGGAAATCCCCCATATGATGATTTTGTATGCGAAATCACTCAACACTTTCTTAAAACACAAATTGAGGATATGGGATACACATGGGAAAGAAAACCACAAAAAATAAGCAAAAACACAGTAGAGAAAATGGGAATTGATTTTGGTCACAAGAGGGCTAGGACGGAAGGTGAGACATCTACTCAAGATATACCACCACCACCTCCTCCTACCAACCTACCCTATGATCCCATCCAAAACAACCTAACCTATGTTGCTGGGTCACAATATCATCTAAGTAGACAATTAGACTATAACCACCATGCCATGACCTACCTAAATCAAAGAATGCAAACCCTCTCTCCAAATCAACCAGATGAATATCCTTATTCTTTAAATCCTGGCATGCTCAACCCATATAATCCATCTTACAACTACTACCAACCTCCACCTCCACCATCTACAGATCTCACACACACTCAGTTCTCCTCAATACAATTACAAGACATTGCTGCTCATTTCCGTTTTGATCGGGTTCCTACCTTCTTGGAAGCATATGCTTTAACCAAGACAGGTGCTTTGGAGTGGCAAACTTTAGTCCAATATTATGGAGCTGAGCCATTTCTTGGAAAAGACCCTGATATTGATGTAATACTCAAGTCTTTCCAGTGAGATTTGGAGTGACCGTTGTATTAGTTGTAATGAAATGATTATCTTTGCATGATTGTAATGAAATGGTTATCCTTGCATGATTGTAATAAAATGGTGATCTTTGAAATGAAATAGTTATTTTTACATGAAATGGTTATCTTTACTGATTCTATTAAATATTCCTCTATGGCATCATTCGAATATGGACTATAAGACTACTCTAGTAGAGCATACAAAGTAAGGGGAGTAATAAATATGTCATAAATAAAAAGGGATGACATTTTTGCAAAACCTGAAATTTAAAAAACAAATTGTGGCTAAATTGACTATTTATTCTTAAACGGATATCTTTTTGAAATGACAAAGGGGGAGAAATAAATATAAAACTTAGTATTTGTGCAAAACTCAATCAATGAGTTTCATGAACTCTTGGCTTTACATTGAAAGTTGCTATATTCCTTAAAGGATTGGAATTCATGTTCCATAATTCATGGGGAATAATAAGCACACATTTTATAAACAAGAGAAGAAATTTACAAAGGTAATCTTCAGGTATGAAAATCACATGTTTTATACTTTCTTATTTTATATTTAGGAAATGTTTGTCATCTTCAAAAAGGGGGAGATTGTTGGCTAAATGGACATGTGTAAATCCCTTTGTTTTGATAATGACAAACATTTCATTCTTGTTAATCTAACGTGCTACTTGAGTGTTGCAGGAATAAGGTGGATGACAAAGCAATTAGGGAAATCCATATGCTTACATATTTATATTTTCATGAAATGTAATCACTTTGTAAAAACTTGTACAAATATATAATGTACAAGTACTTAGATTTCATGTAAATCAAGCGTTAGATTCTCCCCAGCTAAACATCACATTTAGATAGGTCATCTCCTTCAAATAAGTGTCACATATACACACTCATACACACACTTAGGGCTTTAATTGAAAAATTGAAACAGGGTCAATCTCGGTCGACTAACTCCTCGACCGAGACACTTTCGGTCGACAATCTTCTCGACCGAGAAAGACCCAAGTAGCCGTTAGACACATCTGACAAGGTAGTTGGTAGTTGGAAATAAACGTTGCAAAACACTTGATTCAGAGAGCCTGTCGGTCGACAAAAGTTCGACCGAGTAGGTGTCTCGGTCGACCATTTCTCGACCGAGATGGACTCTGATAGAAACTGCAGAATTAATTAATTAGCCATTGCTAAAGCAACAAACTTGACCTAACGGCTAGTTAAGCACTTAGAAACCCCTAGAAGGTGTCTAGAACGTCCTTAAGCACTTGTAGGACATTCCTATAAATAAGACATGCCTTAGGACACCTAAACTTACTTGTTACACTTGAGAAATCTTTGAGCATACTTTGAGCAACCTGTTTGTGAGCAATTTGAGCATAGTGACAATTGGCTACTTCTTCTCTTAGCTCAAAATTCGTGTCCTATAGGCTAGCATCTCCTATCCACTGCAATTACATTTCCATACACTTTGGTTAGGAGATCTACACGCTTGATCTAGGCAAATCAAGCCTTGTGCTACAAAAGGATAAGTTGTAATTTCTATTTTCTTTCTTGTTCTCTATTGTTGTTTGTACTCTCCTTGCTACTCCTAGGTTGGAGGCTGCGGATTGGAGAGGTTGAAGATCTTCTTGGTGAAGAAGGGGACCTTGAGCTACTTCAAGAAGGCTGGTGCAACGGGAGGTTACTTCTAGAGAGGAAGGCTACTTCAAGGGGGAGCTTGGAGTTACTTCAAGAAGGCTACCTCAAGTTGGTGCATCTACTTCAAGTGAAGGTTGTTCAAGGGGTGTAAAGAAAGTATTGTATTTTGTGTAAATCCTTGTGAAGGTAATAAAATTAATACTTTCAAAATCCCGGTTGGGTAAGAAACCGGGTAGTGGACTGACAACTTTAGTATTTTCTAAAGTTGGAACCACTCTAAACACCTGTCTCCTTCTTCCATTATTCATTTGTGGTTGTTTGAGTTAAATAATTGCTAAAATATTTAAAAACTCTATTCACCCCCCCCTCTAGTGTTTTTCATAGCGACCATCTAGGGTTACATGTAGAAACCTTAGGTTGAGTGTAGTGGTTATAGGCACACATGTGTAGCGACCTACATTCTTGAAACATAGGTTGCGACTGCTAGGGAGGTTATGTAGAGATCACCCCTAGGGTTAGGGTTGTTGTGGTCACAATAATCACCCAACTAGTGTAGCGACAATGGAGGCAACCTCAATCAGACACACAACCAACTTAAAAATAGAAACAAACCATGGTTGAAACAAAAGATTAACCTCAAGAAAACTAAGCATCATCTAAGTGTAAAACTCCTCACAAAGATGTCCATCAAAACCCTAGAATATACGTCAAGGAATATCATTGTAGGACCATGATTAAGGGGATGAAAACCAAGTTCTCATGCATGTAAACAAAACCAAAACATCCTTTTATCCAAGGTATATGAACCATGAATGAAGTGATACAATTACATAATAAAAAGCATGTGAAAACCATCAATCTCCTAGTCACCAAAAAATCGGGCACAAAGATTAGGGTTTAGGAGAAAGAGCAATCTACTTGAGAATACAAAAAATATTCAACCGTAAAACATGATCATTGTATCTAGCATATTAGGAGAATGTTTTAGAGATTATAAAAGCAACGTGCATTCAAGAAAATGGTTCAATAATAGTATGAAGAAGAGTTATATAACTCACCTTATGTAGAGAATCAAGCTCCAAGACAATGATCTCTAAGAGAGAAGATGAAACTCCAACCAAGATCAACTTTCAGCCACAAGATCACCCCAAGAAGTAGAATGCATACCAAGGTCAAACAATGGCTCAAGATGAAGAAAAACACAAACCCTAGGTTGATCGAAAGGGAGGGGAAAAAGAGAGGAAAGTTTCATCTCACTTAGGTGCCACCATGGTTAAACCATAGTCTCTGACCTTTGTGAAGAGTAGATCCTCAACATGGACACCATGGTTGCACCATAGTCTCATGACCAAGAAATTATAAGAAGATAGGTAGAGAGATAAAAGAAAACATGACCTAGGAGAGATAACAACTTACTAAGAAGGAAGATCACCAAGGATCACCACAAGGAGGAAGATCAAGCTCAAAAACACCACATGCAAGGTTTATCGGCCACCAAAGCTCCAAAGACCAGTCCTTATTTGCTCCACAAATCTCGAAGGATGATCACAAAAGAGTGGAGAAGAAAGAGGGCCAAAAAGGATGCTTTCATGAAGATGAGAGGGGTTATATACACAAGGTAGTAGGTAAGAAAGGGGATTATGAGCTGTCAACACAAGAGAGCACCAAAAGGAAACTTGTCCACCATGGAAATAGCTAAGAAACCACTTAACACATGCACGCATCAAGGGGTGATACAACCAAGGTGGAGTAGTGACCACTTAGGTTCACTACAGATTTTGTTGTGGTCAAAACACACCATGCATATGTAGTGACCGCTACACAACATCACCAAGCCAAACAAGGTCGAAGCACTCCACTAGAGTTCAAACCCCTTTGAACAAACCAAAAATAAGTCACCAAGGTCAAAGCAAACCACACCTAGGATAGGCATTGCGGTTCGAACACTCATCCAGGACTGTTGTTGCGGTCGCAACACTCACAAACCCTAGCAAGGTCGATACACATCAATAAGGCAAATGCTAGAATCCCTAATCTAACCATGTAATGTCACATCATCAACCATGGTCCAAGCAAAGTGCGCCTATGCACCTTCCTCTCTATCTTATGATGCCAAGATATAGATGGCACACTCTACATGTGAAAAATACAAGATAACCCTCACTCATGGAAAAATTGCAACTCGGTGCAAAACAAGCCCACATAGCTCAAACATCTCCCAAATGGGACCAAACAGAAAACATGACATTTTCAAATGTTATTAAAGCATCTCAAAGGATTAGATTAAGGTTCTAAGTATCTACATATGCAAATAAAACAAGGTTAGACCAAAAACCTAGGTCAAGGGTTTTACATATACTAGGTATGCCACAAGTTGTTGTGTGGACCGAATGGTAGTTGCTTTGGAAGTCTGAGGGATGGAATGGTTATGTGGAGCCTGAATGATATCCAAGATGGTATATTCGAGCAATCATGGGCCTTCAAAGATGGCTTCTTAGGTGTTGGTGACTTGATGTAATAACTTCTATAATATTAGAAGATGAAGGAAGGATAGGTCTGTTTGACTCCAAAGTCAGCATAGTGAATGCCAACAACTCATCATCATCTCATGCCACATGCCACTCCTCATGCACCCACTATAAGAGGTACATGTGGTTCAACTGGTGGTCCTATCTCTGATGCTCCTGCTCCATGTGGGTTTGTGTGCCCTGGATCTAATCTAGCCACTACTAGAGGTCAAGGAAGTGGTAGGGCCTAGATGGTCCAACAGTGTTTGGCACACTTCACTACATGTGATGTGTACAATGGGATAGGGAATGGGCAAACTCCTTGTCATTTTCTTCCATGGAGATTCTACAAATTCCAAACATGGGCTTAAGAACTTCACCCTTGAAGGGTGGATGATCCCTCATGTAGTGATGGATGTACGTGCTGAATTTAGTGAGGTCGTGGACAAGGTTCACTGTTGAAAACTACACATTAGTGTGTAGTCCTAGGATAGGAATGTTGTCTTAGAATAGCCAGTGGTAGACACTGCCCTCTTTGACATCCTTCAGATTTGTAGAAATCACCAAGTACTTGATGTTTGATCAAGTAGGATATCTTCTATTTTATAATTTTTGTGAAGGGGATATGAGTGTAGCCAAGGTAACAGGATATGGAAATGACAACGCCTTCCTAGCATAACTTGGAGGCTTTGTTGTAGTGTTGTTGTATTTGTAGATGGTTAATGAGTGCACATCCCCAGTTATACGGCTCATCATTTGGCATACACCATCGATAGTAAAAATATGAGGCTGACACAATGCCAGGTGCATCGGTCCTTTGGAAAAAAGTACACATCAAGATGTGGTGGAGGTGAAGAATGAACATGATGTGAATGTATGACACCTAGACACCATGTGGGAAGGAGGGGAGAAACTTGGTGATATCCTCTAAAATATTTTCAGCATCATACTCCTTGTATGGGAAGTTGTGGTTTTCTATTGTGCACTTTTTATACCACTCCTTATTAGGGGTAGGTATAATTTTCTTTGGTTTGGTTTACCACTAAGACTACAGACCAAAGCGTATATATCGGTTTGTGAATTTTTCAAACCTAACTGAACTATTAACTAGTCCAAAACCAAATCAAAGTGAAATATTGATTTGTGTCTTGGTTTGGTTTAATTCATTATTAAACTATTATAAAGCCTTGTAATATGCTTTTAGAGAAAATAACCATTTTTCATCATCTTAATCAAGGAATATAGCATGATAGACAAAGTTCATATAAAAAGCATTACTTTTTATTAAAAAAATTGACAATTCATTCATCCTACTACCAAGGGGTTTCAAACATCTTACCTCTCAGTCATACAACACCAAGTTTACCAGTAGGGTGCTACTACATTGGCATATAAAACACATTGTTTAGAAATGGCTAATATAAGTATACATATATAAACTATAAGTAGACACTGTCCAACTATCTTCAAATAAGCATACCTTATAACACATTCTCTAAAATTTTGAAAGACTTGATGTTATTTATTTAGCATTTTTATACATTAATGTAGAAAAACTTGTTGAGTATCGTGACATTTTTTGGTCATCAAAACCATGTGTATTCTTATTTGAATACCACATTGTCTAAAATTTTGTAAGACATTATGTTATTTATTTGGAATTTTTATACATTAATATCGAAAAAATTTATCAGTATCATGACATTTAGTTTACATAAGTATTCTTCACAATAAAAGTTTACATTTAAATTAAACATATCTATACACAATGGTTTGCTTTGGTTAAACTGCACCCTCAAACTAAACAAACTATTGTTAAATGGTGGGAAATAATATGAAACCAAACCAAACATTTGCCCCCTGAAACCTAACTAAACTAGTGAATTTGGTTCGGTTCAGTTGAGTTTAATTTTTTGGTTTGGTTTTGTGCCCAACATTACTCCTTATTGACGTAAAGATGAGAGAACTGAGGATGGTACCGTCCAATGAGTGCTCCTCCCAAAATGCATAGAAAGAGTAATTCTACTCACAGTCTTCATTGTAGTGCTCAACTTAGGAAGCTAGAAACTCCAAAGAAAGATCCTTGAATACCAACAACACACAAAAGAAAAAGAGGGAAGTATGTGTGTGGAGGAGTATGAGCATAAAGGGCTCATGGATGCCCAAGATTTAGAGTGTCTTGGGGCAATTGTATTGGTTATCTACACTCGAGGGCTTCAATGGCCTTGTATTACTTCCAATGATCTATAACTATGAGGGTCTTATACCTGTCTAGAAGGGGAGGAAACTAGTATTGGATGGAGGGCAGATAGGCTTGTGTATAACCTTCAGTCTAAGGTGATAGTATTGAGGAAGGAGAAGAAGAAGTGTCCTAACTACGGGTGGTGGGTTTATCCTGAGTGTTGAGATCAACTCCTAGCTACTTGACTACAACTTCATCAGCCTCCATGGCCTCCTTGTCTAAGACATCCTCGTCATTCATGTCATTAGAGGTGTGTTGGTTGTCTAGTCTAATGGCTCTCAGATGTGTATGCTAATGGTGGGACAAGTGGAGGGAGAGTTGGGAAGGTCGAAAGATGTCATTGTGTCCTTCTCGTTGACTTTCTTGGAGCTGAAGATGTTCATCTTTTGTAGATTCAGCATCCAGACCCGTTAGATGGTTGGTCAAGTTTGCATCCTCATGTTGTGCGCATCATTAGATCTGCATGGATTGTGGATCGAGCGATCAACAAAGGTGATCGAGCAATCTAGGAGTAGAGTGTGTTCCATGTAGGCAATTGATTGGGAGATTAGAATTGGTGATCAAGTGATCAAAAATGCGTTGTTTCTCTCTATAGACAACTTATAAGGCCATCTATTGAGGGTGATCAACTGATACAAGAAGAGACACTTAACCCTATAGTGTTGGGATGGGTGATCAAAAGAAATTATTGGCCAATCAATGGAGTGTTACAGGCGTGTGTGGCCCCGATCATTTATCTTATCTAATTGAGCAGATCAAGCAATATGCAAGGTGAGTGGCATGGTCGGTGGCAATGAAGAAAGGGGAAATGGTGCATGAGGAGTGTGGGCTCTCCATGCTGATGGGGCAAACATGCTTGAGTGATCGGGAGATCACCACACTAGTAAAGGCCAATCAGGGGATGGGGCATAACTAATCCATGGGAAGAAAGGCGTGGTAGGTGTGTGGTGTTGTTGTTGTTGTTCAAAAAGTTATACATAATGAGGTCGGTTGATCTAGTGTTTTGCATTAGGCGGGAACTTAGGCAATGTACAGCTGGAGAATAGTGTCTCACTGGTGTAGTCAGAAGGATTAGGGCATTCGTTGCTAGGGTAAGGGAGAGTTTGAGGTCCATGCCAACTCCCTTGCCCTAAACCCTAATTTTCAAAGGCACATGGGTGATGAATGGATGATCTAGGTAGAATACACTGGCCGATCTGAATTCTTCATCTTATGGTAGCTAAAGTGTTGATCAGGCAATCCCATAGGCATTGATTGGCTGATCAAATCAATGGACGCTTTTGATTTCTACCTCCTGCTCGATTGACCAATGTGCATGACCAAGTGAATAGAGGTGGACCAAGAGTCCTGATGTTGGTACATCACTATATGATCGACTAATCAACAAGGTAGATTTCCTGATTTGAAATAATTCCTCACATCTAATGGCTAATGATGATTTTGGGCTCATCGTGGTCTCTCAATCTGGAGAGGTCATCAGACGATCTATATGGTGAAAAAACTACCTACTATAGGAAGATCGACGAAGAGAAGAGAGAGTGATCAGTAAATCTATCATAGGTTGAGCCCCTATCATAAAATGGACCCCATTGATCAGTCGATCTAGAACAAAGGTTTCCCAATAAGAAGGTCGATAAAGCCCCTCTCATATGGATATAGCCTGCAATCAAATTATCAATGGAGGACGGAATCAATGGGATGTTCAAATTATGAAACTAAATTATAAAAATTAACTAACACGAGATAAATGAAAGGTAATTAGATCAAAAAAAAATCAAAATCAAACCAGATTACTTTCAGGTTGAATCTTGACAAGCATCATATTTCATGTTGTTACATAATGCCTGAGTTCTCAAATTGTTCCTGGGTTGGCAAGAGGGAGGGGTGCACTTCATTCACTACAAGATCGTTAGTAGTGATCTATCATTTAAACATGTTCCCATTTGTAACAAAATATTTGCTTCTCTTGTCCCATAGGCAAATGCATTGTGTCGATAGATATTCTTCACTAGATATGTCTCATGCCATCAAGATCTTAGCTTCCTAAGAAATAGTACAAAGAAGTAGTTGCATAGTAAAACTAGATCTCCCACTTGTATGTCCTTCCACTTGAGGTGACTGTCGTGCCACATTTTGGTCCTATCTTTATAGATATGTGCATTTTAATAAGCAGACATGCACAATTCTTCTAACTCCTATAGTTCAAGGAATCCTTTCTCCCCGATGATATAGAGATCAAAATTGGATAATTTGATAGATGATCTGGTTTTGTGCTCCATTTCTCTCGAGAGATGGAAAGACTTATCATAAATCTATAGGAATAGAGTGGTGCCCAAAGGGTCTTGAATGTAGTACGATATGACCATAAGACATCATTGACCTTCAATGCCCACTCTGTTCATGTCCTCCCAACCATCTTATCAAATATGGCCATGATTTGTCTATTAAAGACTTAACTTTTCCACTACTTTTAGGATGGTATGGCATAGCTAATCAATGACGAATGTCATACTTTTTCAACAATAATAGGTGGGGTAAGGGTGGCTGCAGGATAGGTTCATGTTAGACATGATCTGGCATATGTCTTAGTGCATGTGTTCCTAAACCTGAAGGTTGTACGATTGTCGATGCATCATATATCCCATAAGGGTTTCATTTGATACATGGAACTAAGCATCGGTAGGTAGGTACCGTGGTGAAGGTGGAGGTTCTTTGGTGGAGGTAGAGGCTCCCTGTGTGGTGGAAGAAGATGTAGGCAAAAAGGTTTTCTTAATTGTGGTCTCATTGATACAAACTCCCTTTCTACAGGGTTTGTAATGAAGATCATGAAAAAGAGACTTCTCAGTCGCAAAGGTGAAAAGACCACAAATCAAGTTTGGGTAGGGTGGGTAGGTGACGTGGCAAATATCGCACTAACAAATTCACTCGAGGTTGAAATCCCTGAGCTTTTACCTAAACCTCATGCAATAATACCACCCACAAGCAGACGGGTCTTATCACAGTATAGTTAATGATCAAATCCCAAAGGACAACATTTTTAAGAATCTTTGTCAGTCAAATCTAGCTCAAGTGAGACTAATATTTAGAACGATTGATTTGGTTGAGGTTAATTAAACTAATTGCAGGAAAGTAAATGAGCAAAATGAAAGTTTGTTTTAGATTAAATGATATGGAATCACTGGGATGGTATCGGGTTTCACCACCACTACACATGCAAACACATCCAAACACATAAAATCTAGGCAAGCATCTAACAATCCAAATGGAACTGCTGCGAACCCTCTTGGAGGGATGTTTAGGCCCGCGTAAGCATCCCCTTAGGCATCTGATTTCTCGTCGCCATCCGGATCATGCACCTACGGTCCCGAAGATACAACATCCGAATAAGGTTGTGGTCCTCCCTGAGGGATGTTTAGACCACAAAATCATCACCGTGGGCTAGATGGCTCGTCCCCTCACAGATCACACACTTATGACCTCAAGGAACCCCATTCTATTTCTAGTCCGAGAGTCAACCGCGCTTATTGACAAGCAAGTAGGCGATAAGTCTGCAAGCAAACATTGATGATTAACAAGAAGATACAACATCCAACTAAGGTTGTGGTCCTCCCTGAGGGATGTTTAGACCACAAAAGCGTCACCGTAGGTTAGATGGCTCATCCCCTCACAGGTCACACACTTACGACCTCAAGGAATCCTATCAGATTTCTCGTCAAGGAGTTACCTCATTAATCGACACTCTATGCTATGAAGAGAAGAACAAGATGAAAGCAAGAAGGTAATCAACTACAAGCATATCAATTAGAAACGAAATAAAAAGTTATATACATTGCCTTGGAATGTTAAATGAAAATACATGAATGCATGGGCAGCGGGGCTAGTCCCCGCGCCCCAGTGAAAAGGAACTACTCACTCATGATGTGAGAAACAAGAAGAATAAGAGAGAGAGAGGATTCCACCATGAGCATGATGTAGAAGGTGGTTGCAGCTCGGTGAAGATGATGCAGTCTCCTACGTCGTGTCAGAGAAGATATGGATGAAGAACGAGGGATACCAAGACAGACCGGACAATCTTTCTCTCTACTCCTTCCTTCTCTTCTCGGTCTCCTTGAGTTGCAATAGGAATGAAAGGTGAAGTGACAGTGGTAGGATCAGACCAGCATTTTAGGCAGCTTGGCGGCGTCCTAAATCTGATGCCCAAATGAGGACCCTATTGGTCCTATTTATAGGCTCGGGTTTGGTTCTCACATTTTTGGTGTGAGTCCTCCATACGGTATGGTCCAAACAGTTTGGTCACTTTTTTTCCCAAATGGTTTAGAATAAGAGACCATACGGTCTTGCTTTATACTGACCAAATGATCTTGTATTCCCCTTTCCATTCGATTTTGCATGCATTCTACTTTATCAAACAGTTTTGCATTTGCACTTTTTCAAACGGTTTGACAAAGCTACTTTTTCATTCGATCTCATGATCCACATTATCATACGGGTTGCATATTACTTTTCCAATAAGCTCTATTGGTCTAGTGATGTACTTTATCAAATGGTCTGGCATGCATTCCTCCATAAGGTCTCATATTCATTTGCAAATGGTCTCATAGCTTCCCTTTTTCAAATGGTTTAGTAGCACATTATCATTCACGCCAAACGGTCTTGCATTATCAGTACTCCTTTAATCAGTCTTGGAGTCCCTTGGTGATCAAAAAGTTTGCTAATGCTCCCTTCATTCGGTTTGCCAGAGCTTGCGGTTTCATGTGTTTTTTTTTCAAATGGTCCCATGCACGTACTTTATCAAACTGTTTGGCATCCAACACCCATATAGTTTCGCAGTCCCGCCTTTTCCAAACAGTTTCATACTCCTTTTCCGAACGGTCCTACATGCATGCCCTTTTTCATGTGGTTTGGCACTCCAGCCTCAAACTGTCTCGCAGACCGGTACTCCGCAAATGGTCTCGCATTCCCAGCTCCAAACGGTTTTGAGGTGAGTATGTCCATTCGGTCTTGAGATTGTATGGATGAAACCGTATGGGAGAGACTGTATGGTCAAGACTAAGGATGAGTGAGGGTAGATCAAGGGCAAATAAAGGTGGGTCCCACTCATTTGGGTTTGATGTGGATGATGGTTGATTGAGATGAAGATCAAATGGTGGTGCTTCTTATGGATTAGGGTTGAAAGGAGGTGGGTGCTAGCTGATTGTTCAACCTCAATAAGACTGCATAAAATCAACATAAACTCAGTTACGAACCTTGATAATTGAACCAATCAAGAAATTTAGCACATTTTGATATTTAGTAACTGAAATTGGATGTATTGAATAAAAAAGAGCCCAAGAAGGCGACTGGAAATCATGATGAATATGCATTCATCAAAACACCACAAACTTAAACGTTTCTCATCCTCGAGTAACAAAAAATCTGAAACAGTCGCCAAATGAATACTTTCTAGTCATGTGATTGCCTCCTCTTTACATCATGATTGTTTCCTTTTTACTTAGTATGACTATGCATCTCAACTTCCTGATATCACTGAACACATCTTACCATATCTTCTTTCCTGAGTTTGCTTTCCAACTTCACTTATTCCTCACTTTTTTCAACAACAAGCATGTCAAAGAGGTTCGTAAGAGTCCAGAGATACCCGCAGAACAACAAGTGTGCATCTGATCTGACACTGATGTATTTCAGGGTGGTGGAGGCATTTATTTGTGCCTTTAGGTAGAAAAGGGAGTGAAGGGAGGTATGGAAGGAAGAAATAAATCTCTCCTCTATTCGACTTGAGATTTTTATTATATTATTTGCAATTTCATTTATTGCATTTTTTTGTGTGAATCTCTCCTCTATTTGACTCGAGATTGCATTTCTTTTTGTGTGCGCTTTGGCATCTTTTCTTGGTGGTACGGCCCTATTTAATTGCAAGGGGTATGGAAGAAGCGAATATAGAGGGAAGTGGCGTTCCACCCCAAATTTAGGGTTTGGCACTATTTGGCTATTTTTGTTTCTTTTTTATGAATGGAGAGGTATGAAGATGATAGAAGAAGTGTAGAAGAGAGTTCAGATCATAATGCAACTTGATTTACAATTCGGTGCACTAGGTCGTTCTCTTTATCATACTCTGCTCAAATAATGACTTGATGGGGATCCGGTGGGGATTTCATGTTGTTGTTCCACTAGTCAGTTAGGAAGTATGATGTGTTTGATCCCAATCAGTTCGAAAGACACTTTCCATTTTTGCATAAAGATCATGATGTTAGGATTCATAAGCTTCACAAGATGATTTCAATCAAAAGGCTAGTTTTCAGAAAGTGGTCCTTTTGAGGATCTACTTCGAATAAGGAGGGTATAATTATTCGAAATGCATAGAGATTGAAAAAGTGTCAAAACTTCATCTGGTAACTGTTCAAATTTCTTTTGAAAACTTTAAAATTTTTGAAAATTTTATTTGAAAATTTTGAAAATTTAGGTCAAAAATGTGACAATGAAATCTTAAGTCTGATTTAGATGGGTGAAAGTGGAGATTAAGATACATACCAACAAACCTCCACCCCAAACATAGAAATTTGCTCGTCCCGAGAAAACTCTAAATCTGAGATGGAGGGGAAAATTCATGTCGTTTGGACCACCGGATGTGGTTGTGTTCCAATCAGCGTGAGTCCTCCATCTGAAAATCTCAAAAATAAAGACCAATCATAACTCAAGATAGCATCTCGTGATGCAATTTTTATTTAGTGCAAAATTATCTAAAATTTAAAAACAAAATTAAGGAAAATTTCAAATTCAAAATTGAAGGTAAAATGAATTTATTGATCGGGTTGCTTCCCAACAAGCACCTTTGTTTTACGTCGATGGCTCGACATGGATACTATCACCATGGTGGGGCTCTAGGTGGAACTTGATTGACATATTCTTTTGGGGGTTTCTTTCTCAACCATTCATTAATCTTCACTTTGATTTTATCTTCTTGTATCCTTCCCCATACAGAATGAGCAATTTCAGAGCATATAGGGAAACAACCTGAGTTATGTTGACTTGTTCTTTGTTGCTCAATTTGAGTTAGAAAATAGTTGTATGGAATTTGAACGACATCATTGATAATGTAGTGTTGTTGAGACTCGGAAGAAAAGTTCATTTGTTAATGCACTATCCCTTCATTGTAGTAATGTTGGTTATTAACATCTATCAGATATGGATCTGAGGGATGTTTTCGGTAGAAACTGCAGTCCAAATTGTGTTGTGGAGGGAGGATGAAATCAATAGTCTCTATTTTTTGGGCTACTGGTGCATTCCCAAGAATGGTTGTTTCTTGATGGGGAGGCTCATTGAAACCTGAAAATGGTTTGATATGTGTCATGATAGGGTTGGGAGGTGTCTCCTCCTTTCCACAAATGTCTTCAATAGTTTCAATAGGCTTGAGTTCTTCAAAAGTAGTTTCAACATCTTCTTCTGTAGAGTCGAGAAATTCTATGCAATCCTTTACTTGTTCGTCAATGGGTTCATCAGTTGATGGGTCCATTAGAGCAACTTCTAAAGGATCATCTGACTCATGATTCTCTTGAGTGAGAAGTGACATCAACACTATGCAATCAATAAGATATACTTCTTCTTGCATGCTTGGTCTCCACATACTTTCAAAAACTTTGAATTCAAGAGTTTCTTTACCCAATCTGAGCAGCAAAGTTCCTGCTTCAACATCAATTAGGGATCTCACAGTGGCAAGGAACGGATGATAAAAAATGAGAGGGTATCTGGTGTCTTCCTTTATGTCCATTATGACAAAATCACACGGGACATAGGTGTCCTTTCCAACCTTGACTGGGACATCTTCGAGAATTCCTAATAGATGTTTTATTGAATTGTCTACAAGCTGTATAGTCATGCCAATTGGGAGAAATTCTAAAAATTCTAGCCTCTTGCAAAGGCTAAGCAACATGATCAAAATGCTAGCACCAAGATCAGCTAGTCCCTTCTTATGTGTAGAATCACCAATATGGCATGAGATACCAAAAGATCTTGGATCTTTCTGCTTCTTGGACATCTTACTCTGGATGATGTTGATAACCTCCCATTTTGTGATGTTATCTTACTAGTTTTTCTTAATTTTCCATACTCTTTCTTAGATAAATTAGATATAACCCTTGACTTTCTGTGTTATTATGAATTCATCATTAAAGTAACATTTACCTCCTTCTTACAGAAAAACCCAAAAAAATTGTAAAAGGGGCAAACGGTCCCAAGACCGAATGAACTCAAACGGTCCCAAGACCGAATAAAGGCAAACGGTCTGGAGATCGAATGAAGTCCAAACGGTCCCAAGACCAAATGAACTCAAATGGTCTCGAGACCGAATAAAGGTAAATAGTTTGGAGACCGAATGAAGTCCAAACGGTCCCAAGACCGAATGAACTCAAACGGTCCCGAGATCGAATGAAGTCCAAACGGTCCCAAGACCGAATGAACTCAAACGGTCTGGAGACCGAATGAAGTCCAAACGGTCCCAAGACCGAATGAAATCAAACGGTCCTGAGACCGAATAAAGGCAAATGGTCCCAAGACCGAATGAAGTCCAAACGGTCCCAAGATTGAATGAACTCAAACGGTCCCAAGACTGAATAAAGGCAAACGGTCCCAAGACCGAATAAAGGCAAATAGTCTAGAAACCGAATGAAGGCAAATGGTCCCAAGATCGTATGAAGCCAAATGGTCCCAAGATTGTATGAAGCCAAACGGTCCCGAGATTGTTTGATGCCAAATGGTCCCCAAACCGTTAAAGACCCAAACAGTCCCAAGACCGTTTGGGGTTCCTTGGAAGCCTATAAATAGGACCTAAGGAGTCCTCATTTGGCATCAACTTCTTGGACACCCAGAGGCTACCCCAATCACTCCAGAGTTGTTCCACCTTCATCCTTCTCTCAAAGGATGCCGGTTCAAGATCCATACTCCATCTTCAAGCTATTTCCTCTCTCATCAACATAAGAAGGTGGGAAGTGGAGGATTTTTCATCAAGACAACCACAAGGCGTGAAGATAGTTGCTCTCTCCTCCAAGGAGTCGACCTTCCTCCCTCATATGTGGAGATGATGCTTTCTCTCTCTCTCTCTCTTCCTGCCTCCTTCTTTGTTCTTGCCATGAGCGAGTAGTCTCATACACTAGGGTGCGAGGAGTAGCCCCGCTACCCATGTTTTCATCTCATGCATTGTAATTCACGAGTTTGCAATAGTGAAATACTATCTTTTCAGTTTAACATCAATCGTTTAATGAATGTTTGTTGCTTGATCACCAACTTGTGTTATCTTTTATCTATCAGTATGAATTGTCTACATTTGTGCTTTTAGATTTGATTACTGATTGTATGCTACTTCTTGATGTATGTAGTCACCATACATCTGTTTTGGTATCTAGGAATGACTTTCATGGAGTGGAGTAAACTCACCCCCATCGTTGTACTTCCATACTATGAAATGGAATCAGTTGACGTGTGAAAGTACAACTTTGATGGGTCAAGGAACACACTTTATAGAGGGAGTAATGCAAAGTAAGTGACCATTCATTTGGGAATGGCTGGCATTGCAATACCCCCACATTTCTCATAGTTAGTTATCCGAAAGGAAGCTAAGTCTACAAAGATATTAACTTTTTAGACCCTTTTCTTTGCAAGCCATGTTATTATGATGAATGTTTTGATCCATGTGTAGTGGTGGTGAAACTCGGTCACATCCTAGTGGTTTCCCAAACATCGTTTACAACCTTAAGTTTACTTTCTTGATTTTTACTTCCTTTGCACATTAGTTTAATCACCAAACCAACTCTTGGATCTAAATATCCACTTTTAAGTAGATAAGTAGAATTACTACAGTTTCCATCTTGTTAAACTCTTAACAAGACCGTTGTCTCATGGATTCGACCCTTAACTATACTATGATAAAACTTCCACGTATCTTAGCATACATGTGTGGAGATCTTATTATAGCATACGCAAGGCTAAATTTAGAGACTTACTATCTCTAGGATTTTTAGTGGTGCACGCAACTCCACATAAGTGGAGGCTCCATCCAAAATTGGCGCCGTTTCTGGGGACATCGAAATGTTCTAATTCTACTTGTTAACTTCCTAGTTCATTAGGATTTTACACTTTTCTTTAACCATAATTCATATCATCTTGATTTCATCATTTCTCCGCATTATCTAAAGTGTGTTTCTTCTTCTACTCAGGTAGAAAACGTGTATGCAACCTTTGCATAACATCGAATTCTCCCCTAAACCAGAGTATGACTCTGAGGTAGAACGGAGCTTCCACTGACGCATCTGACTCAGCCGCCAATGAGCCAGACAAATGGCTAACGAACAATGCCAAGCTGCTTTGGTTATGGAAAGAGTCAATGCAACCATAGCAACTCAAAGAGCACCACTTATTGCTGACACACGTTCTCAGATTCAAGATGAGGTCTGAGCTGAAGAACATGCCCACATTCAAGATGAGAATGAAGCAACCACAGCCGCTGTTGAGATAGTGTTGGGAAACAAGCAACTTTGGGATTATGTCGTTCCTAAGAACTTTGAAGATAATCACCCAGTTAGGCCCCCGCTCATCAATGTTCCTAACTTTTAGATCCGGACGCAATGGATCCAAATTATGCAAGGCATTTCGTTTTCTGGAGGTGCTGGGGATGACTACATGGATCACCTAAAGCGATTCAAGTCTCTTTGTCGGCTAGTACCACATGCCGGAGTTCCTTTCAATGCAATCATGCTACACCTTTTTCACTTCACTTTATCCGGAAGGACATTGAGCTAGTATAACACACTAGATGGGGAGCCAATCACCACCTGGGCTCCTTTGGAAGAAAAGTTTCTAGAGAAGTTCTTTCCACCTTCGTTGACTTATGAGATTAGGGGACAAATTAATCACTTCTCTCAACTCCCTGGGGAATCACTAGCAGAATCATGGGAGAGATTTAAGGAACTTTTGAGGAAATGTCCATATCACGGAATCTCTCAAAACTAGCTGATAGAGACATTCTATAGAGGAGTAAGTGATGACATTAAGAAATTTTTGGATTCCTCATCTGGGGGGAATTTCATGCGAAAGAACTACGAAGATGCCTGAAGGATTATTACACTTGGGACCGAGAACCAATCTAATTGGGAAAGGTCATCCACCGGGGGAATTCTAAAACATTTGTAAGGCTGAAGAATCAATGGAGATGAAAGCCATCACCGAAGCCCTAAAAACTATAGCTCACAAGCAACAAGTTCTTGAAACAACACTCGGAGAAAAGAAGAGCCCCCAACAAGTCAAGGCAGCTACCATGACTTGTGAGGCATGTCATGCATCCGATCATCCCACATTATCATGTGGTCTCCTATATAATGTGATGATGGACATGCAGACACCACAGCGACAGTATGAACCAATCGTTGAACAACCTGAGGATCTGTCACCACAACAAGCAAATTCCATCCACACTATACCAGGTGAAGCTTATTATAACCCAAACCAACCAAGAAACCATCCCGGGTTTCAATATGAGAATCCTGCGGGGACTGCTAACCCACAACACCATACCTAAGGAGGAGTTTTTAATAGATTGCCACCAGGTTTCCAGAACAATTATAATCGAAACTAGGGAAACTTTAGAGGAGGATTGCAAGGATTCACACAACCAAGAAACCCTTCTGCATATTACCAATATACTCATCCACCATTGCACCCACAATTGCAGCAACCCCAGCTGCAACAACCACAAATTCAACAACCCAATTATCCATCGTACCTCAGCAACAACAACCACAACAGTATCAACAAAATCCACAAAAGAATAATCTACCTCCACCAACAGATGAACTGCCATTGATAAGACAAATGCTGCAATCACAACAAACCATGCTTGCCAACCAGCAAGCCCAACAAAAATTTGTTGAAACTCAGTTAGCAGAAATCGTAGCTCAACTAAAACCTCTGGTAGGCACTTTTGCTGGTCAACCAGAGATAAACCCAAGACACGATCAACCCAAACAAGAAAAATTGAAAGCCATCACCACAAGGTCAGGTCGTGTCCTTACTAAAGCCACAAAAATCATTTAGGAAGATGAAGATATAGATGTCATCAACCAATCGCAAGCACAAACCAAGAAACTGAAAAGACCATAGAATTCGAGAAGGAAAAGGAAAAAGGACTAGATTTCAAAGAACCTGAAGTTCTGCCATATAAGCCCAGAGTACCATACCCAGGTAGGTTGAGAGGGACTAATCTGGATACCAGATTCCAATAATTTAAGGAAGTGATGAAAAAACTATATATTGATATCCGGTTCCTTGATGCTCTCTCTGAAATACCAGCTTGGGCCAAATACCTGAAGACCTTGTTATCAAGGAAAGGTATGACTAGAGAACAAGAGACTGTTAAACTAGCTCAGACAACTTCTGATATTATTCTCAACAAAATGCCAAGGAAACAAAAAGGTCCTGGTTCCTTTGGTATCCAATGTTCCATTGGGAACACCTCTAGAAAAAAAAGGATTAGCTGATCTAGGAGCTAGTATATCTATTATGCCCTTCCCAATGTGCAAAAGGTTGGGTTTTACCAAGTTGTTACCAACAACAATGACAATACAGCTGGCTGATTCTACCATCACTGCACCGTTGGGGATCATTGAAGATATCCCAATCAGGATAGGGAGGGACTCTTATGTCCCTTATGACTTTGTTATTATGGATATAAAGGAAGATCTAAGATATCCAATAATATTCGGAACACCTTTCTTTGCTATCGCAAGAGCACTTATTGGCGTTGTAGAAGGCACAATTATTTTAAGACTAGGAAAAGAAGCCATCCAATTCAGAGTCCTTAACAGCCTAAAAGGTCCCAATATCCAGGAAGTAGTTTTCCTTCTCGAGGCAATAGAAAAAATTTCTCAATTACAGCCAGAAACAACTGAACCATCTAATGATCTGGAGAATGTCTTGACAAACCTAGAAGTTGAATTTTCAGCCAGCGAACTAGTACATCAATGTCTGTGATACTTAGACCAAGCCGAAAAAGCTCCAGCAGCCACTTTCGAGAAATTGAAATCTGTCACCACTTTGGAAACTACGAAAGTGCTCAAGGCCCCTGTAATGAAAGCCTTACCAATAGGGCTCAAACATGTCTTCCTGGATGAAGAAAAACTATGCCCACTCATAATCAACTCTACTTTAATAGATGATCAAGAAGAAAGACTTCTTCCTGAGGTATGGAAACACAAGAAATCTATCAGATATAAAATGACTAACCTAATGGGAATAAATCCATCTTTGTGCATGGACAAACTACCTATGGTAGAAGAGTTCAAACCATCGAGGGAACACTAGAGGAAACTAAACCCAAACCTCAAAGAAGTGGTTCACCTCGAGGTCCTTAAACTCGTAAAAGCTAGTATTATATATCCCATTTCTGATTCTCAATGGGTCAGCCCAGTCCAAGTGGTCCCTAAAAAGGGGGGACCACTATCGTTCTGAATGATAAAAATGAGCTAGTACCCACAAGGATTGTCACAGGATGGAGGATGTGCATTGATTACTGAAAACTAAACAAAGCAATAAGAAAATATCAGTTCCCTCTACCTTTCCTTGATGAAGTCCTTGAATGCTTGGCCCACCAAAAAATCTTCTGCTACCTCAATGGTTATTTTGGGTTCTATCAAATTCCAATGCACCTGGAAGACCAAGAAAAAACAACCTTTACTTGTCCCTTTGGAACATACACTTTCAGAAGGATGCCTTTTGGGCTGTGTAACGCACCCACAACCTTCCGAAGGTGTATGTCAGCAATTTTCGTGGGATTAACCGAGTCCATAATGGAAGTATTTATGGATGACTTTTCAGTGTACGGAGATTCTTTTGACAGTTGTCTACTCAACCTCAGGAAAGTTTTACAAAGATGCCAGGAAACAAACCTTATCCTGAATTGGGAAAAGTGCCACTTTATGGTGACTGAAGGTGTTGTCCTCAGACATCAAGTAAGTGAAAGAGGAATTGAAGTAGACAAAGTGAAGATCGATGTCATCTCAAAGATGTCACCTCCAAAGGACATACGGGGAGTGTGAGCATTTCTGGGTCATGTTGGATTCTATCGAAGATTTATTAAAGACTTCTCGAAAATAGCAAAACTCATGACCTACTTATTTACCAAGGATGTTGATTTCAATTTTGACCATGAATGCCTACATAGCTTCACAACCTTAAAGAATGCTCTAATCTCTGCACCTATTCTGAGAACACCTGACTGGTCAAAACCATTTGAGATAATGTGTGACGTAAGCGACTATGCTATAGGAGCGATGCTAGGGCAAAGAATAGACAAAATGCCCCATGTGATATACTATGCATCAAATATGCTAGATGAGGCGCAAAAGAATTATACTACTACTAAAAAGGAATTCTTGGCTGTCATCTACGCCTTTGAGAAATTTCGTTCCTATCTAATTGGATCGAAAGTCATAGTATACACGGACCACTCAGCCATCAAATACCTAATTCAGAAACAAGATGCAAAACCCAGACTCATCCGCTGGGTATTGATGCTTCAAGAATTTGACTTAGAAATAAAGGACAAGAGCAGGGTGGAAAATGTCGTCGTTGATCATCTAACTCACATCGAGTCTCAGGAGGATGAAAATATACCTATTCGAGACTCCCTACCCGACGACCAGCTTATGAAAGTGACTACCAGATTTCCTGGGTATGCCGATATAGTAAACTATCTGGCTATAGGAATTATCCACCCTTCTGCCTCTCACCAAGATAAAAAGAAATTCCTTCATGATGTTAAGCAATACATTTGGGACGAACCATATCTTTTCCGTCTATGTGCAGATGGACTTTTCCGAGAAGAAATTATCCCTATTCTAGAACATTGTCATTCTAGCTATACTAGGGGCACATGAGTTCAAAGAAAACTGCTCTCAAAGTTCTTCAATCTGGGTTCTTTTGGCCAACGATAACAAAGGATGCCCATAATTTCGTCTGATCCTGCAATAAATGTCAGCTTTCTAGAAGTATATCTAAAAGAAATGAAATTCCTTTTACCTTGGGGCAAGAAATTGAACTTTTTTATGTATGAGGAATAGACTACATGGGTCCTTTCCTCTCATCTTACAAATTCTCATACATACTGGTTGATGAGGATTATGTTTCAAAATGGGTAGAGGCTATACCCATCGTTTCTTGCGATTCCAAACCAGTTATCAAAATGTTCAAGGATATCATCTTCCCTAGATTCGGAATCCCTCGAACAATCATATCAAATGGATGATCTCATTTCTTAGAATGAAGTTTCGAAGCCCTCCTAAGAAAATATGGAGTTAAACATAAGGTCACCACACCGTACCATCCACAGACAAGTGGCCAAGTCGAAGTTTCAAATAGACAACTAAAGGCCGTTCTAGAAAAGACGGTCAACATACATCGCACAGATTGGTCCACTAAGCTCCCTGATGCCCTTTGGGCATACCACACTGCTTACAAAATACCAATAGGAACGACCCTGTTTCGTTTGATATATGGAAAGTCATGTCATCTTCCAGTTGAACTGGAACACAAAGCTTGGTGGGATATCAAACAATTGAATTTCGATTTCAAAAGCGCTGACCAATATAGACAACTGCAATTATAAGAACTTGAGGAACTACGAATGACCGCCTACCAAAGCGCTAGGATCTACAAAGAACAAACTAAGATGTGGCATGATCGACATCTCAAAAGGAAAGATATCATCGTCGGAGATAAATTCCTTCTTTTCAACTATAGACTTAAGATGTTTCCCTAGAAAACTTTGCAAAAAGTGGTCTGGGCCATTCACCATCAAGCACATCTACACAACCAGAGAAATCATCATTATTGATGACAATGGAGGGGAGAGAACTGTTAATGGCCACAGATTGAAGAAATATTATACCTCAGATGACAAAATTCTAAGACAAACTATTGAGATTCATGATCCTGCTACGTCAATCTAACCAAGTCAGACCTTCGTCGAGCCAGTGATATAAAACCCAGGCGCTACTTGGGAGGCAATCCAAGAACTGAGTATCACCTTTTATTATATTTTATTTTATTTAGTTTTGACAATTTTCTAATTTCTTATTTTAGACCTTTCACCTTTATCCTGAAAATATAAAAATTTGCTCAACATCCAAAATAAACATAAAAATATAAAAACCAAAAACCTTTTCAATCCTATCCTAACAGTTTTGAAACTATTTGGATCCTAACGGTTTTGAAACCATTTGGGCTCCATACGGTATCGAAACCATTTGGATCCACACGGTCTCAAAACCGTTTGGATCCACATGGTCTCAAAACCATTTGAGCTCCATACAGTATCGAAACCGTTTAGGCTCCATACGGTCTCGAAACCGTTTGGGCTCCATACAATCTCAAAACCATTTGGGCTGCATACAGTCTTGAAACCATTTGGATCCTTACGGTCTCGAAACCATTTTGGACTCCATACAGTCTCAAAACTGTTTGCCCTTGAGAATTTGTAACGTCGCCCCTCCTTTTTCTATAAATATTGCTCGACCCCCTCTCTCTTTCTTTCCTTCACTTCCTGGGATTTTCTCATGCACCAAACTTTGTTCCATTCGCTCTGACTCTCTACTCTCGTGACCGTTGTTCTCTTCCTCTCGTTTCTAGTTCATTTCAACTTGCTCCATATGCTCCCTCGACGATACCACCACTGCGATACATCCTTCACCACTGTCATCATCTTCTAACCAGTAAGAATGGCCTCACCTACAAAATAAGCCACAGGAACTACTGACGCTCCCTTCCAGACAAGGGAGCAATAACTGGAGGACCGCGCAAAGCTCTAGCAAATCGTGGACACCTACGAAAAGACTAGAAGGATCCCACCAAAAGTTGACATGATCAAAGTCATGAATGAACTTGACCGAATCAACATGTGCCTAACTAAAGACCCTATTGAAGAAGTGGAGGAGATTTCCTCCAGTGATGAAGGTTTGGAGTACGCACCAGACTCCGAGGACGAATCCCTAGTCCTATTGTTTAAAGGGAAAAGGCAAACTGAAGAAGCCGCCAAGGGACAACCCTCAAAGAAAATGGCAAGGAAGCAAGTTCGTCCCTCTACCGCAAGGGAATAGATCTTAGCAGGACATGATACCCTTGTTGTCGCCTTTCCTGCTACTACCACCGCAGAACCAACACCTATTGACTTGTACATCCAAAACCTCCCAGCTGGTGACAAAGTATTGCGCCTAACAAAGTATGACTGCTCAAACATACTGAAGAGAATGGGGATTTATGACACAGTTCTCGCCTTGCTCGACAATGTGAATCTTTCAAAACACTGTTTTATTGCAGAAACCTCTTATGTTGAGCCCACGGTAGAGTTTTTCACATACGTCAACAAAGAAACTGTGGACACAAAGGATAAATGGAAAGACGGAGGTGACCGCAGGCTGGTCACCTCACTTTTTGGAAGCAAGGTTGTCTTAACTGAGAACTTAAATGAGATCTTCATAGACAACCAGAATCAACTGAAGAAGGATAAAGATGTAGGCCTAGACAACTCCCAGTTCAACAAGGACAACTTCTGGAAATCCTTAACGGGGATTCCAACCTACGAGGCAAAAACTTGCAAGAACTCTAACATTTATTCTGGCCTGGTGCGCACACTGCACAAAATCATAACTGGCACCCTTTTCCCCAGGACAGAGAGTGGGAATGTTATTATCTCAGATCTCTTTATCCTATGGTCCATTCTCACAGGGCAACCAGTCAACATAGGTCGACAACTGATTCACAAGCATGCAGCTTATGCCCTCAGGAAAAAAATATGCATGGGTGGTCATATAACATCAATCTTGAAATTTCTCAAGATGAACAAACCACTACCCAAGTGAATGGTGATAAAGGGCGACATCCTTACAAATGAACAGAGTTTAAAAACTCATACATCATAAAGGAGAAGGATGCTAAACTCCACTACATTTTCTTCCCAACTGTCAAAACATCCAAAACTCCGTTACCTCTTCCAGAACTGGCGGACTATGACAAAGCTAAGTTGCTCTTCACTGAAGAAGAGTTTGCCAACCTCATAGCCTCAGTCAAAGCAAAAGAGAAATAGGCAAAGACAGGGCAAACTGAGCACAGAGTCACTACCCCCGCAGCAAGGCCAAAGAAAATTCCAGTAACACGACCTTCAAATATGTGTATTAAAAAAAAAGTAATCAGAGATGCCCACATCAAAAATAAACCCAGAGACGGAGCCACCACACAGTGTTGAAACACCAGAAAATTTCATCTTCGATCTAGATGTTGGGCTCACCTCTACAACCACCACCACCACTACCACCTTCCACCACTCCGCCACCACACCACCACCCTCCACCATTCCACCATCCATCACTCTTCCCCCATTCTCCACAACAACGCCCACCATAATCTCCTCATCCACGTCCACAACTTCACCCACATACTCCGCCTCACTCTTTTACCCATCGAGAACTCCATTCTCCACCTCAACACCCGATCTCACCTTCCCTTCAACTTCTTTCCCCTCGTCATTACCATTTCATCCCTTCTCACCTGGGATGTCACCACCATTCCCATCCCCCTCCTCATCTACCAACACCACCCCGATATTGCTAGTGACTCCATCAACAGTCACCATGCAATTCACGGGTCCATCAATAGTGTCTCTTTCGCAAGGCACTACCACCCTTCCACCCCGACCCCAGCCACCTCACCCTTCCATCTCTGGGGTCCCCTTTTCAAACGTCAGTGAGGAATTCTAACGACAATTTGATGCCATTCGAAACCTCCTTACCAATCCTTCTAACATATTATCATCTATTTTTTCTTGTGTGCAGGAAATCACTTCACATGTCTCCAAGATCGACGAGCGGAACAACACTGATAACACCAAATTTTGTGATGTTTATGGCCCATATTTCATTGTCAAAAATTGCTCTTTTAAACTGTTTTCCTCTCCTTTTTGTCATGTTTTTGAATAAACAGGCCACACTACGCTCTTATCCCATTTTTATCATCTTTTGCAGGGTTTTCCTCATTTTTCCACTCTTTTATTAGCAAAAAGCCCATCCCGGCCCATGAATGCATTTTACCTGCATCGGCCTTCCTACCAGTCAGCCGATACACTCACACCTCGCCACAGCAGCCCGATACGGATGCTGCATGACACGGGTGTGCCGCGCAAGAAGGCACTGACGGGCAACACGCCACTTACCCGACAGCGAGATGTACTCGCCATGACTACTGAAGTGTGTCGCGCGATACAAGCCATCCACCGACAGGCGCCCACCCGACACGATGCCTGATATGCTTGCTGACCGACACTCGTTGTGACGGGAGACACGCACGTCGGGTGTCTCTGAAGCCATGCTGATAGAACCGATGGAAGACACGTGGCGCTTGGAGAACCGCAACCTCTTCCAACCGCTGCGTATAAATAGCAGCTACAGGACTCCGATGGGATGGGTTGGAATTTCACGAAAGCTAACTTTGGAAAGAACCTAGAGCTAGCATGTCACGTCCCACAAGTGTATCGGGCAATACTGGGTGAGCACTTCCCCGACCCGAGAGGGCGGGAATGGCTCACTTAGAATGCGTCCTGGTCACTACAGCAGCCCGTTATCGACCAGAACAGCCACCCGATACGAGGAACCCGATACTCTGAGTGGTCTCTAGCTTGACACGATACCGTACCCGATACGAATCAATCGTTACGGTGTGTTGCCTGAGAGGGTGGCATCCTGACACGGCCATATCGGGCACGAGCGCCTTGAACAATATGTCAGCCCGTCATGGCGTGTCGCTCGATAGGGGACGCCACCCGACACAGGCGTATCGGGCGAGGCTCCCACCCGGTATCGGGCGAGGCTCCCACCCGGTATCGGGATAGAGGGACCTTAGGGATCTGATGCTGCTTGTCGATCTCCTAAATCAAGGAGGTGATACCTATCTTTCCTTTTTTAGTCATTTACTTCCTTTACTTACGCAATGTAGCCAAACCCCTTTTATATAATGATTATGCTAATGGAATTAGAGAAGTTTTAAATATCAGTTGACTTTATGTTTGGTTTCTTTTTGTGGGATGATTACTTCATTTACCATTCAAACTCTAGCTTGTATGCTTGGATCATGTTTTGACTAGATATGGAATCGTGTTTCCCGCTGCAACTCCCTCGAGAGAGGAGTTGTGGCTCTAGTGTTTGGTCCAATCAGGGAGTACGAGAGTACCTAGGATCGGAGTTGCTTCAGTTATCTTTCCACTCTAACCCAAGTCCAACAACCTTGAGAGAGGTGTTGGTGCTTAGTTAGAGGTACCCTCTTTGAGAGAAGGGGTACTGGATGTTCCTGTTGCCGCTTGTTTTATCGAAGTTTTCCTCCTTCGTTCCTTACTAAGGAAATAGTATTATCTCCTCTATTTCTATTGCGCTAAAACCCTAAAAATTGTTAAATGCCAAAAACCTTAATTTTCCTTGTAACTCCAGTTGGGGATAGTTTTCTTTTACTTTATCGATCTTTCACCTGTTGTTCCCATTGGGAACTTTATCCTCACCTTACGCTTACCGGAGTGTAAAGTGTTGATTTTGTGATCTTAACACTACCACCCTTGTCCCTGTGGTTCGACCCCGATTGCTATTTCGGACCCCGTCATCGTTGCGGGGGCCTAAGAGTCAGGTAATTTAAAAGTTTGACAACTTCAAATCCACTCCTTTTGGACGCGCGATTTAGGCCGGTCAACTTTTTGGTGCCATTGTCAGGGACAAGGCGAAACGGTACTGTTAACAAACCCGAATCCACTAACTACACTCCCGTTCCTCAAGCTTAGTAATGAGCTTGACAACACCTTTTCCTTTTTGATCTTCTGACTTGAAATGAGTATAGAGTAGTTCGTTTTATTGATACAAGTTTTCTAACTTGACTATATGTTCTATTCAGGTACTCAGGAAGGAAGCATTCTACTCAATTGACCACTGACACTGCTAGACATGCCACCTCACATCGAACCACCTCTTTTAGAGGGTGAGCAACACACTAGAGTTAGACCTCACTCACCTCCGCATGGGGACAATGACCGTTATGACGGCAACCAGCAACATGAAGAACCTAAAACAGAACAATTCAAGGATGACCATCGCCATGAGAGGCGTCGTCACCACCGAAGACGCAAAAGGAATCAACATAATTAGGAGCAGAACTAGGGGGACAGTGACAGTGAAGACTCTAACGAAGAAGAAAATACCCTCAGGGAGTTGGCTGCCACAAAGGCCAATAATTCAAGATGTCCTGTTGTCATCCCAAGGTTCAATGCAACGAACTTTGAGCTAAAACCATATGTTATATCTATGATCTAGAACAAGAGCTTCAGAGGGAATTCCAAAAACGATAACCCTTACCATCATCTAGATGCTTTTAAGAATATCTGTGATATCATTAAAATGCGGGGAGTCCCTCAAGAAGTCATATACTGCAAGGGATTTATCTTTTCTTTAGAGGACAAGGCTCTATCATGGTACCTTAGGCTACCACACCAAGCTCTGAACGGATAGAATCCACTGTAAGATGCTTTTGTGAACAAGTTTTACCCTACGGAGAAAATTGTCAGGAATAGACAAAGGATCACGTCGTTCATGCAGAAGCCAAATGAGAATCTTCACGAAGCCTGGGAAAAATATCAAGAATATCAGAGGGACTGCCCCCATCACAACTACAAGAAGGGTTTTCTGATAACCACCTTCTATAATGGTCTGACCCCTGAAGAAAGGGTATCGCTGAATGCAGCTACAGGCAGCGACTTTCTGAGGAAGAAGCCCAGTAGATCCATAAAGATCATTGAAAATATGGCCGAGTTGCAGGCCAGCACCGACTACGACAGGTCTGATAGAGTACATGCTAAGAAGGCCTCTAGAGAAGGGCCCTCGCTTGAATCCAAAGCTCTGGAAGCTATCACCACTCAAATTCAGAAGATAGCCACTGATGTCAGACAATTGAAAGAATCAGGTGGAAAAGGGAAGAAACAGGTTGAGAAAGTTATGAAATGTGTCACCTGCAGAGAAGGTGGACACGAGGTTAATAACTGTGTTTACACCCGACCTGACGAGTCAACTGAAAGTGAATCTGAAGCCGAGAACGTCTCTTTTGTCAACTTCAAGAGACCAGATCACCCTGGTTTTAACTATGGTAACAAGGATGCGGACGAAAACTTGCATCAGCTAAATAACCCCAGCAAGCAACCCCAAGGTTTTAAGAAAAGGGCAAGGCAAGGTCAGTTCACCAGAACTACCAGTTTCCAATCGAACAAGGCAAACTTCCAAGGGCAAGGAAAGTACCGAAGTCGCCAAGCAGCTAACCCTAGTCAAATCCAGGGTCAAGCTAAGGAGCAAAGTCAGGACAAGAACTTCAACCAACCAAATTTGGTGGGTCAATTGTTCGATTTTGTCAAAAGGAAGGATACTATCAACAACCAGCTGGCACAAAGTGCACTGTCAAATTCAGGAGTTCTAAACACGATGCAGGTTCAGATGGCAGACATGCAGATGCACCAGCTCCAAATAGATCAGCAGCTAGCCCAAATGGCCGAGTTAATAAAGAATCCCTCCGGTAAGATACCTTCCAAAACTAAATCCGCTAAAATGGAAGTATTGAGATCAAGGAAGATAGTAGAACGTCTTGAAGAAGTCAGACCCAAGGAACCTGAATCGAGGGCTGTGACAGAGAATCCCACAGAGGAAGACAACCAACAAGCTCATGACAGGGAGCTAGAACCCAGATCTATGGAGGAACTGTTTGGTAAAAGAAGTCCTTACTCTCCTAAGTTGCCTTTCCCTTACAAACTGATAAAGGCACATCTTAAAAAGTGTTACGAGAGGTTTATGGAGTCAGTAAAGAAGCTTCACCTTGAAGTACCTTTTCTAGATGCTTTAGAGGAAATGTCGACCTACGCAAAGTTTTTCAAGGATCTGATCACCAAGAAGAAAAGAGGCGGAAGGATTGAGACTGTGCATCTAGCTAGTATGTCTTCTGCTTTTATTAAAGAGGATTTACCCAACAAGAAGAAGGATCTAGGGGCTTTCACCATTCCTTTTGCCGTTGGAGATAACATCGAGCAGAAAGGTCTTGCTAATTTAGGGGCTAGCATCAACCTTATGCCCCTAAGCCTGGCGCAACGTTTGGGTTTGACTGATATGGTCAAGACCAACATGAGGATTGAACTGGCGGACCATTCTTTCAAAAGACCCGTTGGATTTGTTGAGGATGTACCGATCCATGTGGGAAGTTTCTTCATTCCTTGCGACATTGTGATCATCGACATTGTGGAGGACCCTACCTGTCCTATCATCTTTGGACGCCCCTTCTTGGCTACAGGAAGAGCATTGATAGATGTTTCCGAAGGAATAATCACTCTGAGGGTCAGAAACGACCACTTAGATTTCAAAGTAAAGGATGCTATTAAGGGACCATCCCTACTAGAATCCACTTACTTTGTAGAAAGCTACAATCAGTTTTGTGAAGAGATGGAGGAAGATATCGTAATGGTAGATCCGCTCGTGAGAGCGTTAAGCAATCAAGATTATGATGCTGAAGATTCTGAAGATCCAGAAGTTGTCGAGTTTCTCAACTATCTCAATCAGTTTGATGAAGACCTGAGCGACGAGGAAGAGGTAATACAAACAGTTAAGTTTGCCTCTCTAGAGGAGGCACCAGAAGAAAAGGCACCCAAGGCTAAACCAGAGTTGAAACAACTGCCTGAAGGTTTGAGGTACGAATTTCTAGATCAAGAAGAGAGAAATCATGTCATCGTTAATGCCTATCTTATGAAGGATAAATTGGAAAAGCTCCTAGAGGAGTTGAGACTCCACAGGAAGGCTATAGGATACTCGGTAGAGGATATCAAAGGCCTTAGCCCTGCGTTATGTATGCATTGCATTAATTTGGAAGAATCTTCTAAACCTCTGGCTCAACCGCAGAGGAAATTGAACCAGATGTTGAAATAAGTTGTTAAGAAAGAAGTAATCAAACTAAGGGATGCAGGGATCCTTTACCCAATAAGTGATAGTAATTGGGTGAGTCTGATCCACGTGGTACTGAAGAAAGGAGGTATAATAGTAGTTAAAGGAGATAAATGCGATGAAGTGGTGGTTCGGGGACTGTCACCGGATGGAGGATGTGTATTGACTACCGAAAACTGAACCAAGCCACAAAAAAAGATCATTATCCGCTTCCTTTCATTGATCAAGTCCTGGAAAGATTGGCACATCATGACTATTTCTACTTTTTGGATGGTTTTTTTGGGTTTTATCAAGTCCCCATCTTTCCAGACAACCAGGAGAAAACAACTTTTACCTGTCTCTATGGGACCTACGCCTTCCGAAGAATGCCTTTCGGATTGTGCAACGCTCCCGCAACGTTTCAGCATTGCATGATATCGATGTTTTCAGATTTTCTGGAAGACATCGTGGAAGTTTTCATGGACGACTTTTCTGTCTATGGGAAGGACTTCGATGTCTGCCTGAAAAACCTATCTCTGGTGCTGCAACGTTGCGAAGAAAAGAGTTTAGTCCTGAACTGGGAGAAGTGCCATTTTATGGTATGAGAAGGCATTGTTCTAGGGCATAAAGTCTCGAGGCGTGGCATCGAGGTAGACGTTAGCAAAGTTGAAGCTATATCTAAACTTCCTCCACCGAAGTCTATAATAGGAGTGAGAATTTTTCTCGGGCATGCCGGATATTACTGAAGATTCATAAAAGACTTCTCAAAGATCTCGAAACCATTATCAAACCTTCTGGGTAAGAATGTTGAATTCGACTTCTCTAACGATTGTCTAAATGCTTTTCAGGCCTTAAAAGATGATCTTATCTCTCCGCCTATACTTCAAGCTCGATATTGGGAGCTACCATTTGAGCTTATGTGCGATGCCAGTGACCATGTTGTAGGAGCAATCTTGGGATAGAAAAAGGACAAAAGGCACCACGTCATTTGCTACGCCAGTCGCACTCTGGATGAGGCTCAGGTAAATTATATGACTACGGAAAAGGAGATGCTCATGATAGTTTTTCCTTTCAACAAGTTCAGATCCTATCTTATCGGAACAAAGGTAAAGGTCTACACAGACCATGGGGCAATAAGATATCTTATGCAGAAGAAGGATACCAAGCCCATGCTATTAAGGTGGGCTCTTTTACTCCAGGAGTTCGACCACGAGATCATTGATAAGAAGGGTGCGGAAAATGTGGTCGTCGACCACTTATTAAGGATCACAGTTGAAAATCAGAAGGAGCCACCTATTAATGACAATTATGCTGACGAAGCCTTGCTGATGGTTGAAACCAAATATGAGAATTTTCCTTGGTTTGCAGATATTTGCAATTATCTTGCCTGCGGGGAGTTGCCTCCTGATATAACATACAATCAGAAGAAGAAACTCTTTTCGGATGTAAAGAACTACTACTGGGATGATCCTCTCCTCTTTAGAAGATGTGCAGATAACCTATACAGAAGATGTATCCCCGAAGAAGAAGTCCCAAACATCCTGAAAGAATGCCATGCCTCTCCATATGGAGGACACCTGGGGAGCGAAAGGGCCACCACCAAGGTGCTGCAATCGGGTTTTTACTGGCCCTCTTTGTTCAAGGATGCTGCAAATTATGTAAAAGTTTGTAAAGAATGCCAATTGATAGGAAACATTGGAAGAAGAAATGAGATGCCTATGGCCAATTGAGTCGAAGTCGAGATCTTTGATGTATGGGGAATTGACTACATGGATCCATTTCCCAAATCAAAAGGATATCAATACATCTTAGTCGCGGTAGATTATGTGTCTAAATTGGTGGAAGTTGTTGCCACCCAGACTTGTGACTCCAAATTAGTAATCAAGTTATTTGAGAAGACTATCTTCCCTCACTTCGGAGTGCCTCGTACTGTAATAAGTGACGGTGGATCGCATTTTAGGGAAAAATAGTTTGAAGCGCTCCTGCAAAAGTATGGGGTTAAACACAAGGTCGCTACACCTTACCACCCACAAACTTCTGGGCAGGTGGAGGTTTCGAATAGACAGATCAAGCAGAATTTAGAGAAGACTGCCAGCCGCATGAGGAAAGATTGGTCAATGAAGCTCGATGACGCCCTTTGGGCCTACAGAACTGCATATAAAGCACCCATTGGAACCACCCCTTACAAATTGATTTATGGGAAATCCTGTCATCTACCCCTAGAGCTTGAACACAAGGCTCTTTGGGTGATTAAGTTCCTGAATATGGATCTGGAAAAGGCAGGGGAGAAAAGATATCTAGAGTTACAGGAGCTCAAAGAATTGAGAATGCATGCCTATGAGAATGCAAGGATCTATAAGCATAGGACCAAGGTGTGGCATGATGCCCACCTGAGGAAGAAGGATGTAAGTGAAGGTGACAAAGTTTTATTATTTAAATCTTCCATTCGTCTTTTTCTAGGTAAGCTGCAAACAAGGTGGTCTGGACCCTTCACCGTAGCAAAGATATACCCATCAGGAATGATGGAGTTGTATGATAAAGAAGATCCATCCAAAGTTTTTCCAGTGAACGGGCACAGAGTAAAAAGATTCTATGAAGATGAAGCATTCGTGAGAAGGACAGAGATAAGTTTGCAAGATGCGGAAATAGCTGAAGACGCAAAGTAAAGGACCTAAAGTTGTCGAGTTGCCGACACTAACTACATCGCTCCTCGGAAGGAAGCCCAAGTTTTTACTTTTCCTAGAATAGGGCATTATTACCTTTCCTGCAAGAAAAACATTAAGAACATTATGATTGTAATAAGGCCCGAGTCAGTGCATGCGTCACATGCTCTGACTCTTCTGTTTTATGGGCCACCACATAGTTTTATGAGAATTGATGATTAATGCTATCTGAGGCCGGGAACTTCACCTTAGGCCGATGATGTTTTACCCAACAATTGTTTTTTCCTTGGCTTTATTTTCAGTTTTTCATCAAAATATCTGGTCTTGAAGCCTTATATCGGGCAAAGATGCATCACACCCTAGCCGATATCGGGTGAGAACCTGAGTGCGTCGCAGAACATGCCGATATTGAGTGATGTTGTATCGGGCGATACGCCAAGCAGTGATCAGCCGTGTTGGGCGGCATGAGTAATGACCCTTGATTTGATGGATGGGACTGATTTTACTGCCCGTCTCGGGAATGATTTGTCTCCTCGTCCGACACGTGCCCCTATTTAACCCATTTTAACCCCGACCTGGATTGCTATATATAGTAGCTGAGGTTAGACTATGTCAGGAAACTGCATTTACTTTTCACCTACACCAGTATCGTGCAGTAATTTCTCTTTTCGCTCTAGTATCGGCCACCTAGCTTCCGCTCCCGTGTCGCGCAAGCTATCTTTGGATCACAAAGGTATAACCCGATAGCCGTATCGTTTGGCTTGCCTGAAATGACCCTCATGTCGTGCATTTTCGTATCGGACTTACGACCTTTGTTGGTTTCCTAGTATCGCTTGACACCAAATTGTGTAGATAGAGTTACCTTTTTAGTGTGTCGCGCGACACATATATAACGCGCGCTTGCCCGATACCTTATGTCGGGCAATGCCCGTGTCACCCAGTCTTGTATCACTTTGTATGTTTCTGTTGTCGGGTGACACATTTTCTTTCGGAACGACCATATCAGGCACTTCGTATCGCATGACTCTGTCGCCCGGCACACCTTGAACTTTAAGCGTATTGGGCAATGCTCGTGTCGCCCAGTCTTGTATCACCTCATGTAACGGGCGACACCCCTTTTTAAGGACGATCGTATTGGGCATTAAATCCATTCGTAGTGACGCCTGGTGTCTCACGATCAACTTGTGGCGATTTTGAGCCGAACTTCGTATCACCCGACACAGGCGTATCAGGCAAGCATCATATCGCTCAGTTTTGAAGCCCGATACGGTGGTGTCAGGTAGCTTTTGCATTGGGATGAACTTAGCTTATCGTGCAATCAGTTTTCCTTTTAGACACCGATATCGACTTTAAGTTTTACCTACCTGATGTCGAGTAAGGTGGAACATTTAAATGCTGAATAAACTCATCTTATGATAACAGAAATGGCCCGCACCAAGCAAACCGTTGTTCAAGTTGATGAACACAGTCGTAGGATCGACACCGAGGCCACAACAGGAGCTACGACGGTCGGGCAGAAACACCCAAACCCCGAGGCAGCTGGGCCATCCACGGCTGAGAAGAGACCAAGGACGGAAGAAGTAACGGCTCCAACAACAGCTTCAACCGTGGCGGAAAAACCTCTGGATCACACACCCAACAGGTTCGTGCCTAGATATAATGAGTAAGGGCGTCGATACTCAGAACTGGCAACAAAAATCTACAGGCCGAGCAGATTCTGCCACTAGTCGTCCTTCCTTCAACTAGGCATTTTATACAGGATGGAAAATGTCCTAGCTGCAGTAGGGCTGAGGAAGATCTGCTTCAGCCACTCTGCCTCCTACACTGAACTCACCAGGGAGTTCATGTTGTCTCTCCGCCGGGTGTAGAATAAACTCGAGGAAATCGAAGAATATGGTGGAGCAGATAGACTGTAGGGGCGGCTATACAATGTCGAGCACGCCATCTTTGAGAAGCTGCTCAACGAGATCTTTTCTTGCAGGAGGAAGAGAAGGAACTGCTTAACAACAGTGCAATGATCACCGAAGGAGACGAGTTCAATCCCGTGGAGCTCTGGAGAAAGTTGACCGGCGAGTCATCATTCAAGCCGGGAAGCAAGGTGGCAGCTATGCACTCCTACTTCTGGAGAATAGTGTACAAGTTTGTGGCGTTCCTGCTCTTTAGCAAGAACAAATCAAGCAACATCTACACCGAAGAACTCCATCTCATGTGGCACATGATGGAGGGCAGAGTGATCAACCTGGGGCATTTCTTTCTGAATAGGCCGCACCCCATAAAGGATGCCACCAAGGAGTACTGCATGGGTGGCATCATCAATCTGATTGCGGTCGGGCTGGGGTATCCAAGGGAACTGCGCAGTCTTTTGAGGACACGGGGTGACGAGAAGATCGACCTCCAGTTCCTCATGAGGGTCAGCATCATCAAGGAGGGGCGGAACTATTTCTACAAATTCACAAGAACAAACACCCTCCTTCCACTCCCTAGTTACACCAACTACAACGCAGAGAAGTTGGTCTTCACCACTATAGAGATTGAAGCGGTGGCAGTCGAAGCCGCTTATGCTGCCACCACCAGTATACAAGAGAGGGAAGCTACAATAGGAGAACCAATTCCTCTTGACACTCGGTAGGACAAATCTTCCACAACTCCTGCCGAGCTGCCCACTGTTCCAGAGCCATCGACGACAACAATTAATAGAGCTGTCGTCGCTCCTACAATACCAGCCGCAACCACGACAACATTTGCCATGGCTGAGGAAGTACCAGCGATCGTGGAGGTCGCCGAGACAACCAAGGAAGCAACAACCAAACAAGCCCCGAAGGAAGCTGTCGCGGAAGAGATAGCCGTGGCTCCCAAAACTTCTGTGGTGCCCTTAGTGGCAGAAGGAGAAGTGCAGTCGGGCACCAGTAATGGGACGTTCATCGAGATCCTTGAGATGGAGCTCGGAACTACACACCCTACACCTACACTACTACCGGTGTCTCCTACGGCAGCTGCAGAGGAGGTCGCCGACAACATAGAGGTGGAGCAGCATCCACCCTCACCGCGGCCCTCTGCACCACCACAAGCTGGCAAGGCAGAGACAACCGCAAAAGTGTTGACACCTCACCCCAAAGCATCTACCTCACGAACAGTGCATATCGACACTACCCCGAGTGAGGCGGCACACTCGTCGGGTAGATCTTCATGCAGGAGGAGCGTCGCGAGGGAGAGAGGGAGATCTACAGGAGCCCCTCTGTCGCTCGGACAGATGTTGGGGCACAAACTCTATAACTTACGGGAGGTAATAGAAAACCACTCTGCTACTTTTTCTTCACTTGCCTGTAAGTTTTCCATTTTCCAGCAGAGGTTGAACAGCCAGGAGTGCAACTACTTACTCTAGTTGGTCTTCCCGGCCAACTAGAGGCACTCAACACCACACTTCAGCAGGCCCTCCAGTGCCTTGATGCGATTGAGGAGAGACTGAATAGGGCAGACGACCATCCACGCCCAAGGCAGCCGAGAAGGTCTCCGGCGCCCCCAGGCTTAGGCTCTACACCCTCCTCATCCGCACCCTCAACTTCAGGTGCTTCGTCTTCTTCAAGAGGGCCTTCTACAACACCCAACAAAGAGATGACACACAGGTCTGTCGACGAGTCTCCAGCAGGATAGGAGAGATCCTGAGGCATATATGACTTCGCTCACTCCGCCTCCCTTGATGAAGCTAAAGATAATGATAAATCAGTCAGCATCAGGGAGGATTTTTCTGACGAATCAGAGGGAGATGGGGGGACATTGAAGCAGCCAACCAAAGACACCCCCCAGAGGAAAAAGCTCGACGGCAGATGAATTCTCTATGACGTCAGAGATACATTCCTTTGAGATGGCAGACTTTGACAGAAGGGCCATCGGATACCTGACGATCAGGGACCAGAAACTGTTGAATAAGGTCCTGAGGTCGCAGGCTGACGAAGAAGAAGAAATCTAGAGAGTCGACTACTTTTCAGTACAACGGGGAACACTTAGAAGCTTATTCCGCTCCCCAGCCATCGTCGGGAAAAAGTTGTTCAGGGTCCTGGAGGGTGCAATCATCGAGAACATCAGCACCAGGATAGGTCGGCAGACGATATACAACACCACCCTGACCTTGGCGAGAAGATTGATGACGGGAGTATCAGTCTCCATCGCTGTGGGCAACATGTTGTGGCATATTGAAGAACACAACACGAACCTCTTGTTGGCCCCATACAAGCACTGAAACAACTAGTTCCTATGCGTGATGGACCTTCGGAACCAGGATGTCTAGCTGTTGCAATGAGGAGGTGCCACGCTCAGGACTAATCTTCAGTCGCCCAGAAGATAAACATCTCAGGATTCTACTGATGCGTCTTCTCTGAGCTATCAAGCAAGGAGTCCAATGTCACAGCGGCGTTTGGAACTTCTTCTCTATAAGAGACTTTCCCATCCAAGCAGAATCAGGGAATGGGAATAGCACACTTGTCGTCTTGTGCTCCATGGAGATGCTCAACATATTTGGAAATATAAGGCACCTCCAGGGCCAAGACTTCTTTCAACTTAGGAGCATCTACTCTCTGCTGTTGATCAAAGACAAGCGCTACTTCCAAGATGAAGGGGTACCAGACAAGCTGCTGGATAGCGACAATGCAAACGAATCATCACAACCCAGCAGCACACCAGAAGTAGAAGTCAAAACAGAAGCAGACGCCTATGGGGCGGGCAAGCGGTTAGAAATCCTGTGAGAAGTATGCAAAATGGAAGACCCCGCTTCGCCTGACACTTCAAAAGAATTGATCAACAACTCGACCATTTCTCGTGATCTGTGCTCACACAGGAACAGGTCAATGAAGTTCTTCTGAGGCTAGCCGACTCTACCCCCGCAAACGTCATCTATGAGGTAGGTAGTGCCATAGTCCCAGTCGATGATTTGAGGGACATGGTAAAAGAAGGAGGATGTCTGGCGATATCAGTGGCAGCCGCCTACATCCAGACAATTCAGAAGAAGTTTGAACACGCATATGTAGCCCATCCAATGCTGTTCAACGACATCTGCCTAGCCGATGAGTCAGGAGCAAAACAATCCTTTCTGGCAGAGTTGCAGTATACTGTTCCGCGCACCATATTCCTTCCCATCCTTCTCTACAACCACTGGATGCTCCTGACGATGTACACTCGACAACGAGCAGGAATCTTCTACAACAGCCCAGACAGCAACAAAGATCATCCGGTACAGTGTACATCGACAGCGTTGACATCCCTCGAGTGCTTAGTACAAAAATACTACGAGGAGGTGGCGGCGCTGATACAACCATTCCTGGAGACAGCAACTAGAAAATGGCACGAGCTTCAGTTCTGCCACCGCAGTCCACAACAAATTCCTTTATCCAACAACTGCGACATATTCGTGCTGGAATTGATATCAAATAAAGAGACGCCTGACCAGCTCCACCACATCGACTACCACAGAAAACATGGAGAATATGTGTGGGAGCTTCTATTTGACAAAGGCGCACTCACCAGCTAACCCTCACTGAGTAAACATTACCCAACCTGATCTACTTCACAACTCTGGGATAGAGTGTGGAGTAAGTTTGGGGGGGGATTCTATGTACCAGTGAGGGAGGTACTAAAAGTCTTTCAAACTTCACCCTTTTGTTCTTTTTATATAACATGTGTACATATATATAAACATGCCTCATACAAATATTTTTCTTATTTTGTCTCTATACATATGTACAAAGACACTTTATAGTAAAAACCTGATGCGACTTCCTACCAGTTTGTTTTCTCTGTGTCCAAAGAGATGCAGGTATTGCTATGTCTTTTTGAAAATGTAGCCTCAAAAAACAAAAGACTACGACTTTCCATGCCAAAAATTTCGAAAAATAATCTCGCAACAGCTAAGAGACGTGTATGCAGAAGGAAAAAGCTGCCCAAACAGTAAACATTTCTCTTGTTTTTCCTTACCCAAAAAAATCCCCAAAAGAGAGAATAGCATTATGAGAGTGAATAAAAGCATGAGAGTTGTGCCAAATGAAAAAATAATAATGTGTATATACACACTTATTTTTGCAAAAAGTACCCATCTTTAGGCATGGAAGATCTGGGGCAGTGGTACGTAGGATGTGAAATCACTGCTCTAAAGCCAACTAGCTTGGACTGTAGAGACCACTCGCACGCTAACGGACCTGTACCTGGATGGACTGATGGGAAATAAGAAAAAGCCAAAAAGCCTTAAGCCTACCCAAACACACAACTTTCCGTTCCGAAAAGTTGTTTGGTGTGAAAGCTAACTTTGAAATCATGCACCCAAATCTCGCCGAAGTTGTGGAGAAGAATTTTGCTTAAATAAGTTAGGAAAAGTAAAGTCTATTGTTCGTGGTCGGCCAGTATTCTCTTTAAGACATCTCAATATTCGCCCAAACCCTTTATCTGAAAACTATACCGGTTAAGAAGAAGCATCACAAACAAAGTTTTAAAAGATTGATTGAGGACAATCAAAATGCTAAGTTTGGGGGAGTTGATAACACCAAATTTTGTGATGTTTATGGCCCTTATTTCGTTGTCAAAACAGCCCTTTTAAACTGTTTTCCTCTCCTTTTTGTCATGTTTTTGAATAAACAAGTCTCGGTACGCTCTTATCCCAATTTTATCATCTTTTGTAGGGTTTTCCTCATTTTTTCACTCTTTTATCAGCAAAAAGCCCGTCCCGGCCCATGAACGCGTTTTACTTGCATCAGCCTTCCTACCAGGCGGTCGATACACTCACATATTGCCACAGCATCCCGATACGGATGCTTCACGACACGGGTGTGTCGCGTAAGAAGGCTCTAACGGGCGACACACCACTTACCCGACAGGGAGCTGTGCTCGCCACGACTACTGAAGCGTGTCGTGCGATACAAGCCACCCACCGCACCTAGAGCTAGCATGTCACGTCCCAGAGGTGTATCGGGTGATACTAGGTGAGAACTTCCCTGACCCGAGAGGGCGGGAATGGTTCACTTAGAATCCGTCCCGGTCACCGCAGCAGCCCGATATCGACCAGAATGGCCACCCGATATGAGGAACCCAATACTCTGAGTGGTCTCTAGCCCAACATGATACCATGCTCGATGCGAATCAACCGTTACAGTGTGTCACCCGAGAGGGTGGCATCCCGACATGGCCGTATCGGGCATGAGCACCTTGAATGATACATCAGCCCATCATGGTGTGTCGCTTGACAGGGGACGCCACCCAACACAGGCGTATCGGGCGAGGCTCCCACCCAATATCAGGCTAGAGGGACCTTAGGGATCTGTTGCTACTTGTCGATCTCCTAAATCAAGGAGGCGATACCTATCTTTCCTTTTTGTAATCATTTAATTCCTTTACTTACGCAATGTAACCAAACCCCTTTTATATAATGATTATTCTAATGGAATTAGAGAAGTTTTAAATATCTGTTGACTTTATGTTTGGTTTCTTTTTGTGGGATGATTACTTCATTTAGCATCCAAACTCTAGCTTGTATGCTTGGATCATGTTTTGACTAGCTATCGAATCATGTTTCCTGCTGCAACTCCCTCGAGAGAGGAGTTGTGGCTCTAGTGTTTGGTATGATCAGGGAGTACGAGAGTACCCAGGATCGGAGTTGCTTCAGTTATCTTTCCACTCTAACCCAAGTTCGGCAAGCTTGAGAGAGGTGTTGGTGCTTAGTTAGAGGTACCCTCTTTGAGAGAAGGGGTACTGGATGTTCCTGCTGCCGCTTGTTTTACTGAAGTTTTCCTCCTTCGTTCCTTACTAAGGCAATAGTGTTATCTCCTCTATTTCAGTTGCGCTAAAACCCTAAAAATTGTTAAATGCCAAAAACCTTAATTTTCCTTGTAACTCCAGTTGGGGATAGTTTTCTTTTACTTTATCGATCTTTCACTTGTTGTTCCCTTTGGGAACTTTATCCTCACCTTACCATTACCGGAGTGTAAAGTGTTGATTATGTGATCTTAACACTACCACCCTTGTCCCTGTGGTTCGACCCCGATTTCTACTATGGACCCCTCATCGTTGCAGGGGCCTAAGAGTCAGGTAATTTAAAAGTCTGACAACTTCAAATCTGCTCCTTTTGGATGTGTGATTTAGGCCGGTCAAACACCTTACCAGGCATCATCGCAAGCATCCAACAATGGCAGGAAGCAGCGGCTCAGCAAGTCGACTGCATCTAGAGTCTCTTACAAACCCTACCGAAATTGGTACTCAAGATGAAAGGCCAGCAAGTCGAGAGGGTCTCTATGCAAACTCAACCTTAGCCTGAGACCCTCCACGAGATTCAGCAACAACAAACTACTCAAAGCACGCACTTGGACGACATCAACAACAATCTTCTACAAATCATCCATCACCAGGAGGAGGACTCCAACAAAGAACTTGACGACCTTCGCACACAAATAATCGATCTTTCCGCATGACTCCATTTCGCCGAAGAAAGATATGCTGATCTTAAAGACAGCCACGACGCACTGCTCGAAACCCAGGAGCATGTGCAAGTAACACTTTAAGAGATGCAAGCCATCGATCGGCAGTGCAAGAAGAAGTCGATGACGACAGTGAAGACGATGATGAGGACTCTAATGCCTCAGCTGACTCCAATGATGATAGAGCCTCCTCACACGATCAACCCGATGACCCAGGCAATGCTGGGGAGGGCACAAGCTGAGGGGCAGACCCCAAAAAAATAGGACAGGATAGAGGCCACTAAGAAGGTGGAACCAAAGATCCCAAGTCCCCCAATAATAATGACAATGTCACAATGTCATATGGGGATTAGTTCTTTAATTTCTCAACCATGGGATCACTGGGGGAAGCTGCTAAAGAAGCCGCTTTTACTGAATTTCAACAATGTATAATGGAAACCAGCATAACCCCAACTACAGCAGCAATTCAACAATCTACAAACTTCCCCATAGAATAGGAAGAACTCGATAGAGTGAGTTTCGACACAGACGATAGACTTGACTCCAGCTATGACTCAGACAAAGATGAAGCTCTGCCTCCATTCTTAGACGACAGTGCGTAGACTCCACTCCCTCCACAGGACCTACCCCCGCTGCCACCTCTACCTCACATGATGAAAGATCTAGACATGGAGCCCATCTCTACACTAGATGTTCAGGACATCTTTATCCTAAACACTATTTTAGACGATGCCAAGAAAGAGGGGGACATCATATATAACAATACAAAGACAAAGCGCAAGTTGACCTGCAAATATTTTTGTATTCTCCTTTGACCACAATCGGCGGTGACGATGGCTATCTTCTGCGTCCTACTTGCCAATACTATAGAAGAATTCCGAAGCTCCAAGAAAGTACAGCCTGTTTTCAATGCTTCACCCACCTTGTCCCTATCTCTACTATACAAGGACTTATAGGTGAAGTCCATAGAGCGGCTGCAGACTGGTCTAGCAAGGAGGGCACGCTACATCACTGTTCCCTATAATGTTTCCGAACATTGGCTGCTCATGATCATCGACATCGAAGCATGCGATTCCAATGTATACAACTTCTGTGCTAGTGAACTAAAAGTCAGACAAATCAACTTTGCATTGTTAGAAGCCTGGGAAGCATGATCAATTCCTTTCTGGCTTCTCAAAATAATATGGGCCGCCTGCCCATCGCTTAGACATGGTTGGAATCAAACCTGGTTTTGAATCATCAACCCACCAATCCAAACATTTGAGGGTTCAGGGGATTGTGCTTTCTGTACAATAAGACACACATAAAAATTAAATTGACAAATCCCCTTTACTGAATTAGCAGTAGAGGATATGCACTCTTTACGACGACGTTATTCCATGGAACTCATCTACGACAGATGATTCTTTAAGGATCTGACAATGGCACTAGATGACGTACCTCGATATCTCTTCTCTTATATCCAACGTTGGAAAAAGCGTCCATACAGGACAATTCTGAAGGAGTTGGAGAAAAAGCAACAACAAACCGCCAAGGTCCCGGAACAACACCAGTGGAACCCTTATGCTTTTGATATTGTGAAGGACAAAGGGGACATCAACTTGATAACAGGGGTCACCATCAACAGAGCTTTCCATTCAATGGTGCCCCTATCTGCCATAGAACCAACATTTCCAAATTTCGATCTTAATGCATGCAGGAGCCTTTCCGACAACGAACTCTGACTCATCATGTCTAGGCTATACGTAGAAAATGATAAGCTATTTTTCTTGCAAGAAGATATTCTGGTAATGGCAGATTCTCTCCGTAAAACTGTACAAATTAAAGGTTCTTTATCTGTGAGCGTGATGACAGCATACCAGTTCCTTCTAGCACAGGACCACCCTATGGTTTATATGGCGTCAGCATACATGAAGGATGATCTATTAGGGTCAAAGAACTTCAGAACCATGGAGGCACTTATATCATATATTCAACACACAACTCTGAAGTTCATTATGCTTCCATTTCTTCATTCCGAACACTGGATGCTACTTGCAACAAACCTACACGAAGGAACAGCAATAATCTACAATAGTTCTGAAAGCTAGTTTGATCCAAAACAAAAATAGTATGTTGTTATAGAAAAAATGACCACGGAGGAAGTGGCTAACGATTGTTTTGAATTACTACATGACCTCCTGGGAAAACACATAAAGGCATATAACAAAGAACATATCCATCACCCGGCCTTCAGCCACAGATGTCCCCAGCAGATCAGAGAATCAAATGACTACGGTTTCCACGTCCTGTACTGGATGTATACCATCACTGTTCTTGGAAAATAAGTAGAGGACATGAAGGACGTGGATTACCATGCTTTACATGGATAATTTGCATCTAATCTCCTACGATCTCATGGAGCAAACAAGGGATTAATAGAACCTTAATACCGTTGCCCATGTACTTCTCAACCTATCACTTTGACACCCTGAGGACAGAGTGAGTGATAAGTTAGGGGGGGTACACTGGGAAAGGGTGAGGTATCATATTCAAACCCCTTTTCTCTTTACTCCTTCTTTCACCTCTATTCTTCTGTACATATTTTTCCTTTCCTTTAACACTTAGACTTTTCAGTAATTTCTTTGATAGAATAACTCTTGCATATAAAACAACTTTCACTTCGGAAAAGAGTCACCCCTAGCTAATTTAGAGACAAAGTAGTCCTCAAATGCAACTAGCATCTAAGCCTATAATGGAAAATTAATAAATCACTTTCATACCCGATTTCTATACTTTTGCTTCAATTCTGCATCAGACTCTCCACAGGTTAACATCCCAGTCAAAATAAGCTAAAACACTCTCAAGGACGGGAGGGAACCAGGAGAAATCCAAATCAAGGAACCTCGTAAGTGGACCACCAAGTATGAAACCGTAATAAGTGCATGTCAGGAAACCCTAAGAAACATTTTTCTTCTTTTCAAAAAAGAGGCTTGGCAACCCAAATAAAATCCTAAATACCCAATTCCTAATCCTGTGAGCATATGAATAAAAGCCTGAGTGTTGAATAAAACATGAGAGTTGTGCCATGCATAAGGAATTATATGAAGAACCAATAAAGATCTTTCCCGACTGGTACATTCAGCTGCCCTCACAAAGGTAGATGTGTTGTGCCCGGTAGTGAGATCCTAAGGTTTCCAAGTATATGAAAAAGCTGATAAAGGACTCGCTCAGCTGGTACATTTAGCTGCCCTCATAAAGGCAGATGTGTCACGTCCGGTAGTGAGATCCTAAAAGTTTAGATAAACCCTCCCCCAACTAAAAAGGGGAGTTACACAGCAGCCTTTAGCCAATCCTCATACCTATCTTAGCTTTCGGTAGGAATTTCAAAGAAGTATAAAACTGCTTAGAATTGAAAACATGCATGGAATGTGATCAAGGAAAAGGTGGTCCCAGTGCGAGTTACGTGATACGGAAGAAACTTGAGATCCACACAACTCTCGACACCTGAAAGAGTTAGTGCAAGGGGAAGCCCTGATAAAACTCTAGGAGATCTCTAGTTTAGAATTGAAGCAAGAGTATAGAATTCTTCACTAAATAAAATCACCTCGCCACTACGTGCATTATCTCTATCCAGCTTGAGGACAAGCTAGAGTCTAAGTTAGGGGGGTGGTAACCTCCCATTTTGTGATGTTATCTTACTAGTTTTTCTTAATTTTCCATACTCTTTCTTAGATAAATTAGATATAATCCTTAACTTTCTGCATTATTATGAATTCATCATTAAACTAACATTTACCTCCTTCTTCTTACAGAAAAACCCAAAAAAATTGCAAAAGGGGCAAACAGTCTGGAGACCGAATGAAGTCCAAATGGTCCCAAGACCGAATGAACTCAAACGGTCCCGAGACCAAATAAAGGCCAACGGTCTGGAGATCGAATGAAGTCCAAACGGTCCCAAGACTGAATGAACTCAAACGGTCCCAAGACCGAATAAAGGTAAGCGGTCTGGAGACCGAATGAAGTCCAAACGGTCCCAAGATCGAATGAACTCAAACGGTCTGGAGACCGAATCAAGTCCAAATGGTCCCAAGACCAAATGAACTCAAATGGTCCCGAGACCGAATAAAGGCAAACGGTCCCAAGATCGAATGAAGTCCAAACGGTCCCATGACCGAATGAACTCAAACGGTCCCAAGACCGAATAAAGGCAAACGGTCCCAAGACCGAATAAAGACAAATGGTCTAGAAACTGAATGAAGGCAAATGGTCCCAAGACCGTATGAAGCCAAACGGTCCCAAGACCGTATGAAGCCAAACGGCCCCGAGACTGTTTGATGCCAAATGGTCCCCAAACCGTTAAAGACCCAAATAGTCCCAAGACCGTTTGGGATTTATTGTAAGCCTATAAATAGGACCTAAGGAGTCCTCATTTGGCATCAATTTCTTGGATGCCCAGAGGTTGCCCCAATCACTCCAGAGATGTTCCACCTTCATCCTTCACTCAAAGGCTGTCGGTTCAAGATCCATACTCCATCTTCAAGCTATTTCCTCTCTCATCAACATAAGAAGGTGGGAAGTGGAGGATTGTTCATCAAGACAACCATGTGGCATGAAGATAGTTTCTCTCCTCCAAGGGGTCAACCTTCCTCCCTCCTACGTGGAGATGATGCTGTCTCTCTCTCTTCCCTCCTCCTTCTTTGTTCTTTCCATGAGCGAGTAGTCTCATACACTAGGGTGTGGGGAGTTGCCCCGCTACCCATGTTTTCATCTCATGCATTGTAATTCATGAGTTTGCAATAGAGAAATACTATCTTTTCAGTTTAACATCAATCGTTTAATGAATGCTTGTTGCTTGATCACCAATTGGTGTTATCTTTTATCTATTAGTACAAATTGTTTACGTTTGTGCTTTTAGATTTGATTATCGATTGCATGTTAGTTCTTGATGTATGTAGTCACCATACATCTATATCGGTATCTAGGAAAGTCTTTCATGGAGTGGTGTAAACTCACCTCCCATCGTTGTACTTCCATACTATGAAATGGAATCAGTTGACGTGTGAAAGTACAACTTTGATGGGTCGAGAAACACACTTTATAGAGGGAGTAATGCAAAGTAAGTGACCATTCATTTGGGAATGGCTGGCATTGCAATACCCTCATGTTTCTCATAGTTAGTTATCCAAAAGGAAGCTAAGTCTACAAAGATACTAACTATTTAGACCCTTTTCTTTGCAAGCCATGTTATTATGATGAATGCTTTAATCCATGTGTAGTGGTGGTGAAACTCGGTCACATCCTAGTGGTTTCGCAAACATTGTTTACAACCTTAAGTTTACTTTCTTGATTTTTACTTCCTTTGCACATTAGTTTAATCACCAAACTAACTCTTGGATCTAAATATCAACTTTTAAGTAGATAAGTAGAATTACTAAGTTTTCCATCTTGTTAAACTCTTAACAAGACCGTTGTCTCATGGATTCAACCATTAACTATACTATGATAAGACTTCCACATATCTTAGCATAAGTGGGTGGAGATCTTATTATAGCATACGCAAGGCTAAACTTAGAGACTTACTATCTCTAGGATTTTTAGTGGTGCACGCAACTCCACGTAATTGGAGGCTCCATCAGATGTCTAAAGTAGTTGTTGCTAACTTGACTATCTCATATTCCTCAGTTATATATTTATTGGTGAGAAGTGACTTCAAATACTTCATCCATGCTGGTATTTCATCCAGCGCATCAAGAAAGAATATATCAACATGAAGTTTCTTCATAGCTTCTTTGAACTTGTTGAATCGAGTGTCAAGCTTTGTCTACCTTAAACGAGCTGGGAAAGGTATACAAGGGTTGTACACTGGTACTTCTGGCTCTGGTGTTTCTGGTTCTACATCAGTAGGTTTTTCAGAACTTGGCTCGACTGTCTTATCAGTAGTTACTTCCCCTTCTGGTTGATACTTAGGTGTTTTAGAGTCTTGAACAATCATTGGTTCATCCTCGTCAGTAATAACCACAGGTGTCATGACATGAGGATTAGAATAGTCTTTTCCAGACCTGGTGGTGACAACCTTCAATTGTTCAAGATGCTTAGGGTTGTTTTCTGGTTGGCCAGCAAAGGTTCCAGTAGGTGGCTTCATGCTAGCTGCAAGTTGAGCTAGTTGAGATTCAATGGCCTTCTGATGGGCTTGCTGGTTAGCTATCATTGTCTGCTGCGACTGCAACATCTTCTCAATTACCGACAACTTGACATCAGGAGAGATGGGGCTGGCTTGTTTCCCTTGTTATTGGTTCTGATAAGGGGCTTAGTTGGGATTCTGGAACTGAGAATTGTTCTGATAATTATTGTAGGTAATGTTCTAAAAGTTTCCTTGATTCCCGAAATTTTATTGTTGGTTATACCGGAATCCTAGTGGGCCTCGTTGCTAATTATTTGAACCAAACTGTCACGAGTTTTCCTCTCCTAAAGGATTTCCATATTGAAAACCAGGGTGGTTCTTGTTCTGACTAGGATTGTAATATCCTTGACCAAGTATGGTGTTGACAGCATTAAGATTTTCCATTTGACCATTATCTCCTGGTCCACATGTGTTGCTTAGAACAACATCATAGAGAACATTGCATGCTAAAGTAGAATGATTAGTACCTTTACATGCTTCACAGAACAATGAAGATGACTTGCTCTATTCTTGTGGTTGTGGGAGTGAAAGTCTTCTTTCAAAAGCAGCAAGGGATGATTCAATATGGTCTTGCTTTGCAACTAAGAGTTTGAGGGTCTCCGTGATAGACTTGTATTCAGGAATAACTTCAGCCATAGCTACCTTCAACACTCCATTTCCTACAGACCTTCCCCAATTAGCTTGATTCTCATCTCCCAGGATGACGACCCTCCATGCGCTGTCATAACTTTGGTGCATGAAGTTTCCTCCAGATGAGGAGTCTAAGAATCTCTTGATATCATCGTCCACACCTCTATAAAATATCTTGATGAGTTGATTATTGGGAATGTCATGGTGTGGACACTTGCGTAGAAGCTCTTTATATCTTTCCCATGCTTCAGCAAGGGTTTCTCCAGGGGCCTGAGTGAACATTGTTATACGACTCCTAATTTCATAAGTGAGAGGAAGATAGAACTTTTCCAGAAAAGTGTTTTGAAGATGCTCCCAATTAGTGATTGGTTCACATTGCATGGAGTTGTACAAACTTATGGCTCTGTCACCAAGCGAATACTTGAAGAGCCGGAGTCAGATGGAATCATTCGAGACTCCATTTTGCTTTGTCATAGCACATAGATCGACAAACCGTAGAAGATGTTCTTGACTATCTTCTACTTGTTTACCATAGAATGGGTTGTTTTGAAGCAAGGTAATCCAATGTGCTCGTATCTCAAATTTTGGAGCATGGATGGGAGGAGGTTGGACTGGGTGATGAACATCAGCAGCTCTAGGGATAGAGAATTCTCTAAGGTCCTTTTGCAGTTCTATTGCTTGTGTTGTTGCTTGAGCTACTAAGATTTCTTCTTGAACTGTGGCTTTGGCTTCTTGCATGAGCCTCTCTCTCTGAGCATTGATGGCTTGAGCCACTCTTCGGGTTACTTCCTCTTCCTGAGCCATTTTTTCCTAATTCTCTCTATTTTGACGATGAAAGGTTCTCTCAATCTCCGGATCAAAGCTGGTGGTGAGTCCGGGACTTTTCAAATGGTGCATGCACTAGTCCTTCTTGAAGTACATGAAATAAAAAGATTTGAAGTAAGATTGAAGGAGTAGAGTGAAATTCAAGTAGATGATCAAAGGTTTCAAAAAGAAAAAATTAAAATCCTAGATTAGCCTTAAAAGAACTAGATTTGACTAACTGATTTTGTTGTCCCCGACAACGACGCCAGAATTTGACGTGGCAAATATCGCACTAACAAATTCACTCGGGGTTGAAATTCCTGAGCTTTTACCAAAACCTCATGCAATAATACCACCCACGAGTGGATGGGTCTTATCATAGTACAGTTAATGATTGAATCCCAAAGAACAATGTTTTTAAGAATCTTTGTCAGTCAAATCCAGCTCAAGTGAGACTAATATTAAGAACGATTGATTTGGTTGAGGTTAATTAAACTAATTGCAAGAAAGTAAAAGAGAAGAATGAAAGTTTGTTTTAGATTAAATGATATGGAATCGTTGGGATGGTATCAAGTTTCACCACCATTGCACATGCAAACATATCCAAACACATAACATCTAGGAAAGCATCTAACTATCCAAATGGAACTACTGCAAACCCTCTCGGAGGGATGTTTAGGCTCGCGTAAGAATCCCCTTAGGAATCTGATTTCTCGTCGCCATCTGGATCATGCACTTACGGTCCCGAAGATACAACATCCAACTAAGGTTGTGGTCCTCCCTGAGGGATGTTTAGACCATAAAAGCATCACTGTGGGCTAGATGGCTCGTATCCTCACGGATCATACACTTACAACCTCAAGGAACCCCATTCTATTTCTAGTCTGGGAGTCAACCGCGCTAATTGACAAGCATATAGGTGATAAGTCTATAAGAAAACATCAACGATTAACAAGAAGATACAACATCCAACTAAGGTTGTAGTCCTCCCTGAGGGATGTTTAGACCACAGAAGCGTCACCGTAGGTTAGATGGCTCGTCCCCTCATGGATCACACACTTACGACCTCAAGGAACCCTATCAGATTTCTCTCAAGGAGTCTACCTTATTAATCGACATTCTATGCTATGAAGAGAAGAACAAGATGAAAGCAAGTAGGTAATCAACTACAAGCATATCAATTAGGAACGAAATGAAAAGTTATATACATTGCTTTCGAATGTAAAATGAAAAGACATGAATGGATGGGCAGCGGGGCTAGTCCCTGCACCCCAGCGAAAAGGAACTACTCACTCATGATGTGAGAAACAAGAAGAATAAGAAAGAGAGAGGATTCCACCATGAGCATGACGTAGAAGGTGGTCGCAGCTCGGTGAAGATGATGTGATCTCCTACATCATGTCGAAGCAGATATGGACGAAGAACGAGGGACACTAAGACAGACCGGGCAGTCTTTCTCACTCCTCGTTCGATCTCTTCTCGGTCTCCTTGAGTTGCAGCAGGAACGGCAGGTGAAGTGACAGTGGTAGGATCAGACCAGCGATTTAGGCAGCCTGGCGGCATCTAAGATTTGATGCCCAAATGAGGACCCTATTGGTCCTATTTATAGGCTCGGGTTTGGTTCTCACATTTTTGGTGAGTACTCCATACGGTCTGGTCCAAATGGTTTGGTCACTTTTTTGCCCAAATGGTTTAGAATAAGAGACCATACGATCTTGATTTGTACTGACCAAACGGTCTGGGTTGTGTTCTTTTTCAAACGGTCTTGTATTCCCCTTTCCATTTGGATTTTCATGCATGCTACTTTATCAAACAGATTTGCATTTGCACTTTTTCAAATGGTTTGACAAAGATACTTTTCATTCGGTCTCATGATCCACTTTATCATATAGTTTGCATGTTACTTTTCCAATCAGCTCTATCAGTCTGGTGATGTGCTTTATCAAACGTTCTGGCATGCATTCCTCCATACAGTCTCGTATTCTTTTGCAAACGGTCGCGTAGCTTCCCTTTTTCAAACGATTTAGTTACATGTTATCATTCATGCCAAATGGTCTTACATTATCAGTACTCCTTCAATCAGTCTTGGAGTCCCTTGGTGATCAAATGGTTTGCTAATGCTCCCTTCATTCGGTTTTCCAGAGCTTGCAGTTTCATGCGTGTTTTTTTCAAATGGTCCCATGCACGTGCTTTATCAAATAGTTTGGCAGCCAGCCCCCATATGGTTATGCAGTCCTGCCTTTTCCAAATGGTTTCGTACTCCTTTTCCGAATGGTCCTGCATGCATGCCCTTTTTCATACAGTTTGGCACTCCAGCCTCAAACTTTCTCGTAGACTGGTACTCCTCAAACGGTCTTGCATTCCCAGCTCCACACGGTTTTGAGGTGAGTATGTCCATTCGGTCTTGAGACCATATGGATGAAATGGTATGTGCGAGACCGTATGGTCAAGAAAAAGGATGAGTGAGGGTAGATCAAGGGTAGATAAAGGTGGGTCCCACTCATTTGGGTTTCATGTGGATGATGGTTGATTGAGATGAAGATCGAATGGTGGTGATTCTTATGGATTAGGGTTGAAAGGAGGTGGGTGCCAGCCGATTGTTCAACCTCATCAAGACCTGCATAAAATCAACATAAACTCAGTTAAGAACCTTGATAATTGAACCAATTAGGAAATTTAGCACATTTTGATATTTAGTAACTGAAATTGGATGTATTGAATCAAAAAGAGCCCAAGAAGGTGACTGAAAATCATCAATGTTGGTCATGTGGTGGAGAATGTATCTGGACCACTTGACTCCTTTGTTCTTTAAATGACAATATATAATGATTGCAGTATTCTCTACAATTTGAGTTTGATTCTTTTTGGGGTGAACATTGCAGTTAATTACCATAGAGAGTATGTGGTCATTGAGATCTTAGGAAGAGGATGGTATGGTAGACTTCTTCCTATAGGGTGTTTGAGGCTTCTTCAAGAACTTATGAATATTAGGTAGAGTGATATCATAGTGCTTGTAGAGAGACTCAGGGTCAAGCAAGTCAAAATACTCAGGATAATCTTTCCTCTATGTGTCGGTGACCTCAGTACCATTGAAAAAGATGTTTAAGGTATCTTCTGAGATAGTTAATTTCTTACTAGAAATCTTAGAAGTGAGAATAACTTGAGTATTAGGAGGGGGTATAAAATTCATGGATTGTCTTAGTGCTTGTAATTAAATTATGAAAGCATCGATGTTCTATGCTCAGGGTGGATAGGTGATGGTTGTAGAGAAACTAAGCTACCTCATCTATGAGCTTTTGTTTACGCGGTGAGGCTCAAACAAAGCTATGAATGGAAAATGGTTCCTAGGAAGGAGCTCCTTATACCTGTTTGGAGATTCTTCTGAAACAAAGAAGGTGACATCATAAGGAATGAGGCGTGAGTTGGAGGATGATGGAGCTCCAGCAAGTTCAACCCTCTTCCTTCTATTTGAAGCCATGAAGGTGAAATAGAGAAGATTTACTGGTCTAACAAGAGAAGAAACACCACCAAGGGTCATCAAACCACCTAGGAAATAGAGGGTAAAGGCAAGGATGGTTGAAGGGGAGCATACTAGGTCTAGGAAAGGGGAAGGGCAAACCTAGGGTTGGAGGTCAAGAAGTCTGGGAGTAGGAATCGGTTGACTTTTCTCTAGTTGTGAGGGAGAAAAGTTTGCTGAAACCTATTTAAGTTTGCTTAATCTAAAAGTTGAGGAAGAATGTAACCTCTCCCATCATGCTCATCTCAAACTCACTCTACATAAGATCACTAAACTATGTTCAAAGATCATGATTAGTTTTGCCAAAAATGATATCGTCTACATAGATTTGAATGATAAGAAAATTGTTAGAAGTGTGTTTGAGAAACAAGGTAGAATCATTTTTTCCCATGATATAACCATTATCTAACAAAAAGTTCTTTGGATTCTCATACCAAGCTCGAGGTGCTTGTTTGACACCATAGAGAGATTTTGCAACAAATAAACATGGTTAGGCAAGATATCATGTTCAAATCTAGGAGGTTGTGCAACATACACTTCCTCTTCAATTATACCATTCAAAAACACACTTTTATCATCCATTTGATAAAGAATAAAATTCATGTGACTGCAAAAAGAAAGCAACATTCTGATTGACTCAAGTCTAGCTACAGGTGCATATGTCTCATCAAAGTCTATACCTTCTTACTGATTATAACCTTGAGCCACTAACCTTGATTTGTTTCTTACCACCATGCCACTTTATCTAGTTTGTTTCTATAGAACCATTTAGTGTCAAATCTCTTTCTATCACATGGTCTTGGTAAAAGATTCCACACCCTATTCTTCTCAAATTGCTCCATCTCTTCTTGCATAGCTAGGATCCACTCATCATCTCCAAGAGCCTCTTTGACATTCACTAGCTCAAGTTGTGAGATGAAGGCAATGTTGGCTTGTTCTTTGTTGAAGGAAGCCCACATATTCACTCTTTCAAAGGTGTCACCTATGATGAGCTTATTTAGGATAATTCTTTGCGAAGCAGGTGGGGGGTGGATCCTTCTTTTCTTCATCTATCACTTCTTCTTGAGTGGCCACATCTTTTTCCTTTTGAGTGATGTTGAGTTCTTTTAAGATAGGAATTACTTCATCTGAAATATCATCATTAGCAACATATTTGGAGAAAGAGGGGTTAGTCTCAATACATTTGACATTGATATATTCTTCTACTTTAGATAGATCAACATTATACTTCTTCATAATCCTTACTAGTAGTGCTATAGCCAAGAAAGAAAGCCTTGTACGATTTTGGGTCAAACTTGTCGAGTGATTCTTTCATGTTCAAAATAAAACAAGGACTCCCAAAAATGTGAAATTACTCGATGGAAGGCTTCCTACCACGCCATAGCTCATAGGGATTTTTCTTCAAAGAAGGATGTGTGAAAACCTAGTTTTGCACAAAACATGAAGTACTAATGGATTCAACCCAAAACTTCTTTGGAGTATCATACTCTAGAAGCATGGTCCTAGACATTTCATGTAGTGAACTGTTCTTCCTCTCTACAACCCCATATTTTTTAGGTGTTCGAGGTGAAGAGAAGTTATGTGCATATCCGGACTCTTCACAAAACCGTTCAAAAAGATTATTTTCAAATTCTCCCCCATGATCACTATGGATAGAAACAATACGACAAGATGTTTTGTTTTCATCTCATTTGTAAAAGATAGAGAAAACATCAAGAGTATCACTCTTAGAAATGAGAAAGAAGGTCCAAGTATATCAATAAAAATCATCGACAATAACAAGTCAATACTTGGAACCACAAAGTGATTGAGTTCTCATAGGTCCAAATAGATCAAAATGGAGAAGTTCAAGAGCTCTATTGGTACTAAGGATTCCTTTGGATTTGAAGGAGTACTTGGTTTTTTTTCCTTGTGTACAAGGTTGGAATTCCTGATTCTTTTCAAAATCCAATTTGTGAAGTCCCTTGACCAAGTCCTTCTTGCTTAGCTTCTTCAATTGATGCATATTTACATGACCTAGCTGACGGTGCCAGAGAGAAATATCATCTGAATTGACTACAAGGCATCTACCATCAACAAGCTTAATAGAGTCAAGCACAATTACATAAAGATTACCATTCCTAGTTCCCTTATATATGAAATTGTAAGAGAGGGAATCTAGGAGCAATCATTCAAAAGAAGTAAACAATACTAGGTAACCATTATCACATAACTGATTAACACTTATAAAATTGTGATGTAGGCCATCCACAATGAGAACATTCTTGATACACAAGGATTCACATACATCACCATCACCTTTTACTTTACCTTTCATGTTGTCCCCTTAAGTAATTGATCCTCCTTTCTTCCTTGTGATATAGTTGAAGTGTCTTATATCACCTGTCATGTGCTTTAAGCAACCACTATCAAAAATCCATCTTCTTGTTTCCTACAAGAAAGGAGAATGTTGGTTCTCAACTCAAACTTTGGGATCTGGTTGTAGCTTGGGTACCCATTTCATCTTTGGGTTGGTCCCCTTAGGCTTGCTAGGACAATAAGAAGAATAGTGATCAACACTCTTGAAATGAGAACAAATCATAAGGTTCTTTGAGTCAGGAGACTCTCCATAGAAGAAAGGAGGTTCCCTACTCTTTTTCTTACCTTTTCCCTTACTCTTGCCCTTAGTATCTCCCCCTACAAATCCCAAACCACTAGTACCACATTGTTTGGAAGAGTGATCAAGGATTTCATTTAGGAAGTTCTTCCTTTGAGGAATTTCTACAAAGATGCTCTTAGTCTATGATTTTCATCAGTAAGAGAGATAATAGTAGAAGATAAACTAGCAATATGATCTCTAGCGTGTAAAAATTTGACCTATAAATAGAGGGCTTTAGTCAAATAAGAATAATTTTCAAGAGTAATATAAGCAACATCATTACTATGAAAAATAGGTCTAGAAGATAAGTCATTTACTTGATCAAGTAACGTAGCATTTTTAGATTAAAGCATCTGAATTTCTTTTAGGTAAACATCTCTCTCATCCCTATGAGAATCACTCATAAGCTTAAGTTCAACATTTTTAGTTTAAAGTAATTCAAGCTTATTAAGGCATTTTTGGTTGTTTTCCTTAAGAGTGGCAATGTTCTTAAGATAGACACATGATCTACTTCAACTCAATTGTATTGGAGCTCAAGATCAAGAAATTTCCCTTGTACGGAATCAACAATATCATGATGTTTCTTTTCATTTTACCCAATCTCTTCTTTTTATATTTACATTCAGAATAAGAAGAAAGGGTAGCACTAAGCTTATCAATAAGAGTTTCCTTAGCTAACTCATGCAAACTTACCTCACTTACCTCACCAGTATCTTCACTTGTGGAGGCCATGAGTGCAAGTTGGAATTCTCCATCTTCATTATAGCTTGAGCCACTAGAGCATGATCCTTCCCATGTGGTATGAGTTGCATCTTTGTTCCTCCTCTCCGTCTTGTCCTTCCTCTTGTATTTTCAATCTTTCTTGTAGTCTTCCTCCTTCTTGGAGTTGCTTTTATGGTGTGCTTCCTAGCCTTACGACATTCACTCTTGTAGTGTCCTTTTTTACCACACTTGTAACACCTAGGAGTAGATTAGGAATATGGCTTCCCTTTGAAGTGCTTTCCCTTAGAGAAGTTGACTTCATGCTCACTAGGACCATCATCTTCACTAATGGAGGAGGGAGAGGTATGACAAGCAAGTTGTTGTTGAAGAATAAGAGCATCCACATGAGATTTGAAGGCACTATCTTTGATCTTCCTTGATTCTTTTTCTTCTTGCTTTGCCTCCTCTTCTAGCTTGTCAAGTCTTGGCTCATGCGCTTTTTGATTTCTAATAAGATCCTTGGTTGGAAGATGACCAAGACTTCATACTTCTTCTATAGAGGTCACCTTGGACTCCCATCTCTTTGTAAGAGATTGTGGGATCTTTGAGTTGATAGATCCTCTAATTAAAGTGCGTCCCAAGGTAGCAAGGTTGTTGATGATGATGTTGAGCCTTGAGTACATATCGACCACTCCTTTCTTTCCCATCTTGAAGTTCTCTAGGAGGCTTTACAACATGTAGATCTTTTCCTCCTTCACTTGGTTTGTGTCCTCATAAGTGATGCACAACTTATCCCATATTTCATAGGTTGTGCCCAATGAAGAGATTTGGTTGAACTCAGAAGGAGTAAGAGTGGCGTAGAGGATGTTGATTGCTTTGGCATTGAGTTGAGATGTATTTTGAGCTGCTTCATCCCAAGTAGCAACTAGTCTGGTCGACTCCTTCTATGGTTCTATCATCACATTCCACATGTCATAATTAATGCCTTGAATGTAAAATTGCATTCCCCGCTTCCAATAGAAGATGTTGGTGCCTTTAAAGACCAGAGAACACATGGAGAAGCCTCCCTATAGGTTGAGGGAAGCAAGTAGTCTCACATTCAACTTCTCATGTTGTAGGAGAGTTGTTGAAGAAGATCCTAGCTCTGATACCACTTGTTGGATCTAGGGCTCTAGAGGGGGGTGAATAGAGCATCAAAACATGCAAAAGAATAGTTAAACCTTCAAATTATATAAATTTAAACCATTTTTAAAGTGAATTTGAAGCCTATCTAAATAAGCATAGCAAGGATGAGAGAGATTAAAACATACACTTGGATAAGTGATTTAGGGTGGTTTCAATTTCCAAACTAGGAGACTGTCAGTCCACTACCTAGAGAGGTCAACCTCTAGGACTTTCCAACCCATGTTTACTTATATTTAGTTATAAGACATACATGAAGACCTTCTAACAACCAAGGGCTTACCTATCCATGTGCTAGTATTCTAACTCACCATAGGTCTTACCCACTCTTGCAAGCAGCTCAATTTCTTGACCTAAGGCATCTCCTCCTTGCAATGAGTCTTCTGCCTTGAGGAATGACCCACTCAACACCTTAGATTTTCCACCTTGTCCTTCACCTTCATTTGGAGAAGATCTTCACACATTCTTCATCCTTGAAGAAGAAAAACAACTCCTTCACCTTAGAGAAGATCACATTAGGTTTTGCATTTTGAGAAAGGGGATTGGGAAGATGGAAGGATGGAGAGCTTTACAACATAATGATGAGGTATCTCTCTTAAAACATGCCTAACTCACTCATAATCATGAAATACATTGTAAATGAGAGAGAGAAAGGGTCTTAAAGGGGTTTAGCACACTCAACTATAGTAAGGTCCAAGGATAGCATGAATGAAAAACCATGGAATAAACTTCAAGAGGTCATATTTATAGTTGGTGGTGTTCCTTTGAGTGTGGGATCACTTAAGAATGAAAAATAGCCATTATACAACTTGCAATAGACATATTTTTTATTCTAGCAACTCTCCAACAGTTGGAATCACTTTTTTTGCATTTTTCATAGAGTGTATTCGGTCGAGTTTAAATAAAGGTAACTCAACCTATCCACTATTCGACAAAGTCAATTTTCAAAAGATCATTCAAGTTTGTCATAGGGAAACTCAATTGATTAACCAAAATCAACCTTGGACAGAAAGTCGCTCAGTTGAGTTCTGTGAGGGTACAACTCGACCAATCTAAATCATTCTCAAAATCCATCAAGGATCGGCAGAGTTTCAAACTCGACCAATGAAGTTGTTGTGATGAATTTTCCAAAATGATTTTTAAGTGATCAAACAATTGAATTAAGTGTCTGATTTTTTAGCATCTTGATTACAAGTCATATCTTCAATACAAATGATTATGAGATAGTTCTAAGGTGATTTGGAGTGTTTTTCCCAAAAAGCACATTTGCATTGCTTTTGACTTGAACTTCGACTAGCTTGGGCTTGATGAATTTGAACCTTTTCATGTACATAATACCTGAAAGTTATCTCAAACAAACATATTAGATACATATGAATGGAATGGTTAAGTCATTATCAAAATATGGACAATGTATAACTCTCAAGTCACCAACTACAACAAAAAAAGCTACAACCCAATTACATGTTAAGTTCCCATGTTTGCAGATCTATTGGTTTCAATTCTTCTAACATAGTTTAGTAGAGAAAGAGACATGAGTAGGGTCTTCATTATTTATCTAAATAAAAAATCATGACCCAGTTTCAATGCAAAAACATTGAGCACGGTTGTGAAAAACATTAAATGATATATATATATATATATATATATATATATATATATGTGTGTGTGTGTGTGTGTGTGTGTGTGTGTGTGTGTGTGTGTGTGTTTGTATAGATTTATTTGTATGTATTTGAAAGAAAATAACCACTCGAAGTGTTTATGAAAAATGAAATTAAAAAAAAAATTCAAGTGATCAACAAGTAAACTTTTCAAAATATTTCATAATATACTCGGAACAATAGTCAATAAGTTCTCATACACAAGAGTGGGTAGAAATACTAAGAAGGTGCCACTTAACCCTAATGGAAAGACCATAGTGTCACTTAAACCTAAGGGAAAGGCAAGGATTTCCAGTTGACCCCTAAAAATAGTAAGCAGAAAGTCATAAATGATCGACAATAAGGAAATGAGCATAGTATATTGCAAATATGATTGTCAAATAAAAGAATGAACGATCTACATATAGAAACTAGAAACACTAGTATGTGGGGAACACAATATCTCATGAAAGTAATATAACCAAGTGTTCTAGTTACACATACTTACACTTACATTACATCACATTAATCAGGGTCAAGAAGATGTAGTGCACATACCTTTCAAGAATATCTTAATTCATGAATTTCAACATGAAATAAATCAAGAGTAAGGTCAAGACCTGTTCAAAGGATCATACTCAAGATTTCATGTTTTGGAATTTTGGAAATCAAAATATTAAGATTTTGGGTACTCGTTCCACATGAGTGTAATAAGAGTCATTCATTGTCTAACAAACAACTGGCAAGATCTCACAACTTGTCAATAAGATAAATATCAAAGATACTTGTGGGTAAATGATCAAATAGGTCATTGGAACATAAAGAGACCCATAATCTATATCATGTTCCAAACATGTACTATAATGTTTGGGATTACGATTCAATAGATCTTTCACTAATTCCACAACATTTTTTTGATAATATGATCAAGATTAGATAAAGTTAAAATATTTAATTTGAAGGTCACCATTAAAGTCCATTAGTAGAAAAATTATGGAAGAATAATGAATTAGGTGTTGAAAGCATTTATATTGCATCTAGGTTGCTCTTGCAGTTGAAATGGACAATATGTTTGATCATTTTCCAACTGATTGCACTTTATTTTTTATATGTTATTTATTTTTAAATGATATATTTGATATATAAATAGAAAGAAAAATCACAGACCCCAAGGAATTAGTTATGAATAAATTAATAAATCATATGTGGGAACTATGAATTTTGTGATTTCTTGGTAAATTCACTTTGATTCTCTATTAACTAATGATTTGGGAACATAAAAATGGTTAAAGATAAACTATTTGAAGTCCAGGCACAACAAACATAGTACTCTTTCCATCACTATGTTAGTACCTAAATGGTTTCAAAATTCTAATAGTTGGTAATTTATCCGATATAGAACGCTCATATGGATAAAATGCTTTGAATCATTTCTTAGAAAAGGATGGCACTCTACCTTTTTATACAATGCTAAATGGACAACCTATGTATAAAATAAGAATTTTTCAATTTGAATAATTTAATAATTAAAATTGAAAATTCCAATTTCAAAGAAATAATAAAAAAATTTATTTAATCAAATTTATAAAAAATAAAAAATATAAATAATCAAATAATAAATATTAAGAAAATAAGAAATAAGGAACAAAAAAAATAAATTAAAGAAAATAAACAACTTTATCTCTTTTTGTCCAAGTCACTTCTTTTTTTGTCCAAGTCACTTCCTTTTTTATTTATGAGTATCGGGAATATCCCCATTCATAGGTCTGAGATTCACATATATGAATTGGAAGAACCAAAAATATATGATCATGGAAAGAATATTAGAGAAAGTGTGTGTGTGTGTGTACCCAAGGAGAGAGAGCAAGTGTCGTGAGCTACTCCAATGGAAGCAATGGTGCCAGCCCTAATTGTGGAAAATTCGCTATAGGGAAACATAGAAAGAATTGAAGGTGGGGTTGTGTTTGATATACGGAGAACCTAAAAAAACCAAGGTCGAATTTACAACATGCCAAGACTCTATCCAACCTTTCTCACACCAGAGTGTTTACACATTTCCCCCTTTCTAAGGTATAAGGACAACCCATAAAACCAACGTCCATAAGAGCACATACATCAATCACATCCCAGAATCGTATATACATCTGTTAGGTTTTGTAGGGCCACCCCATTTCTGACACAATCTGGTTGAAGTCTCCAAAGAAGATCACAAGAAAATGACAATTGTCCTTCAAATTCCTCATCATCTTTCAGGTTTGATATTTTTGTTGTTGGTCAGACCATCCATAAGCCACTATTGCCTTCCACTAGTACCTTCCTCCCTCCTCAGTGATGATGCTTTTCACATGATTTTGGGAATAACTAATAATGTACACCGATATTTCCTTCCAAAATAGGCCTATTCCCCATAACCTGTCTATGTTAAATACACACAAACCTTCTATAAAACCGTAGAATATTTTAGCTTCTACAAGTTTCACATCAACAATTTTGGTTTTCGAGACAAAAACAAAATTTGGTCTCCCTCTCAAGAACCAAGTATGGAGAGATTTTTTTGTGTCTATTTTGCCCAGTCCTCGATAGATCCATCTTAGGATTTTCATTGTTGTCCATGGGTATGGTCTTTTACAGAACCCACTACTTGGAGTAAGACACTCCCCATATCCATTTTCTTGTTTCCCTGATGCATGAATTGTTTTTTAAGAGTATTAACACTATTCATATCACCATATAGCTCTATTTCTATCTACTCTCCTTCACAATTTCTTTTCCCTGACTTGTCTTAGTTATGTACACCATTCTCCAAAATGTTGAGTGTCTACTCATTGATTGGCCTTCTTCTACTAATAATCAGTTTCTTCTTTTGTTTATGATTTGGTGTACCTGATACCTAGTCTTCCTATCTATTCACTACTGACTAAACTTTTTCCCCCGTGTTCACCTTTGATCATTGTGAATGTCGAATCTAAATCTAATTTCCTCCTTTTTGTGTCCCTTCCATGTCTTACCCTCATTCTAAGGAGTAGATCTTCCTCTCTCAAGAGCATTACTTAGTGATCAAAGATCCCTTACATGTTGTAAGCCTTACCACGATCCACTTTCCTTCCATTCCAATCCTAAACATAGAGTAGAAACTCTCATTCATTTGTTGCTCCTCCACCCTTGAGTTCTCCTTGCCTTCCCCCTTCTTGATCATCCCTAGGGTTTTCTCTCCATCAACCCTATCCATACTCATCTTTGACATTGTTTCTCCCCTTTTTTGATTTATATGCCCTATAGGTGCCTAGACGAAATGATCTGTCTCCTCTGATCGGTTACTACCATTGGAACCTAATGAACTTATGTTCCTTTGTTTACTTGTTGTGTTGAAAGTATACCAACTAGTACATTGTTGTCTTTCTCATGTTTGTCTTGATCCTTCTCTTCCCCGTGATCATCATTTTTATCCTTCCTCCACCTTCCTATAGAGCTTATAAACCTATAATTTTATCTACATTAGGTTTGGTTTCCATTTTAATGTAGAAGAATAGCATTTTCATTGTTGATCCGTCTCCCTAAACATCCTCCTTCACTAAAACCCTACATTTTATTGGTGATGTGCACAGCTAGGCACCCCGTTTCGTGTGTTGTTCCTCATCTTTATCCTCAAAAGGGAAATCTCTGTCTACGTGATTCTAGCTTACAACAAAGATTACAATCATTTGTTAATCTTTCATATTATATTTCAATTGTGACCACTTCCCCTTGTTTATCCTTGATCTTTTGAAATTTTCTAAGAGGTTTTGAGATATCAGTTGCCTTCCAGATTTTGATTGAAGCCTACCAACTGAATTCTTCATCATCCAATTCAACACCATACCAATTCTCACTGCTATAGTAGTAATTGTTGAGTATAATCATTGTCCCTGAGGTACCCCATATACCCTCACCCAAAAGAGGAACTCAATTAATTGGATATTGCCTAGAGTGTCACCTTCGTCGACCTCTTGGTGAGGACAATTTTTTTTCAAAGTGTCAAGGGCCCCCATCAGGAACTCAACATTGGCATTTCAAATGCATAAACTAGATGATAAACATCTTTGGATCAAATTGTTTGAAAACAACCTTGTTCTTTAGAGACCACACAATAGTCAAGGTGTGCTTTAGAGCCCAAAAATTGTATTTTTGATCCATCAACCACCTTACTGTATGTTCCAAAGCAACATACTCCTCTTTCCCTCCCTCCGCATCATTTAGTAGTTTTAATACCTAACCAGAGCCCACAAGGACCACCAAACTAGGGACCTATAAGAAAAAGTAACCACATGGGAGAAATGGCATCCATGAGAATAAAAGGGTATCCCACCATCATTTTCCCTAACCACCAGAGTGGCTAGGGTAACAATGAGGGAGATCATTCATCCATATTTAACAATCGAGTAACAACATAGCAACATTTTTTGATATCAATCAGCAATTTTTATTACCATGGGTGTCAAGGGTCGATGAATGATCCAGACCAAGGTCTTTCTAGGAATCTAGGCACACGATATCGTCAACATTGTATATAAATCGAGATTCGAGATAGAGTATGAATATTTCCATAGACCTGACCTATTGGAGACTTAGGTCAAGGAATTAAAATTGGAAGAAAGGGGTTACCTTTCCAAACTCTAGATAATCAACAAGATGAAAATTTTGAGGCAGTCATAAAAAGGGATGTGACCAAGGTTAGGGGAGTCATAAGTCAACTAACATGCTAATTTTTCACATCGATGCTCATAGTCACTAACCATTGATCAAAGAAAAAAAAGGGAAGTATCAATTATCAAATTATACTTCATAAGGCCATGGGATCAAAGATCAAGGTCATAAATAGGGAAACCATATTCAACATTTTGCAAACTTGGGATTATGATATAAAACCTACCTTTTATAGGTCAAGGAAAGGGACGTCTTTTGTAAATAGAGAAGTGAAATTGAGAACTCAAGATTTGAAGTATAATTGTGTGTTGTAGAGACTTTATAAGATTCATTTTGTATAAAATTGAGTCCTATAAAGAGTCATAAGAGTCAACAGGAAAGTTTCCTCTTGTAAAAAGTCTTTACATCATCATCTAGGGGTCCAAAAACACAGTCATATCAAGGTATGGGGCATGATGCATATCAATAGAGAAATAATTGATTAATTATGTTTGAGGTTTGATAAAAAAATAGGGGCAACATAGGTTCAACCAATAGGGACCTCATCAACCATGAGGTGTAAAAAAATGAGTACCACCTTATTTCACCATATCATGAATTCACCTCAAACATATGAAGATATTATATTTGATTTGGTGATATTGACTTTGCATAAAATTCACACATGAGTACATAACTTTTTAGAGTACGTTTATAGATCAATTAGGGATTTCAATTGAAGATTAGATCATGACACGATATTGGTCAATATTTTCAATTTTTTCATATTTTAGTTGTTGCCCCATGCTACCCAAAATAGGGGAAGTACACGTCAAGACAATACACTCTATTAGAGATGAGAAGACAATAAGTCATCCTACTACTTTCTAATAGGTTTCTAGGGGTAGTCCTTAAAGAAAAGTTGAGAAGAGAGTTGACTCTCTCAGGTTTAGGAAAATCCTTTCTAGATCAACTTTGTCCAGGTAGAGCAGGGAACCTCAACACCTTTGTGAGAGAGAAAGAAGGTGATTACTATCCAAAACCCCGAGCCTAGACACTGGGGTTTCACCATTAATTATTTTTAGGGTTTCCTTGGTTCAAGAGAAGTGGAGAAGTCATTTACTTAATACATCTATAAGTGTGTAGGATATGATACCAATTGTCACATACCCATTTTTCACCCCAATCCCAATCTGAATGCTAAGACAATGGTAAATGGATTGAAGATCTCATCCGTGATTGGCTTGATTAATCTCACACAATCATATACATAAATTAAACTAACATCCCTTACCATTAAAAATGAAGCTCAAAACTTTGTACATGAGTTGTGGGCAACAATATAGAAATTTAAAAGGAGAACAAACTAGCTAGTATAAAATTACTACAACAAAATTATATATTATGCTCCCATGTTTGCAGATTTATTAGGGTAGCTTCAATTCATCTATCAAGGTTCAGTGGAAAAAGAGACATGAGTAGGGTCTTCATTATTTACCTAAATAAAAAATCATGATCCAATGTCAATGCAAAAACATTGAGTATATATATATATATATATATATATATATATATATATATATATATATATATATACATGAAGGGAAATAACCACTTAGCATGTTTATTAGAAACAAAATCAACAATAACACAATTTCAAGTGTTCAACAAGTAAATTTTCCAAAACTAAATAGGATGTAGTACACATACCTTTCAAGAATATCATAGATTACAAATTCTATGACAAAAAAGATCAGGGAGTAGGGTCAAGACCCATTCAGAAAATTACAGTCACATTTGGATCACCCTTTCCATTGAAATAAAGTATAGGTTCAACCATTTTTTATATTGGATGTAGAAGATATGATTGTGGCAAGAATTTAAGAGAGAGAGTGTGTACCCAAGGAGAGAGAGCAAGGGTGGTGAGCTGCTCTAATGGCATCAATGGTGCTGGTCATAATTTTGGCAAATTTTCAACATGACAAGAGAACAAGAAGCAAGATTGGGTATGTGTTCTTAGTGGAAAACGAACTCAGAGGAGGTCTGGGGTTAGAGTATAATGGGGCCAATCTTGATCACGGAGGAAGCCACCCAAGAGGGATGGAAACTTCACAAAACATAATAATTGGGTGCAAAAAGGATGGGAAAATGATTAAGATTAAAAAATGGGAGTGAATGGTGCGAGAATAGAGCAAAGAGGGGTTGATTTGAAGGAGAAGCGACTGTCTCAGACTCCATTATTGGCGCCCACTATAGTTCGATATGTGGTAGGGGATGACCTATAGTCACTGAATCATGATTAGAGGGTGCACGAATCAACACTCCACCTCTAGTCAGCACTACCGCACGGCCCATTCATGGAAAAAGTCGACCCAACTATGGAAAAGGAGATAAAATGGGAATAAAAAATTATTTAATCTTCCAATTTGTGAGAATTTTTATAGGGATCAAGGAGGCCCCTTTTGGGCTTAAATTTGGGCCAAGATTTAAAATATAGTCTGAAATATTTAGAAACATTTTTAGATCCATATGATAAAGTTATATATGTAAATGATGCAAATGAGTATCAAGTCAAAATCAATGTGAATTTCCACATATGCAAGGTATAAATATGTATCAACTATCCAATTAAGAGTGAAAAACTTGTCAATTGATCTGAGGATGATAAAGTGAAGTATAAAGTCAAAATTAAGGAGATTTGAATGTAAAAGATTAGCTATTTGAAAACTCACTTTATCACATTAAAAAACTCTGTGAACCATGGGATTTTGAAAGAGGCCTTCATGAAATGATCATTGGGGAGGGAGTTATTGATAGACTTTTTTTCATTGTCAAGGAGGTGGATACAACTGAGATGATTAACAACCAAATTATTTCTTCCCTTCTTGTCACATATCTTAAGATTAAGTTTTTGCAGCAAGAGGACCCACCCAAGCTGTCTAGGTTTGGCGTCCTTCTTTGTCATCAAGGATTGGATGGTTTTGTGGTTGGTGTAGATGGTCACCTTTGAGATGACAAGATAAGATCTAAATTTGTGGAAGGTGTAGACCATAGAAAGAAGATCCATGTCTGTTGTGGTGTAGTTCCTTTATGCTTCATCAAGAGTCTTTGAAACATACTAGAACACTTGACACTTCTTGTCGATTCACTGGCAAAAGATTGCCCCCATAGATTAGTCACTATTACAACACATGATCACAAAAGCTTGAGACCAGTTTGGTGCTTGGATGATGGCCTTGGTGATGAGACATGCCTTTAAGGTGTTGAATCTTTCCATGTGGGGTTTATCAGAAGACAAAATGGTCTCCTTCAGAAGAAGTTTGGTCATTAGCTTTGCAATTTTAGAGAAGCCCTTGATGAACCTGTCTTGTCCTAAGAAATAGTGGGCTTATTTTACATTTGGGTGGTGCAAGATTTGCAATGACATCAGTTTTTTCCTTATCAACTTCAAGTCTCGTATTTCTCACCCAGTCATCAAGGGCAGTGCCTTCCTTCACCATGAAGCGGCATCTCTCACAATTCAACACTAAATATTCTTCTTCACATTATGCCAACATAAGAGATAGGTGGTGCAAGCAAGAATCAAAAGCATTTTGTAGATAGAAAAATCATCCAAAAATGCTTCCATTATAATTTTGTATACCCTACAAAAATGGGAGCCATACAATTTTGGAATGTAGAGGGAGCATTGCATAGATTGAAAGGCATCCTCCTAAAGGCATAAGTGCCAAGAGGTAAAACAAGGTGGTCTTCTCTTTATTGGTTGGATGAATAGGAATCTAATAAAAGATTGAGTTTCCATCAAGATAGTAGAATAATTCCTTTTGTTCCAAGCACTCACGGACCTGGTCAAGGAAGAGAAGAAGGAAGTGGTTCTTCCTTGTGGATTTCTTCAACTTGTTGTAATCTATGCATATCTACCACCCCATGATAGTGAGGCTGGAAATGAGCTCATTCTTGTGATTCTTCACCAAAGTTGTCCCACCTCTCTTTGGGACAATTTTCATGGGGATGAACCAAGGAGAATCTAAAATGGATAGATAATTCCTACAATGAGAAATTTAATAACCTCTAGACAAACTACCTCCTTCATGTCGGGATTTGGTTTGTGTTGAGGATCTCCAGACAATTTTTAGTCTTCTACCATGGGGATCGTGTGCATACAAATAGCTTTACTAAAACCTCTTAGATCAAGCATTTTTTAACACAAGTTACCTTTCGCTTCTTGAGCTCGGTCAATAGTTTGTCTTCTTGCACTTGATTGAGATCTGAAATTATAATTTTTGGACAAAGTTGTTTCTCATGAAGGAAAACATACTTCATCCCGTCAAGAAGGGGTTTAATCTCTAGATCCTATGGTGGTTCTAGTTTCTCTTCAACAACAGAAACCATTTTCATCTCTTCAAATTTTGCTTTAGTCTCTTATTCAAAGGAATCCAAATGAAGCCTACACTGGCAGGCCTACTCATCATCAAAATTGGACTCAACAAGAATGGTGAGGCCTATTTGCAATGTGTCGTATCTCACTTCACAATCTTACCTAAGATGAAATATCTTATCAATGCAATCAAATAAGAAAACCTCTTCAAGGATGCTAGAGCTCTTCATGCTTTCATCATCATCATCACCACCATTCTCAACATCATCAACAACCTCATCATCATCGTCATCATCTAAGCCTCAATACCAACCGATAAATCCTTCTTTTCTAATCATCTATATTATGGGTCATACCTGATCAAGATGTAAAGATTCCAAATCTCTCTTCAGAACCTCTTCCCAAGTAAATTTAGATCTACCTATACTTCCTTTAGTTGTACTTGAACCAATAACCTTGCTTCAAATAGGTGCATTTTTCAGTCTACATCGCGCATTTCCATACCATCTTAGATGACCTTCATGCACTTGTATTCGAAACTTAACACCTACTTTGTTTCTGATATAGGCATTCCTCAAATTATCTTTTCTTGTCTTCCCAGACATCCATCTCAACATACACATTTCGGCCACATTCATTTTGTTGAGACCTTGTTTTTTCACTTCCCTACATTCTCTCCCACATAGCACAGTCAGTTGTATAGTTATTCTATAACATTTGCTTTTTTAATTTAGAGGGATCTTATGGTCACATGCTACTCCAATTATACTCCTCGACTTCAACCATGATATTGTGATCATGTGACAAACATCATCTTGAACCTCATTCTCCCTTTCAATAATAGAGCAGAAGTAGTGAAACTTATCACATATTGGTATCAATTTCATCCAACTTGACTCCACCATTCATAGTTATAGATTGGCTAAAGTTGTAATGAATTTTTCTTCTACTTATCATAAATCTATTTGGTTCCAATACATTTCTCCAAAATTCAACTTTATCATTCAGTATTTATTTTTTGCTTCAATCAACACATTATCATCAAAAAACAACATGCACCAAGGAATGTTATCTCGAACATGCTTTGTCAACTCATCCATAACAAGAACAATCAGATATGGGCTAAGTGTCGATGCTTGATGTACCCTAATTGTTATAGGAAAATTTTGTATCTCTCCTCCAAGACTCGTATCACTTGCAATTGAGCCATCATACATGTCTTTAATTAGGTCAATGTATTGAATAGACACACCCTTTTATGCAAAACCATCCATATCACTTCCATGGGTACTATCATATGTATTTTCCAAATCAATAAACACCATATGAAGATCTCTTTTGTTATCTTTATACTAAAAATAAAACTTCCCTTCATTCTTTCAAACACCCAAAATTTGAGTGTTTCCCTTCCTAGCCGCAAGAGAGTGGTTCCAACCTCTACATCAATTAAGGCATGAGATGTATCTAGGAATGAGTGATCAAAGATAAGAGGGTACCTGATATCCTCCTTGATGTCCAATACCACAAAGTTGCAATAGACATAGGCACCCTTAGCAAACATCATGGGAACATCCTAAATGGCACACACATGGGCTTCGTCATGGAGGAATCTACAAGTTGAATAGTTATGGCAGTGGGGAGCATCTCAGTGAATCCCAATATCTAACATATGTTGTATTGCATGATGGAGATGTTAGCACCTAAATTAGCAAGTCTTGTCCTGCAAGTGTTATCACCCATGTAGCAATCAATCCCAAAGGAACCAAGATCCTTCTATTTCTTTGGCGTTTACACAAAAATGATCATTGTCATGTACTCCTCAATGATGTACTTCCTGGTCAAAAGATTCTTCATGTATTTTGACCATGCATGGATTTTAGAAAGGACATACAAAAGGGGATGTCCACATAAAGTTTCCTTTATATCTTCCTTGAACCTCATGAATCTAGCATCCAGTTTTGTTTGCTTGAGACATGCTTGATAGGGAGCTCTTGGCTTGTAAAGAGTCACATCTATCTCAACTAAATCAACTCATGGCTTCTCAACACTGGAAGCCTTTCATGTATCTACATCAATCATGCAGTCATGCACTTGGTCCTTCTCAATCAAGATGGAAATAATTTCAACACAAAATTCCTGATCCTTTTCTAATGGACTTTAATGGTAACTTTCAAATCAAAGATTATAAGTTTCTCTAATATTCATCATATTATAAGGAAACCTTTTGGAATTAGTATCAGATCTATTCTTAGAATTGTAATCTCAAATTTTATAGTAAAATTTGCCAATTGATATAGATTATGGATCTCTTGAGTTCCAGTGACCTATTTGACCATTTAGCACATGAGTGAGTTGGGTATTCAATATTGTTGACAAGTTATGAGATCTTTCTAGTTGCTTGGAAGATGAATGATTCTAATTACGATCATGTGGAGCAAGTGCACTAAATCCTATTCTTTTGAATACCAACATTCCCAAACTTGAAGTCCCTAGTCGGATGTCATTGTCAAAGGTAGATAGACAACAATGACACATAAGACTAGATTATGGCGTTGGTTGATGACAGAATCTCATTAGTCATGATATGGAGATATCAAACCAAACACATAGGTACTTGTTAGAGAACAAGTATACCAGACAGACCCACCGTGAGTTTGACACATGGAACCATGACATGGTAGTCACAGTCAGTTCTCACAGTGATGGTGGTGAGTGTGATTCTTTGACCTAAAATCACTACACTCAACACATGTCGTTGGGTATACTTTGACATCATCAAACACAGTCCTGAAACATGGGTTGTTATAAAGGTGATGATTGGGTGACTTTGACACATGGGGCTTTTGAGGGGTGAGTGATAGATATGGGATGTGTCCCTCCTGAGGGAGTTTGATGTCCATGGCCACTTGATGAGTAGGATTGAGATCGGCGTGCATGCATGTGTGAATCAGTATGTGATATTAATGTCATACATATCTCCTCCAATCTACTCTGAGATCAAGAAAGTGAATGAACGTTGACATGATCATTGTTCCATGCCTTGAGTTCATTCGGGATATCAGTGACAAATGAATTATACATTCACTGTAACACCATTCACGGATTGTAGGATTGAAAGTTATTCTCCAACATTCATTTTCACTTGGGTAGCATTGATGTGCGACTAGGCACCACTCTTTTCTAGTGAAGTCATACGTGTTATGGACTTTCACTGCCAATGTGAAATGGACCTGTAGGGTCACACACATAGGATTTAACCTGGAAGAGGAGTTTTTCCACAAATGATGTTTAGATTGATTACTAAAGGAGTTTAGTAGTTCAATTAAACACTCAATCAATTGATAGCTCAGTATCATAGTGTTCAAGGTGTTGGACCAATTGATTAGAGTATCAGATTGATTGAAACTGTTATTGACTGATTTGTACAAGTCTGATGCCCCAACCGATCGGCTCATGTGATGAACCGATCAGCTCAGGTTGTTGAAGCGATCATCTCATGTGATGAACCGATCGGCTCAAGACAGGTTGAACCGATCAGCTCAACTGGAACAACCGAGATTGTTTGGAAAGTCAGAAGACTATTTTGCAAATACAATTTGTTTCACTTGTACAAATTTGATTTGGACAAGGATTAATATTTGATTAATCGGAAACAAATTTGAAAGTCAATTTGAGTTGGACTAGGACCACGAACCGATCAGCTCAGGTGGCCCAACCGATTGGTTGAGGTCTGAACCGATCGGCTCAGGTCCCCAACCGACTGTTTCATGCTTGAAATGATCGGTTCAGGTGGCGCAGTTGGCTGTTTTGTGGAAAATCTCGAACCCTTCTACTTCTGTTTAATCCCGCATTTCCAGGGGTAGAGAACCATGTCCCATGACCCTCCTATATATATAGGGGTAGTGGGGGCTTCTCAGAAACAACAACTCAAAACACCAGTTGCTCTGCAAAGTTGTCGTTCTCTTTGGTTGTGGTAACCGAGAGAGCTCAAGCAAGTGCTACCTGATAAGGGAGGCAAAGCAAGGGAAAGACGACTGCAGAAAGGCAATTGGTTACAGGAGAGTGTGTCAATGACTAGTACACTGACAGGAGGGTGTGACTCCTTCTGATTCCTTGTGGGACAAGGAAATCGGAGTTCCAGGTGGTCCGTGTGGACTACTTCAGAGGCGGGAGACTTCTGCCACTCGGAGGATAGTTGTCAATCCTGACAGTCCCGGTGAGACCAGGAGCTGTGCAGACACCATCTAAGACCACAGGTGAAGACCGCGCAAGCCGCGAGGTAATGTCGCCGAGCAAACCTCGGGACAAGGTATGCTTCAACAAACCATCCTTCCTATTGTATAGATGTTGACATGTTTCCTTTGTTCTGGGTTTGGGAGGAGAATTTTTTTGTTTCCACTGCCTTCTCTATCTCCCCTAAAACTCAACAGTGGTATCAGAGCCATGTTAACTGCTCTATACTTTAGGATTATCGATATGATCGATTTTGGTTTGTCGCCTTTATTTATTGCATACGATGTGAATAAAGCTGGCTTTATGCATGTCCAATCCTAAATCCACAAATCCCAATATACATATATGATATGTAATATGAATGCACTCGATACGCGTCGCTCTTAAACGAGTTTTGTGGTGGATGTAAAGCGTGGTTATGGCCAATAAACCCTATGTGTGTTCTTGGTTGAATTTGGTTGCTTGCATCTTGGTCTATGCACCGATTCCCTAACTCCTTATTCCTGATGTAACTCGAGATTTCTTTCCTACATTTGCTCCCCCCGAATATAACTCGGGGTTTCCCAAATCAAATGTAAAATAGGATAGATCTTTTATTTCCTATTATTTCAAAGAACAAAGGACTATCTGACGATGACTGAGATGATCGGTTCAAGGAGTGAACCGATCTGTTGGCGATCCAGACGATCAGTTTGAGGAGTGAGACGATCGGGTGGCGGCCATGAGGAGATGCGTGACGACCAGGCGAACCAATTGGTTGGAGGAGCCAACCGATTGGCTGGTGGCTCCCAACTGACTGGCCTTATGGCGAGCTGATTAATCATGGAGATGAGTTGATCAAACCTAGAACAGAAAAGCACAGAGTTCATCTTGTACAGGTTGCATGTGATGTAGACCTAGATGACCGTGATTCCTCTTGGCTCAAGGAATCACATTAGGATGGCCATTATCATCGCTTTTATCATTTCAAATGTTTTCTATGGGATATAACATGTATATGATACGTACTATGTATTGTGGTGATTGGATATGTATATGTACCTATAAAACCAAATCCATAATCTAAATATTAAGTCTTTTACACATTCCATTAGCGGCACACATGAAAAACTTGATCGACCAAGCGTAGGTTACGCCAAAGCGTGGTGCGTCATCTATCTCATGGAAGTGTGAAGAGTAAACATGTAGGTTCTGCCAAAGCAGGGTGTATGTTTACCGTGTTAGCTTTTGGGTTAGACTTAACATGTGATTCTTAGAGCGTCTAAGCCCAGAGGCATGGAATGTTCATGGCAAGGTGTTTTACATGTTCATTCATCAAGAGTTGCATATGATGTAATTGGCATGATGGCCTACCTAAATAGTCAAGATTGTGGGCGATCAGCCAAAGCTGACTCATGACTTGATGAAATAAGGATATTGACCCACTAGAAGATTATACGCTGCAATCTTCTGAATTGATGGTGAGGGCTATCAATTTGAACAAAATAGTAGGAGTGATAATTAATTAAAGTCCTAATTATATCGTTAACCTTTCAAATCAATCAAATAAGTCAAAATTGAGTTTTGAAATAAATTGCATATATTTCCTTTTGTAGTTCAAATGACAACAAACAACAATCACTTTTCCTTGCGATCAGTCCTTGAAAAGGACAAACTTAATGGGACTAACTTCCATGACTGGTTTAGGACATTGAGAATTGGTCTCACTTAAGAGCGAAAGCTCTATGTCCTGGATACTCCAATTCTAGAGGAACATGCTCCTACCACACCAAAGGCAGAAAGGGATTCTTATAAGAAGCATTATGATGATGCCATTGATGCAAAGTGCTTGATGTTGTGCTCCATGAACCACGAGTTATAGAGACAACATGAGAACATGGGTGTCATTGAGATGATTCAGCATCTCAAGAACATGTATGAAGATCAAGCACAGCAAGAGAGATATGATGTCTCCAGGGCGCTGTTCAAGTGTGTCATGACATAAGGAGATCCAGTTGGTCCTCACATGCTCAAGATGATTGGGTATGTGGAGAACCTAACAAGACTGGGATTTCCCCTGAGCCAAGAGTTTTCTACTAACGTGATACTACAATCGTTGCCAGAATCCTACAATCAGTTTGTGATGAACTACAACATGAACAACTTTGGCAAGCCATTGACAGAGTTGTTGGGCATATTGATGACAGCCGAGACACAGATGAAGAAGGACAAGCCTAAGTCTGTGATGATGATCAGTGACAAGAAAGGCAAGTCCAAGCGCAAGGGCAAAGGCAAGGCTAAGAAAGGTTCTGATGTTAGCCAGCAACCCAAGTCGTCTTCAACTCTCAAGGCCAAGGGAGGCGTGACCAAGAGAGGCAATTGCCACCATTGTCAAAAACTAGGACATTGGAAAAGGAATTGTCCACTCTATCTGGAAGAACTAAAGAAGAAGGAGGCGACAGACGTCTCCACCTGAAGGTGTCATGAAATAAACTTGTAACATTTTTTTAGGTATATGATACCAAGATATAAAATGTAAAGCACTCAATAAATGGGGCAAGTTTTGCCGCCACAGATAGGAGTACTTTAGTTTATTTTCAGCCTTGAAGGCATGTAATAGAGTTATGAACTGCTATTTCATATTTGTCAATAGATAGAAACACATTATTTTTGCATATTGTATGACAATGATGGCAATAAATAAAGTCGATGTTTCAATCTTTGTGGCAATGCCTTGTTTATCTAGTGGTACTTGGTATGCATAAGATAAAATGATACCTAAAAGTTATTGATAACTCAAATAATCAAATTAGCATTGAATCATGAGAAATTAATTTCTAGTTTCCATATGATGGATAAATCTAGACTCTTTTGGTTAGAGAACCCGTACGAGACATGAATCTCTTGGACATGATTAATCAATCTTCACTAAGGTAGTGGAAGAGTTATTATCCTATTAGGTATAATACATGAGATGTATTTATATCCTTTTAGAGTTAATGCTAATACTTCAAATTGTGTTTAGAGAAATACCAATATGAATATCTTGAAGTGTTCAAGAATATTATAAATGAAGTACGAATTTGGTAAAGTGTTAATTCTTGATGAGATCAATGAATGAAATACTTGGACCAAATGTTTGAGATCCTTATGAGTGATTATGATAGTGTATCATAGTGAACTCATGATTAAGGCATGATAATGTCTAAATCAAAAGGAGTCATACTCTAAGGAGTTAGAGGATGATTATCAAATAACTGATTTCTTCTTAAATAAAGAATACCCCACACTAATAAAGGACATTGAGAATCACAAAGGGTTGTGAGTTCTTGATATATACACCTCAGTTATCTATGTGATGAGTTGGTCATGTGATGAGTCAACTATCTAGATGAGTATGAGGAACCAGATTTTGAGTTATGATTTATGACCATTACATCCTAAATGACTTCCATAAGGTATGACCTTGATGGTAGCACCCATTGGAATGAAATCCACAAGTGTGAATGAATCTTAAGTATTAAGACACATGGATGACATTTTGAGTAGGAGGATGCTTGTTGATTGCAACTTAATGACTAAGAGATTTGGCATATGGATACTAAAACTACATTCTTGTAAGGAATAAAACAAGGATGTGTACGTGACACAACCTATAAGGTTTATGAATCCATTAATGCAAATGAAGTCTATAAGTTACAATAGACTAATCAATGTGATTTATTGAGTACAAGCAACTCATAGAAGGATCTTTACTTTGATAATATAGTCAAAGGGTTTGACTGATATATCAAAGATAAAGAGAGATCTGTGATTTAGTGGGAGTGTATTCAAATTCCACATGTTGATGTGAAATGAGATGTTCTAGAATGGAAATCCAAAGTGGAAATTATCTTAAAGGAAGATAGAGACGTTTCCTATGTGATAGGAATAGAGATCTATAGAGATAGTTCTCGAAAACCTCTTAGCCTGAAAAGAGAGAGCATACATTGGCAATCTATACTGAAGGGTTCAGTATGCACAGATTCAGTGGGAGAAAACTTGTCCATGTTACATGGAGTTAGTATCCCAATGCCAAGTGTCCAATTCTTATGAAGAATGGGAACACTAAGAATAGATATGGATCAATCATGCATCTAAACATCCCATCATCTTGTATGTATGGACATGGCAAGAATAAAATGCATTCATCATCTTGTATGTAGGACATGACAATATGATGTGCTCATCCTGATAACTCATGTGAGGGACATGAAGAGTGGATGACTGTCTAATTCTAGTAAGGGTTATTGAATTACCATAAGTACTTGAGAAGTACTGGTTCTATGGAAATAAGGAAGGGTTCACTGTAAAGAGTTACATTGATGCGAACTTTTGGAAAGGACAGAAAATTAATCGCAAAATATATATGAGATATATAAAAGTGAATGTTTGTTGATAAATGGAAATATTCTATTAAAGTCGTTATAAGGAAATGTCGAGTATTCGTGTGTTAGAGAACAGCAGTGGATACTATATGGATCTAGGAGTTCATTGAGATGAACTTATAGTTATTCTGATCATTGATGACAAGTAAGGAGTACTTGGTCATGCAATGTGGCTAAAGGTTAGCAAAGGAATACTAGATCGCATATTACGGCAACTCCATCTCATATGTGTGATGTACAGTGAAGAGATGACAAACATGCAGTTAATACTGACTTTGGCAAAGTGTTGCCATAACTCACTATGTTAGCACTAGAGAACAATAACACCTAGGACATGTTTGAAGATCACTATGAATATGATTCAAGGGTGAATGGCTCGCAGTGCAAGTGGGAGTGTGTTGGTATGTATGCCCTGAGAGCCAATCATAGGATGATTGGTGGGATACATTAAGATTGATTTGATAATCAGCAAAGGCAAGCTTCCAATTCTTTCTGGTTTAGTCATATGAGATAATGATAGAACAGATTGAATGTCTAGAAAATGATAGTACTCAATGATGTATGCTTTCAGGTTAAGGACCTGAACGATGAGATCATACGGATGCTAAGAGTTTGTACATTCTTATTATGTCCCTAGTCGGATATCATTGTGGAAGGTAGATAGACAACAATGACACACAAGATTAGATTATGGTGTTGGTTGATGACAGAATCTCATTAGTCATGATATGGAGATATCAAACCAAACACATAGGTACTTGTTAGAGAATAAGTATACCGAACAGACCCACTATGAGTTTGACACATGGAACCATGACATGGTAGTCACAGTCAGTTCTCACAGTGATGGCGGTGAGTGTGATTCTTTGACCTGAAATCACTACACTCAACACATGTCATTGGGTACACTTTGACATCATCAAACACAGTCCTAAAACATGGGTTGTTATAAAGGTGATGATTGGGGGACTTTGACACATGGGGCTTTTGAGGGGTGAGTGATAGATATGGGATTTGTCCCTCCTAAGGGAGTTTTATGTCCATGGCTACTTGATGAGTAGGATTGAGATAGGTGTGCATGCATGTGTGAATTAGTATGTGATATTGATGTCATACATATCTCCTCCAATCTACTCTGACATCAAGAAAGTGAATGAACGTTGACAGGATGACTGTTCCATGCCTTGAGTTCATTCGGGATATCAGTGACAAAGGAATTATACATTCGGGATATCAGAACGTTGTTCTCCAACTTTCCTTTTCACTTGGGTAGCATTGATGTGTGACTAGGAACCACTCTTTGCTTGTGAAGTCATAAGTGTTATGGACTTTCACTGCCAACGTGAAATGGACCTGCAGGGTCACACACATAGGATTTAACCTAGAAGAGGAGTTTTTCCACAAATGATGTTTATATTGATTACTAAAGGAGCTTAGTAGTTCAATTAAAAACTCAATTAATTGATAGCTTAGTATCATAGTGTTCAAGGTGTTGGACCAATTGATTAGAGTATCAGATTGATTGAAATTGTGATTGACTAATTTTCACAAGTCTGATGTCCCAATCGATCAGCTCATGTGATGAACCGATCAGCTCAGGTTGTTGAACCGATCGGCTCATGTGATGAACCGATCGGCTCAGGACAGGCTGAACTGACCGGTTCAAGGGTTGAACTGATCGTCTCAACTGGAACAACCGAGATCAGTTGGAAAGTCGGAAGACTTTTTTGCAATTACAATTTGTTTCACTTGTACAAAGTTGATTTGGACAAGGATTAATATTTGATTAATCGGAAACAAATTTGAAAGTCAATTTGAGTTGGACCAGGACCACGAACCAAACAGCTCAGAAGTGAACCGATTGGCTCAGGTTGTGCAACCGATCGGTTGAGGTCTGAACCAATTGGCTCAGGTCCCCAACCGATCGTTTCATGCTTGAAATGATCGGTTCAAGTGGCACAGTTGGTTGTTTTGTGGAAAATCTCAAACCCTTCTACTCCTGTTTAATCCCGCATTTCCCGGGGTAGAGAACCCTATCCCATGACCCTCCTATATATATGTGTAGTGGGGGCTTCTCAGAAACAACAACTCGAACACCAGTTGCTCTGCAAAGTTGTCGTTCTCTTTGGTTGTGGTAACCGACAGAGCCCAAGCAAGTGATACCCGATAAGGGAGGCATCGCAAGGGAAAGATGACTGCAGAAAGGCAACTGGTTGCAGGAGAGTGTGTCGGTGACTAGTACGCTGATAGGAGGGTGTGACTCCTTCCAATTCCTTATGGGACAAGGAGATCGGAGTTCCAGGTGGTCTGTATGGACTACTTCAGAGGCGGGAGACTTCTTCTGCTCGGAGGACAGCTATCAATCCCGATAATCCCGATGAGACCAAGATCTACATAGACACCGTCCAAGACTAGAGGTGAAGACCGCACAAGCCACGAGGTAACATCGCCGAGCAAGCCTCAGGACAAGGTATGCTTCTACAAACCATCCTTCCTATTGTGTAGACGTTGACGCGTTTCCTTTGTTCTGGGTTTGGGAGGAGAATTTTTTTGTTTCCGCTGCCTTCTTTGTTTCCCCTAAAACCCAACAGGAGGGAGGAGAGAGGGTGAGAGATGGGCCTACTAAGAATCAATCAACTTCTGGTCAGCCATTTGATTGGATACCATAGTTTGATGAGTCTGGAGCATCTATTGTATGGTAAAAAAATGCACCATTGGACGTTTGTCTGCCATACTACTGCCTTTGTGGCACTTAGTTAGGATTATGAAATTGATGTCCTTTGTTGTAGAACAAAAATGCATTCCAAAGGAGAAATTAATGTAAACTTAGACTCCACACACTTTAATTAGCAAACCCATGGATTTTCAAGTCAATTATAATTCCTTTAACCTCTTAATTAATTAAATGAATATGCACACTCTAATACATATAAATTCCTAATGCATGTGAAAAAGGAAACCTACTTGACTCCTAATTAGCATGCACTTTAAATGTTTTGACCATCGGATATAAATTGCTTCCCAATTAAATGAGTGTTTGTTATAAAATAGTGTAAAGGAATGACTAACATTTTCAAAAGAAGAAACTAATACTAAAATTGAATGCCATGAATCCTAATTAGCATGCACTTTAATTTACAAGTTGGAGAGCCATTGTTAGCATTCCATATAAAAATGTTAATGAGAACCTTAATTCAATTAGGTTGTTATTTACATATCTGACCTAGCAATTAAGCCTTTCCTAAACCTATAATGCCCTGTTGCGTTACTCCCCCACTCCATCTCAAACATGATGACACATTTCCCCTCTTCTAAAATGTGTGATGCCCCATCATGTCCATCCTTCTCTTCCCTCAACGTAACACAATGTTGCTTTACTTCCTCCCCCTTCCTATCTAATATGATACTTTAATCAGTGCTCTCCCCATTTGAAACAGACGAAACCCCTCTACGCAACGGGGTGCCCACCTTCCTCTCCTCTCCATCTCCTATTTATCTCCCCCCTTGCCTTCTCCCCCATCATAGTGCAACAACCCTAGCCACCCATCTGCCCCCTCATCTCATTTAACGCCATCCTCCTACTTTGCATACGTGACTCGCCATAAATAGACATGCGGTTGTAGCATCCATATTCAATAGCATCGCCTCCTCTCACCCTGACACCTCATCACCATCGTCAGTTTAAACCCAGGTACGACCTACACCTGTTGGCTCCCTCTCACTAAAGGCTATACATACCTCCTCACGGTTGATATGTTGATGATCCTTAGATCTCCTTGCCTCAACATTTGCATAAAGCTATCACCACCTACAACATGTGACACCTCTTCGATCTGCTCCAGTAACACCATTGCCATCACCCTGCCGTAGAGCCATATACCACCATCACCATAAGTATGCCCCAACACCCAGCGACGTGCAACAGACCCACAACAGTTCGTCACCCATCCATCGTCACTACACAAACACCTCCACTTCTAGAATAGCCTCGACGCCATCACACCCGGACAACAACACCGTCGACTCCACTCTTGTAACGGTTTCGACTCCTTCTCCTACAGAAAACACCATGACACTGCGATGCTGTCATTAATACCTGCAACACCACCTGACGCTGTGTCATCTAGTGGCAAGACACCACCCAAAGATCCAGAGGAATTATCTTCGGATGAACCCTAGATGTGAGCACAAATGAATCATCACATATCCATTGGTATCTGTTGTCTAAGGTCAATAATTATTTCCCTATTTTTCAATAATTAACTTATGATGACAATGGGAAGTAAACCATGTTAATACATGCTCCTTGTAATCAAGTTAACCCTAGGTATATACTTAAATACAATTATACATATCAGTATGATCCTAATGCTGATATACTAGACCATATATAGGAAATAGTCATAATAGGTCGTGCATGTAAGAGTGTGGTTAAAGATTATATCTAAATCTTAATTCATGATCTGTATAGTAGATCTATAACTAAGGAGTTGTTTTGCAAAATATGTTCACATTATTATAAAATATTGACCTACTTGTATACATCCTATTAGTTTATACATGTATCCATGTAGTACTATATATCAAAAGATGGATGTAAGTTGAGCATGTTACCTTATTTTAATCTTGATTGTCATGGCTCAACTAATAATGGAAGATTATATATAAGATGAGTTACATCTTAATACTACACATAAATTATCAAGAATTATGATAACAATGTTTCAACAAAACCCTAGATACACAAATACAAATTTATGCAATGGATGGTAATTATAAGCATATAACTATGGAATGCATCTAACTATATTGTCTTCTTATGAATTAAATGGTGAAAAAAAGAATAATGTGTAAAAGAATGTACTTTTATAAACATATATCTAGCTGATATGTTAGTTGGATCAAAGCATGTGTATATTAGTGAACCTAATATATATTCATGTGGAATATGCTTACACAAATATACATGGTAAGAATGATGTTAGCAATAATTTGGATTCATATTATAGAGAAGAGAATGACATCTCTAAATCTATTGGAAGAATACATATTATTATCCACATATATATGAGTTACATAGACTTATATGACAAAAGATGAGTATGTGACTAAAGATGAGTAATTAGAAATAATATTGATATATTAAACATCACATATTCTCTCAACAAAGATTAAAATCATAAACCTTAACATGACATTAGATGATGGGGAATAGAGTAAGAATAATATAAAAATATAATATGAATGAATATGTTCACTTCGACTTGGATAAGATACATAATGTGTTTCTAGGATGAAAAGTTGGCTTTGTGGATGAAAGTATACTATTCAAGTTAACCTTTATGTGTGAAAAGAGGTATGTGCATTCTAACCCTAAGTTGGGCATTTTTTTTATGCAATCCTATTTTCCCAATGAGGCATGAGCCTATACCTTAGTTTCAATAATTCTTGTTATTACAATTCAATTATTCTAGGGTCTTGGACCCCATTTGCAAAGTTAGCAATTTCTTATATATACCATTAAATTATTCTAGAATAATGATATAAATGATTAATTAGCTAATGTAGCGTACATCTGTACAACCACCCATAGTGGACATGTGTATATAATGCCTAGGGGAATGTGATAATTCTCCCCACTTTATATATATTTTCATGTGCTTGGGAATGTGTAAATTCTCCCTCACCTAGAGGTTGAGGTTAGGTAGGTGCCTCAACCCTATATTAGCTTAATGTAGTCATATTAAATCATGCATGCAAACTTTACTATTATTTGACTTGGTAGAATTCTTATTTATTTACTTGCCTCATACTTTTGACCTTCTTAGTGTAGCAATTCTTTATCATGCAATACGTTACTTTATGTTTGTCCTTATTCCTTTATTTGGCACATACTTTTATCTCCTCTTGCTGGGTGATCCCAACCACCCAGGTTTAGGATCAGAGCGTGCAACAAGAGCATGTTGAACTGACCTAAGACTAGGAGAAATGAGTTCATTCTTTAATCATGGACTATTTGTTATGTTTGGAAACATATTGATGTAGTTGAGTTTTCCTCTACTTAGATCCTTTAATTGTATAAAGCATGTACGCCCTTATTGGGAAAATTATGATGTACTCTTTATGAAATTGAATATAGTCAAAGTTTTAACTTACTACTATTCATTGGATTTTGTTTACCATTTTCAGTAAAGAGGTGATCTCACTTCTTTACAACATGGTATCAAAGCCAATGGTAGTCGGAGTCTTGACTATTTCAATTTGTCTCCCTAGTTAGAAAGTCTTACCTCATATAGTTTCCCCTTTAGTCAACCTTAGAATTGACCTATGGTAAAAGGTCGATTTAGGACCACAAGAATTTCATATTAGATATATCTTTAGTCAACTTTTAGGTGATTCGCCTATTAGGTAGCTACTAGGACATAAGTTGAAAGAAAGGGTGCCTAGAAAGAGTCAAGGTCTGGGGGCTGGCAATATTTTCCTTCGTGCCACTAGCTTTGTTTACAAGGACTCCTGGATCCATATGACACTGGCCTGGCCTGAGCTGATACTCATTGTCTGAAATAGCAGACCTTTAGAAAAATATACTCAATGTTGAGTATCCTTAGGAACCTAATATGATGATTTGGGTAACCAAATAAAATCACCTTATATCCCATAAGTTCCTTATATGAGTATTAGATCTCCATGTTTAAGTGTAGTCTACCCTATACTAGAATTAGAAATTTGGTAATAGTGAATAGTAAAATAATTAAGTGTTGTATCTCATACATGGTTTGATTAGACTTGCTCTTTTACCTCTAGCTTAGTTTGACTTTATAGGCCAGCCCTTTTAAGTGGAGTAATGGTAGTAGTAGTACCTTGATAAATTTTGGAATTGTTGATTTTGAGGACAAAATACTTTTAAGGGGATGGAATCCTACAATACATTGAAATCTAGTTACTCTGAAATTTGAAAAACCTAACCCCATAGATAAGAGATTAGTGAGATTATATGATTAGTATCAACCAAAAAAATTATAATTATAATTTAACTTGTTTGTTTATATACAAATGAATATATAATAAGTCATCTAATGAATATTTCATATGCTTGAACCCCAACAAATACTTAATATGAGTAACTCACTAATTTTGAATACACATAATGTTGACCATGTCACCCTAATGATAAGATAAATTCTTAACATGTAATGGTCATGTTGACCTAAACCCTAAGATGTAATCATCTAACCCTAACATACATATGTATCCTTAATGTCTTCGTGATACATTAGTGACATTAGGTGTCATAATTGAATAATATAGCTTGATACATATAAATGGAATATAATCACCTAATCATAACTTAGTATATGAATCAATTCATTAATATGGAATATGTTCCACCTTATTCACCAAAATACTTATAATGACTCAAATGTGATAAGGAGTAATTGAATTTACATAAGAATGAGTATTAATTCTACAATAAATCCAAATGCCTAATGTGATGTTAAATTTATAATTTATAATATGAAGTGTAAATAGGAGAAAATGGTTAGTGATGACATTAATGTGAGTATAAAAGGTGATATGACAATGTGTAATATAGGTGTAAGGAATTAATGTTACATTATTTAGACTTAATAACTTGTTGGATGTATTATCTATTTCTTAGAAAATAACCTATGATAATTCTATATGATGGTAATATGAGGATTATGGAGTATAAATTCAAGATTATTAAAGATTGTGACCTAATACATTAATAAATATTGAGATGATTTAGTAAACCCTAACTATGCTTAAAATTCTTATTTAGTAAATGAGAAATACAAATGATTTGTGCATAGTGTTGAGATATAATTCTTTATACAACAATGTAACACGGTTAATTGAAAAGTAAAAAAGATATAATTTTACAATAAAGATAATGCTAGTAAGACAAAATGTTAATTGTGTTATAATTGATAAATGGTAATATGAATAGTGGAAACTTTAGTAAACCTGACTTATGAGTAGAGTGTGTGAAGTACCATAGATTAGAGGTAGCCACCTAGTTGCTTAAGGTTGGGATGTTACGTACTCACCCTTCCCTCTTGTTGAGATTTTAGGGAGGAAATCCTCTTTAAGGGGTAGAGTGTTGTAAGATATTGAATCTTGGGTTTATTTGCTATTTAACCCATTTGCAAGATTTTCTTTTCTTCATGTCCTTTTTGCCCCTTTCCCTAAATTTTTCTATCTTTTCTATCCTCTTTGTCCTCAATGTTGAAATTGATCAACCCTTAATGATGTGAAATATATTTATCCACATTCATCGCAATGAATGTGTTTTTGCACAAATATCTTAACTAGTGTGTTAATTAGAGTCTAAAAATGCAAATTGACCATCAATGAGAGATAATTAGTAGATTATATTAATTTAGATATTTTATGGATTTGTGGGATAAGAAGTGAGAAATAAGAAATTTTATATCAAAATTTATTAAGAAAAGTACTAAATATATTTATTAGGCACTTAGCATACAATTAAATACAAAAAACATCACGGTAGGTTGATTCATTTCCCTATTGTGGTGGACGAATGCGGTGCTTGGGCTAATTCCTTTGTGAAGAGCCGAATGTGAGACTTAGAAATATAACGTGTTGTCTTGTTCAAAAGGAGAAATTAATGTAGATGGCGGTAGGGCAATGTGGGGGTCGAATGGGATCAGGGAATGGCGGAGGCGTAGGGTGCCAAGGCCAGAATGATGATGTTAGCAGGCGAAGTGCCAAAGGGGAAGAAGGGGAAGACACACAAGGAAGCGATCGGAGAAAGTATCTAGATAAATCAAGGTTTAAAGAAGGCAAATCATCTAGTAGCAGAGTTGGGGTTTCCGTCCTACAAGTCGGGTTCGTGTTTTAGTATGTCGACATGAGAGGGGAAGCCAATGAAGAGGGGTGTGGTTATTCTATGGAGAACATCAGGCCTATCGAGATGGACTTCTCATAACATGATCTATCAGTCGGTGGAGAGTCGGCAGTAGTCGTAAGACAAAATGAGGACCAACGGATGTCCTACAAATAAGTCGGGGGTGGAGAAGAGCCGTCAGCCAGACAGTAGGAAGTTTCAAACATGTTCTTTTTAGATAAGCTATTTGAGGATAAACTTGATGAGAAAGCGGTGGAACTAATAGAGGTGGAGGGATCTCCAGCAATATACATAGATCCAGAAGTGGAGGAGGATTTAGAATGGCCGTGGATGTACGTTGTGGTTGTCAGGTTGCTGGGGGTAGATGTGGGCTTCATGACAATGCAAGATAGAATAAAACTCCTCTGGAGTCCTAAGGGGCGGTTCAACATGTATGAGCTAGACCTAGGACACTACTTGGTGCAACTCTCCTATAGATATGACTATGACACGACAATGACCGGAGGCCCCTAGAAAATATTTGGGTGTTGCTTAGTGGTATGGGACTGGTTTCCCAAATTTAAGCCAATGGAGGAGATGTTGATACACATGGTTATGTGGATAAGGATCCTCAACCTTCCACTGCACTTGTATGTTACAACTATATTTGAGTACATTGGATTGGCTTTGGGAAGGCTCATTAAGGTAGACAGCTATACAACCTTAAGAACAAGAAGCAAATTTGCTAGATTAGTAATTGAAATCGACACTATGAAGGATCTGAGCCCCTCAATTTATATCAACAATGTGGAGTATCTTGTGGAATACGAGGTAACAGCATAAATGTGTACTACCTGTGGCAAGTTAGGTCACAAGGATAATTTCTACACAGTAAACTAGGCTAACAACACAAGAGAAGGAGCAATTCACAATGACAATAGGAGCAAGTGCAAAGAGAGTAACATCGAAGGGTGGCAGCAATAAAGAAACATAAGTAGACAGCGAAGGACCGTGAGACTAATGAGACAATATGATAAAAGTCAGACCATCCCAACTAACGATAATAGATTTGAGAGGCTTAACAATTTAGACAAGGTGGAGCATCCAGATAACAATCAAGATGAAGACGAAGAGGAGATGTCTACACAGAATAACAAGGAAAAAGTTGTAGACAAAACTACTAAGGAATGGAGGCCTAAGAAAATATTAAATACAACGGATGACAAGAGGGTTGTGCTGAAAAATAGTACAAATCTAAGTAGTGAAACATCAAAGAAAGGAAAGGCCAATGGAGAGAAACACGTATTAATCCAAACCAATGTTGACAAGGTTATTCAGATTATAAATGAGGACCATGAAGACACGACCACAGATGATAATAAAGAGCAGAACGCTGACCAAAAATATGATGACACACAAGCCCAAAAAGACCAAAAGATGGCTAAAGAAGGTGAGGTTGAAGAAGAGGGCAACGTAGAGGATCTAACGACCATGGGGGATGAGGAGGCATCAGGCAGAAACAAATCTACCTATGATGTTGTAACATCCAATCCACCCTATACACCAAGTATGAAACCCTTACCTCTAGGGAGGAAGATCAAAGCAAGTGGTCCTAAAATGAAGAAGCCAAGAGTTATGCCCCCCTAAGAACATAGACGGAAAAGCTCTCGTCTAAAACTAGCAATGGTTATAGCATGGGATAAGGATGTCAATGTGGATGCTGACAAAATTGGCGAGGTATGTAAGTGATCCAGTGTACAATAACACTATTCCGATTATGAGATACTTCTATGGTTAATCTGTTATGTGGGAATATAAGGGGAATCGACAACGATGTGATGTGTTGGGCCCTAAAGGAGCTAATGGAGAGGAATAAACCCAAAATGGTTGTTGTGTTGGAACTAAGGATCGGTGACATCAAGGCCACGAACGCCATCAGACACTTGGGTTTCATGAGATCCTTCCACGTGGAAGCGAGGGGATTCTGAGGTGAAATCTAGTTATGTTGGAATGAATGGGACTGTAAAGTGGATATTATTTGATATCATAGGAAATTCATCACCTACAGAATCAACGACACCTGTTATTCTACCTTCATCTATGCTAGTCCCCATATTAGAATGAGGCGACTACTATGGAAACATATTATCAGTATGGGAAACCATTTTAATGATGCATGGATTGCCCTTGGGGATTTCAATAGCATCCTTAGCCCCAGTGAGAAGATGGGAAGTGTTTATTTCAATAGTTCTGAAGCTATAATATTTCAAAATGTCCTCATGGAAGTAGACCTTATTGACCTTGGATATTTGGGTATGATATACACTTATAGAAATGGTCTGTTGCAGGAAAGAATTGATAGGGCAGCAGCCAATAGTGCCTTTCTACTAAAATACCACAGTGAAAAAATCATACATTTACCTCGTATGGGGTCTGATCACTATCCTCTATTCGTATGAGTCTGCCCCAAGCACCAAAGTAGCAGCCAGTTTTTTACCCAAGCTTCATGGAAATCCATTAGTGATTTCTCTTCTATGTTTTTGGAACAATTGGGATCCCAACATGAGCTTCAATGATGCACCGACTAAGGCTCAACACACCATCTCTAATTGGGACAGGAGGCAAAGAAAAGAGAAAATCAAGAAGAAAGATCAAATGATTACGAACATTAACAAACTTCAAACAGAGCTAGCAATTGAGTACAATGAAATCTCAAATGCTTTATGTACAGATTTCCAGACTGAGATAGATGACATCTTGAAGGCCTAGGAAGAAAATCTTAAGCATAAAAAAACATATCAACTGGCTGTAAGAAGGTGATAATAATTTGAAATTCTACCATAACTACGTCAACCAGAGGAACAAAAGAAACATGATTACTACCCTGAAGAATCACAACGAAGAGTGGATCACTAATGAAAATTAGTTAATATATATAGTGGTTCATCACTTCCAGAAGGTTCTTACCAACCCGGAGAGAGTTTACACACTGAATTATTCTGGTCTCCCTGGAAAATTTGAGCCTGTTGACAAACACCAAGGGGCTCATCTTGGGGAATGCCCATCGGATAAGGAGGTACATGTTGTTGCCATGGCCCTGGACCCTATTAAAGCTACAGGCCCCAACGAGGTGAATGGGACTTTTATTCAGAAAAACTGGAGTATTGTTGGAACAACGGTGGTCAATACAGTTAAAGAGGCAATTTTAACTGGTATAGTTCTGGAGAAGCTATACGATTCTACTATCATCCTAATCCCAAAGATATCAAATCTAGAGAAGTGTGAGAATGTGAGGCCTATCTCTCTAAAAAATCTAGCACTGAAGCTCATTTTCAAACTAGTTGTAGAACGATTTAAGAACCATATTTCGAAGTGGGTTTCCAATTACCAAAGAAGCTTTGTACCGGAGAGGCGCATCACGGATAGCATAGCCTTGGTACAAGAGTTAATACACACCATGAAGCATAAGAGGGGAGCAAAAACTATGGCGATTAAAGTGGACCTCACGAAGGCTTATGACCAGATGGATTGGGACTTTATTAAAGACACCATATCTAGGATAGGGATGCCACATAACATAGTTCACTACATCATGGACTCCATAACCTGAGGTGAAACAAGGATAAGGTTGAATGAGAAAATGACCAAGGCGTTCAAGGTAAGTAGGGGATTGTGACAAGGTGACCCGCTTTCCCCATACCTCTTCATTATGTGTCTCGAGCGACTTAGCCAGCTCATACAATTGAAGGTAGAAGAAGGGGCATGGACGCTGATGAAATTTGGGGCCAAAGGGACTAAGGTGTCTCACGTGTGTTTTGCGGATGACCTGATTCTATTTGCACAGGCTAGTGAAGCCTAGATGAAGACCATTATAGAATGCTTCAATATTTTTATAGAGGCCTCAAGACAAATTGTATCTAAAGAAAAGACAAGAATTTTCTTCTCAAGGAGTGTCAACTGTGACATCAAAAGGAGGGTGAGTAGGATAAGTCATTCCCAGACCACTAGCAACCTTGGTAAATACCTAGGAGTTAGGATCATCCACAAAAGACTTAACAAAAATACGTATAGTGAAATTCTTGATAAGATGAATGGACGAATATCTACTTGGTCAGCTAGAAGTCTCTCCTTTGCAGGCTGGATTTTCTTGGTGAGATCTACTTTATCATCCATACCATCGTACACCATGTAGATAGCAGTGCTTCCCCTTAAAATTTGTGATAGAATAGATGGGGCGATGAGGCGGTTCATTTGGGGAGGTTGTAATAAGGCACACCCTTGTGCCTGGGTGGTCTGGGACAAGATCACCAGCCAAAAGAAGGATGGAGGCTTAGGATTGAAATCAATGTGTGACTAGAATCTGGTGTTACTATTCATGGGAGCTCAGCAGTAATAGACAGTCCATTTGGAACACATGTATGAGAGGTCATTACCTACATAACCATACAGAAAAAACTTGTAGTTACTCAAGACTAGGTAATATTGTAATGGCAGGGAAAGCTTTTATTGAGGCTAATTCATACCTGATACCAATGAATGGGTGTAGTATCAATGTTTGGACTGATAGGTGGTGGAAATATGGTCCATGTATGAAGGATCATATGCTCATGCCTATCCTGAATGACCTATTAGATCTATAGGTAGACAACATGGTTAATTTTCATGGGACTTGGGACACCAGTTTCTTAGAGGATTGGCTACCCAACAATGTCGTTGAAGAGATCTCTAACCTAGAGGTACCCAAGGAAGAAGATGGAGAGGATATCAGAGTATGGGCACACATGCCTATAAATCGGCATATAGGCGTCTGTGAGACGGGAAAGGGATAGTAGGCCCCGAATGTGGAGCAACTTGTGGAAATTGTGAATGTTAGCTAGAATACAACTCTTTGTCTGGATCATGATGCATGAGGCACTTTTAACCAACAGTATCACGCTGCAAAGAAAGATGACCATGACTAGCATGTGTCCTAGGTGCTCTCAAGGGGACAAAAATTTGATTCATGCCCTCCAGGATTGCAGATATGCCAGAGAAATATGGGGCATTATTAATCCTAGCAGATCAGATTCTATGTTCTTCTATGATCAGGACACCAGGAGTTGGATACACGAGCAGATGAAGACAGATACTGAGGCAGCTACTTACTTCTTTGTTACCTGCTGGCACATATGGACCAATAGAACAAACATGTGTTTGAAGACAAAACTACTCACGCAATGAAATAGGTCAATTTTATCAGAAGAGAACTGAAATCCCTCAAACAAGCTTGGGGCAAAGAAGCGTTGAAGCAGCTTAGGATAACAAACTTATAGGAAAAGAATGCAAAAAGTGTCATCAAACTCAATACTGATGCCGTAGTTAAACAATCTAGTGGTAGTTGTGTTGTTGTAGCCAAGCACACGCTTGGAAAATGGGTGGGAGACACCGCAAAATGGTCAAAACTATAGATGTAGTTAAAGGTAAACTTCAAGGGATATGCCTAGCTATGGAAATAGCGGTGGCCAATGACTTAAGGGAGGCCATTGTGGAATCGGGTTCACATGTAGCAATGCACATGACATACCAAGAAGAACATATGAACCCCAGATACGCACAATGGATCAAGAAAATTAAGTGGGTAGTATGACCTAGATGGATTATCAAGCACTCGAGAAGAGAGAGTAAAATAGTTGCGGATAAGTTGGTGAAACTCAACCTAAAAGACCCCATGGGATATTCAACATATGCCCTACCACCTACAGAGGTCCATGATCTCCTAGTTAATGATAGTTGTAATGGTAGTAGTACTACCATTTTTCCTATTCCCAGTTTGATTAGTGATTGTACTTTGAATTTATCTTTAGCTCACATGAGGAGGGCGGGATGAATAATATAGCCCCCTGACTTCACCAAAAAAAATGTACAATTATACTCCACACACTTTAATTAGCAAATCCATGGATTTTCAAGTCAATTAGAATTCGTTTACCATCTTAATTAATTAGATGAATATACACACTCTAATACATATAAATGCCTAATGCATGTGAAAAAGGAAACCTACTTGACTCCTAATTATCCTGCCCTTTAAATTGTTTGACCATCGAATATAAATAGCTTCCTAATTAAATGAGTGTTTGATATAAAATAGTGTAAAGGAATGCCTAATGCTTTCAAAAGAAGAAACTAATACTAAAATTGAATGCCATGAATCCTAATTAGCATGCACTTTAATTTGCAAGTTAGAGAGATATTGTTTGAATTCCCAATTAAAATGGTAATGAGAATCTTAATTAAATTAGGTTGTTATTTACGTATTTGACAAAGCAATTAAGCCTTTCCTAAAGCTATAACGCCTAGTTGTGTTACTCTTCCAGTCCATCTCAAATGCAATGTCGCGTTTCCCCTCTTCTAAAATGGGCAATGCCCCATCGTCTCCATCCTTCTCTCCCCTCAATGTAACACAACGTTGAGTTACTTCCTCCCCTCCCTATCTAATGCGAGACTCCTCTCAGCATTCTCCCCATATGAAATAGACGACACCACTCTGCACAAAGGGGCATCCAACTTCCTCTCCTCTCTGTCTCCTATTTATCTTCCCCCCTTGCTTCTCCCCCATCATAGCACAATAACCCTAGCCGCCCCTCTTCCTCCCCCTTCCTCGTCTCCTTTGGCACCATCCTCCTACGCTGCCTATGTGGCTCACCAACAACAGACATGCGGTTGTGGCGACCATCTACAATAGCATCACCTTCTCTCACCCTGACACCTCATCACCATCGTTAGTATAAACCCAACCACGACATGCACATGTTGGCTCCCTCTTGCCAAAGACTGTACATACCTCCTCACGACTGATATGTTGATGGTCCTAAAATCTCCTTGCCTCAACATTTGTAGACTAATGTCACCAGCTGCAACACGCGACACCTCTTTGACCTACTCCTATAACACCATCGCCATCACCCTGCCATAGATCCATCTACCACCATCACCATAACGATGCCCCAACACCCAATGACATGCAACAGACCTACAACAGGTCGTCGCCCATCCATCATCACCACAACAACACCTTCACTTCCAGAATATCCTTGATGCCATCACACCCTAACAACAATGTTGTCGACTTCTCTGTTGCAACAATGTTGATTCCTTTTCCTATAGAAAACACCACAATGATGTGAAACTGTCATTAATACTAGCAACACCACCTGACATTGTGCCGGCTGGAAGCAAGACACCACCTAAAGATCCATAGGAATTATCTTGGGATGAACCCTATATATGCTCACAAACAGATCATCACAGATCCATTGGTTTTTGTTGTCTAAGGCCAGTAATTCTTTCCCTATTTTTCAATAATTAACTTATGAGGGCAATGGGAAGTAAGCTATGTTAACTCATGCTCCTTGTAATCAAGTTAACCCTAGGTATGTACATAAATACAATTATACATATGAGTATGATCCTGATGTTGATATACTAAAACATATATAGGAAATAGTCATAATAGGTCATGCTTGTAAGAGTGTGGTTAATGATGATATCTAAATCTTAATTCATGATCTGTATAGTAGATCTATAACTAAGGAGTTGTTTTGCAAAATATGCTCACATTATTATAACATATTGACCTACTTGTATACATCCTATTAGTTTATACATGTATCCATGTAGTACTACAATATCAAAAGATGGATGTAAGTTGAGCATGTTGCCTTATTGTAATCTCTATAGTCATGGCTCAACTAATAATGGAAGATTGTATATAAGATGAGTTACATCTTAAAACTACTCATAAATTATCAAGAATTTTGATAACAATGTTTCAAAAAAACCCTAGATACACAAATACATATTTATGCAATAGATAGTAATTGTAAATACAAATATAATTATGAAATGCATCTAACTATATTGTCTTCTTATGAATTAAATGGTGAAAAAGATAATAATGTGTAAAAGAATGTACTTTTATAAACATATATCTAGATGACATGATAGTTGAATCAAAGCATGTGTATATCATTGAACCTAATAGATATTCATGTGGAATATACTTACACCAATATACACAGCAAGCATGATGTTAGGAATAATATGGATTCACATTATAGAGAAGAGAATGACAACTTTAAACCTATTGGAAGAATATATATTATTATCCACATATATATGAGTTACATAGACTTATGTGACTAAAGATGAGTAATTAGAATTAAGAGTGATATATAAAACATCACATATTCTATAAACAAAGATTAAAATCATAAACCATAACATGACATTAGATGATGGGGAATAGAGTAAGAATAATATAAAAATATAATAGGAATGAATATGTTCACTTTGACTTGAATAACATTCATAATGTGTTTCTAGGATGAAAAGTTGACTTTTTGCACCAAAGTAAACTATTCAAGTTAACCTTTATGTGTGAAAAGAGGTATGTGCATTCTAACCCTAAGTTGGGCATTTTTTATCCAATACTATTTTCCCAATGAGGCATGAAACTATACCTTAGTTTTAATCATTCTTGTTATTATACTTCAATTATTCTATGGTCCTGGACCCCACTTGCAAAGTTGGCATTTTCTTATATCTTCCATTAAATTATTCTATAATGATGATATAAATGACTAATTAACTAATATAGTGTACATCTGTACAACCACCCATAGTGGGCATGTGTAAATTCACCCGGGGGAATGTGATAATTCTCCCCACTCTATATATATTTTTAGGTGATTGGGAATGTGTAAATTCTCCCTCACCTTGAGGTTGAGGTTAGGTAGGTGCCTCAACCCTATATTAGCTTAATGTAGTCATATTAAATCATGCATGCTAACTTTATTATTATTTGACTTGGCATAATTCTTATTTATTTGCTTGCCTCATACTTTTGACCCTCTTAGCATAGCAATTCTTTATCATGCAATATGTTAATTTATGTTTGTCCTTATTCCTTTATTTGACACATACTTTTATCTCCTCTTGTTGGGTGATCCCAACCACCCAGGTTTAGGATCAGAGTGCGTAATAGGAGCATGGTGAACCAGCCTAAGACTAGGAGAATGGAGTTCATCCTTCAATCATGGACTATTTGTTAAGTTTGGAGACATATTGATGTAGTTGAGTTTCCATCTACTTAGATCCTTTAATTGTATAAAGCATGTACACCCTTATTTGGAAATTTTGATGTACTCTTTATTAAATTGAATAAAGTCAAAGTTTTAACTTCCGCTGATATTCATTAGATTTTGTTTACCATTTTTAGTAGAGAGGTGATCTCACTTATTTACAAACAAAAAGAGTTCCTAGTGGTCTGTGTGAACTACATAGAGGAGTGAAGGCCATTGCCACCATGCTAGGAGAATATTGTCAACTGTCGTCTGTGGTGCTACATCATGAGACTGTCGACGATGGCATTTCGTGTGCTACTTGATAAAGAATCACAACTATACTAGGATTGTCACTAGACTTACTCCAGGACCAGGTATATTCCTTACAACCCTCCTTCCCAATTCATATGTATTGACACGATCAGCTGGTTATGAGAAATATGGAAAAAAAAATCTATTTTCACTTTCATCTATGTCGTCATATTTTTCGACAGTGGTATCAAAGCCAGGTCAATTTACTATGTTTTGAAATTTAATAAATATGATCAATTTTTGTTTTTATCATTATTTTTATATTTGATACAATTATATACATGATTAATGTGCATATCTTATGAAAACCTCGTACACTAGGGAATGTCCTATAGATCCTTTATATATATGCAATCTATACGCGTCACCATGAAATTTTTTTGATGGTGGATGTATGTGTGGTTATGACCAATACCCCTTGGATGTGCGTGCTTGGTTTAGTGGTTTAAGTCATGTCTTTTGAAACCGATTTGCATACCAAGCCTCTCTCTCATTCTCCATATCTAACTTAATGCTTCCTTCCTATACTCCTCTCTAGTGTAACTCGAGGTTTCACCTTATATAGTGTAATAAATAAATAGGATTAGATCTAACTTCTATTTTGGTAAAAGTGATTACGTTTTGCACCAGACAAGTCAAATAATTGGGAAGTGAGATGGATCGGAGGACCAAAGAGCCAGTAGACTAGAGGAGCCCATAAGTAGACTGGAGGCCCAATCGATTGATTGGAGGAGTCCAAATAGCCACTTGAGCTAGGAGCCAGTCGACCAACCAACATAGGCCAATCAACCGATGTGCAGATGAATTGATTGATTGGAAGAGTCCAATTGACCGACTATCTTGTTTCTGGCACAACATTTTCCTTTAGAGGTTGTGAAAAGCTTCTCCGGCTGGTCAGAAACAAAGATTAGGCATCGTCCTATGGTGTAATAGCCTCTATTAATATGGAAAACTTCTGGAGATAGTTGGTTATAGGTTCACCTTGGGGATATATCTCGAGTGAAAACAAGGGTTAAAGAATAGACTCTATGCGTTTGTTGGGGTCCCAGAAAGGATTTCACAAGTCCTTTTTGTAGATGCCTTGTCCCGCAGTCACCAAGAAAACTGGTCGTGATAGGAAACAAAGGTGAGAAGAGTCATGGATGGATAGGGTGTTTTGGTGCACAAGACCCCATAAAGTTTGGGATCTACCTTCTCGGGGAGTTGAGGAGATAATGAAGGAGAGATTCCCTCAGACAAAGACCCATCAGGGAGAGAGAGTGAGATCGGGGAGGGAAGTGGCTTCAGTAGAGTCCTAACAGGAATGGACTTTGGGTGAAAAAGGGAAAGGAAAGCTATCATGAGAGTGAAGAACAATCGTCTAATCAACTAGAAGAGGGAAAGTGAGAAGAAGATGTGTGTGACAGTGCATAAAGTTGGAAACATTAGGTTAGATAATCATATAAATTATATTTTACTTTAAAACTATATAGAAAACTTATAAGTTCATTAAAGGGGTCAAATGAAGTCCTAATGACTTCATATTTGAACCACAAGTTAATTAGGGAGTCTAGAACCTTTCTATCCAATTTCTTTTAGGTTTTTGGTTATATTTTCTTTTTGAACTATGTATAAGTCATTATCTTAATGTTTATGTATTAAAAGGTGAGATGATGTGAATTATCCCTTCCTTAATGAGTTATTGAGTTTAGTTTCATGATTGTGAGTGATAATCCACTCTAGTACAAAGTCATTATCTTTTTACGTATATGTAAAAGAATTATCTAGAGTTTCATTTCATATATTAAAAATTATGAGTTATCTAATGCATAAAGGAACCAGATATATTGTTTTTCAATAAATAAATGAAACTTATAAATTGTGGCTATTTCCATTGATTCAATTATTTAACCTTTACCATAAAAATCCATTAAGAATCCAAAATTACATATGTGAAATTTTGGGATGTTACATGCAAACTCAACACTAATATGATCATAATTCTCACTATCATCATCATATCGATACCTTTGTGTTTCTCGTCTAATGCGTATGGAGCACCTAGGATCCAAAGTATTTGCATGAGTTGGATTAGGAGGGAGATATGTGTAGTTGGTGTCAACAACATGATTATCAGTATGAAAACGTGCCTCATATGAGTGAATGTCAATAGGTGGGAATACCTTGTTAGGTCCCAACATATAACTAAGACTTTGGTTGTGAGACTTCCTTGTGTGCCATGAAACAACACTCCTTGGCGTGCCAACTCATTCAAACTAACTAACAAGGGAATGTCGTCTGAAGGTGTTTGAAGAAGACCATCCATAGATAGAAGCTATAAATCGTGAAACTTGGGAGAAAAATAAACAATGTCTTCAATCAAAAATACATGTCTAGATGTAATCCTAAGTCTAGTAGCAGCTTATAACAATAATATCCCTTGTGTTTTTGTGTATACAAAAAAAATACAAGAAACTGACTTGGTGATAGTTTGTCTCTCTCGTGACTAAAAAGAAGGATGAAAATTGAGGAGCTAAAAACTCTAAAAAAGGAGTAAGCTGGAGTTAGAGAAAAAGAACTCTCAAAGGAAGAAGTGCCACCCAAAACAGGAGTAGGTATCCTATTGATGATGTGGACAACTGCAACAACAACATCTTCCCAATATGATTGAGGAGAGAAAACATAAAAATAAAGGATGTAGTTGTCTCAAGAAAATGACAATGTTTTCTATCTACCACAACATTTTACTGATGAGTGTGTACAGCAAATGGCATGTAATTGAATTCCATGGTCATGTAACATTGAGTGTATGATTGAAGAAGTATTTATGTGCATTATTATATCCAAAGATCTTGACATGCTTATGATATTGGGTATAAACCCAATTGGTAAAAGTGGAGATATTGGAAGAAACTCTAATAGATTCTTCATTAAAGACATAAATGTATACCTTGAATTGTCATCAATAAAATTCACATAGTATTAAAAACCACATAGAGAAGCGATTGATGTTATTGTACTGAAAATCATAGAGAGAATCAGTTGATCTTGGACCTCAAATATCAGAATGTACAATGTGAAATGTGAAAGTTGATTTACTTAATGATTTTGAAAAAGATAGTTGCAATTATTTTTATAGTTTACAACTAATACAAGGACTTAATTTAAAATTTGAAAAATGGCCTAAGACTCGATTTTTAAGATACAAATCTGACATATAACTCAAACGTTGATGTCAAAGGAAAATTGGATATAAACTGAAAATAGTGGCTATAATAGTTGAAGGAAATTTGGAATGGACAACTGATCAACCTGATATAGATCTCACCTCTGATGCGTTTGACCAATGGCCTCCTTACCTACATTCTACACAATATTTAAAGACAAAAAAACTCCACTTCATAATGTGGATTACATATTGATAATACAGATAATACAATTATTGTGAGAGATGGTATGTGTAGAATAAAAGGTAAAATATTATTAAGTGCCCTAATGTTCTTAATGGTAAAAGATGCTCCTTACAATTTTGACAAGGGACTATATGAGTATTAGGAAATTATTCTGTAAGGAATATATCGTCACGAATCATATGTCTAGACAACGTAGAGTCTACATACCAAATATTAGAATCTATATGATCTTCATTTAAAAGAATTGATGATGGTACATCATCTTGTTAGGAAGATTGTATACGCTGCAACATATGCAATATTTGTTGAATTCAGGTGAAAATGAAGTTTATGTAGAGGCTGTGCACACTTCTTTAAGTATTCTATCATTCTCTCAAAATTTGGACTTCAACAAGTAATCTTGTTGTGACATACTTTCTTACAATATACATAAGACTTAAAATTATCCCATTCTAAAGAAGATACTCGAGAAACATTGTTGAGATAGCGTCCTCGGTTGTAGGGATAGGAGAAGCATGGATTAAAGGGAGTCCACCACCAAAAGAAGATAACATCTTCATAGAAGTCTTAACAACAATGATCTCCACCAATTCATCCTCGAGGCATGGAACTGGATCACATGCAATATAATGTTGATCAAATCTTGGAACTCTAAACAAAGATGAATGGTAAATTTATGTAAACACCAAAAAGTAATCCAATCACGTTGTTTGATAGTGTATACACTACAACTTTTGCATGTGAAGCAAAGAGAAGGACGCATGGATTCTACAACCCTCTGAATCTCTGTCGTTTCTATGTGAAATTGACTTATTGTTCGTTATCTTTGACATGTGACCAAAATAACACGACAAAATTTATATTCATGGGAATAATTTATCTGAAGAAAACTATAAGAAATATTGCTCCAAATCTGAGCAGTTGAGGCCTCTTTATCCCAATAAATATTTCAGATGACATGGTGAATTGAGTTCAAAATGTAGGATCTAACACATCGATCGTAAGGTTGTCATTTTATATATACCAGATTGTCTTTCTCCATTTGACGTGTAAATGTCATCCCCTTTCTTGTTGTATCAAGAACAACTAGTACATATTTTACAATTGTGAAGTTAGGAGGCTTTGTTTGCTAAAAAACATCCTCTGAGTTGAGGCCAAATAGAGTGACCTCGATTGCCAAACACCACACACTCTACTAGGAAGAATATGCAAGTATTATGTCGTATGCAGGGATAATATTTTTTTTTATATTACATCTCAATTGTCATAAGATTGAGTGTTGAATAAGAGAAGAATAAATGAGAAAGAAAAAAAGATGAATGTGTGTAACAAATGAATAAGGAAAACAAAATAATAGTAGTCCCTATTTTTTAAACTCTGATACCATGAAACTTAGAAGACTATATATTTTATTATATATTTTTTACAAACAATATGCTATTTATATAAGAGAGGAGAGAATCAATAATAAATTAATTGATAATCAATTAATATTAAATTTTACTAAAATAAAATTTTAAAAAACATATCACGAAAATATTTGTTAGAAAATTCTGGTTTCACAACATGTGTGTATAAGAAATATGTCTGCCATATCAGGGACCACAGCAATAAAAGCCATTATGGTGAAAACCGAGTCAGTTTTTTTAAATCAGACGAGTATGATAATCCCTTCGGCATGTTTGGCCTACCAAACTCGTTGGCCTATCCAGGAATATTATATAAGTTATTGGCTGGACCGTCCATGCAACTGCATGTGTTTCTCAAGAATATATTAAACTAGTAATAATTGGCAGATAACTCGAGCAATATCCTATTGAGGTGATAAACAATTAAACAGATATGTGCCTCTATGGTATAATCTATGATGCATGGGATTAACGCAGATAGGCAAAAGTGTTGTAGATCCAACAAAGTAAAGGTTGAATTCTTAGGCTGCGTTCGGCAAGAGTAAAGGTTGAATTCTTAGGCTGCGTTCGGCAACGCGATGGCTTCTGTGGGAGACGCGCCACTCAAGTTGAGTCACCGCGTGTAGTGAAAATGATACGATGAAGATTTTTTGATATTGATCGCTTGCAACTAAATGAACAGCAAAAACTAGTGGTGATTCTATGTTGTTATTGTTAATATTATTAATGTTGTTACATGCAACAACAAAAGATGCAAATTTTATTATCAAATTCAGGCCAGATCCAATAAGAAACGAAGATCAAATAAAATAAGAGAACAAAAATAAAAGGAGTCAGAATTCACAAACCAGATCGTTCGTTGAGAGTTGAGAAACGAACGCGATACTTAAAAAATCAGTATCCGTCAATCATCGCAGATAGGCACCGATCTCCCAGACTCAATCCGACACAAACTTAGAACAGACACGTCTCGCTGCGCTTGACGTCGTCTCGTTGCACTACCACCAGTGCAACATAGCAACCGAAGGAACCTCTGCCTGACAGTCGCATCTCGGTGACTGAAAAAAAGAAGCCACGTTTCACACATGAGAAGAACTCCACGAAACGACTCAGGGATGAAGGCAGTCACTCTCTGGATTACGACTCTGAAAACACATGTGAAAACGGCGGTTGAAGTTTGTTTGTTGTGCGTTTAACCCTAATGACTGGAGGAGTATTTATAGCCACACACGTCCCTAATTCATATTCCCAGTAAGGGCTAGTTTGGTTTGGTGTAGTAGGGTGCAGTTGTGTGAGTTTGCAATGTAAAAATGTACATTAAACACGCACTTTGTCATCCGGCTACACCCTGCCAAACAGGCCCTAAGACACAAACACTCGGTCGCTCGTGTACATAATGTGAAAAATTCCGCAAAAGAGACACTTTTCAGTTAGGATTAATCAATCCGAATAAGAAAGAAATAATTAATTACACTAGTAATTAATTACTTAGTTGTATCCTAGTGCAAAAAGAAGACGTTCTCCACAATCCACAAGCCCAAGCCCGAGCCCGCCCCGACTTGGCCAGGCGAGGTGAGGCGTGGTACGCATGTGCGTGCATTGTGATGTGGTAACTCCACCCATCAAGGAGGTGAGCATACCTCCTTCTTAGGACCCTTTGAACACTAGTACCCCATGTGGTCGTACATATAAGGACCACAAAAGTTCTAGGAGCGAGCAATATGGGATAAAACTTATTTACCATTTTCTCACATGTACTAGTTGCACTACATTGGGCTTAACCCATACTATCTACATGGCTGCTATAGCTGCCATATATCTAACCGTTGTTTCTGTAACAACTATTCAAACTCTGCCCATAATTGTAGATGGCCACATACTGCTGACCGAGCGCTCACCGACGCGCCGAAGGATACCTTACGGTGTCGATGGACACGAGCAAGGTATGCATGTTTTTACGTGTGACGAAGTCTAAAATCTCCTCTTGCCACTGCCAACGGATGGAGAGACCCAAACACAGGAAATTTGTGGGTTCTTACGTTCCCACTAGGGTTGTAAATGGGTACGGGTAGACCCGCGGACCCACAAATCCGGACCCTTAAAAAACCCGTCACGGGTCTAATTTTTTATACCTGCATACCCTTGGACCCGCATATAAGTGGGTCCAATAATGGGTATGCTTGGACCCAGACCCGCTAGACCCGTGTACCCGCTATACATAAGTAACTATTAAAATAATATGTTATATATATCATACTTTACTAGTCTAATTAATATAATTATTGAGATTATATCCTACTCTAAGGTTGAGACTAGTCATATAACTAAGAATTAACTATTCTAGTTACAATAACGAACATCATATGTAAATTTAAAATTAAAATGTCTACTAATCTGCATTACTTTCTACATAAATTAAATGTTATGATCATGACTACAAATATGTAAATAATTACTCAATTAATTTTATTGTATAGAATATAGCATTGTCTAATATAACTATTACATGTTAATATACTATATGATAACAATATCTTGTTGCGTTAAATATATATAACATAGTCATTTCTCTTACATAAACAATATGATGTTTTATAGAACCGCTTACCCGCATACCCGCTATTATTGCTGGTACGGGTATGGTGTGAGTCCAGGTTTTGTATTATGCGGGTCTAAAACTGGAACCGGACCCGCTAAATTAGATGGGTATGGGTATGGGTATGGGTATGGGCAGACCCGCACCGTACCCGCACCGTTTACACCCCTAGTTCCCACACAGCTTCCGTTAACAACTACATGACAACAGCTAAAAAGTCGTTACATTCATTGCATACTACTGTATATCGATGTGTTTCAATGCGTGAGATGGGTTTCGCCTAATGTGAGAAAAAACATGACCTCTATAGATGTTATCTATGACGTGAAGTTTCAACTTTGAAATACTCAATTTCTACCAAATAGAGTTGATGACGTGCAAGGACAACTGACTCCTATAATACAGCCCAAACTCCTGTAACTATTTGCAGCACGCAAGCACGAGTTATGAAGTAGGCAAACAACTCACCGCCTCGTCGTTTGACACGATCCAAGTTATCGAATTACCAAGAAGCAGTCTGGTCCTGAGTGTGTATTGCCTTGACTAGTTCGGAAACAAAAGCAGGTAGTTACCTAGCGCGGAAGTCAAGTGAAAAAATGTGGATGGGCTAAGGAAGTCAGATCTATCATAAATTGTAAAGGACTGAGATTGTATCGGACGAGATCAATCACCCGAACCAGGACCTCTCCCATGGCAAGATGATGGAGCTGAGGGTATGCCGTGGAATAAGAAATTATGTTGGTATACTTCTGCATGTTCGTATATCTATATCCTAAAAGTCCGTTGCGGGTTTAAATGTCAGTACCGGCCGCATATCCGTTGACTTGCGAGAAACGTCGTTTAAGCAGGTCTATTGAGGGTTCAAATCTGCTGTCTCAAAGTTGTTATCACGACGTGTCCCATTAAATCTCTGTCGTGCAAACATCTCATTAATCTTTTTTAAAGGTAGATTTTTGAGTGAATGAATGCAAATATGTTTTAAGATACTACCGAAATAGCTAGTTCGGTACAACAGATATGTTTTAAGATACTACCGAAATAACTTGTCTAAATTAATATAATAGTTGATATTGTCCCACTTAATTGGAAGCACTCATTCTACTTATTCTAAATTAAACTAATTTAAATCTAAAAGAAATCAATAACATGTAATGCTACATGACTAAAATACTACACTGTAGGCTACAATATATAAAAACAAGCACGAGTACTCCTCTTTGATATATTAAGTATTATAATATTTACAATAATAATATGATGCACGTGCAGGTGCAATAGAGTCAGAGATTTCCTCCTGCGATGGACAAGGGATGATGATTCAAATAACAGAAAACACACGGTTTCTTACGTTCGCTCACTGCGTCGGTTAATAACTATATAACAATAGCTAAAAAGTCTTTACATTAATGGCATTCTGTTGTGTGTTGACGGTTCCATGCTTTTAGAATAAGGCTCCACGAATGTGGAAAAAAAAACATGTCTGTTTAGTTGTTATATGTGACGTGAAGTTTCAAATACTTAATTTGCTACGAATGTTGTGATTCGAAAGGCGGTGTTGTGAGGTTACAAAATTGTGTTGTTACAAATTGAGTTGATGACGTGCAAGGAACAACTTACTCCACAATTAGATTACAATATGCAGAACGCATGGATTTTGAATTATATTTAGTTAGCAACATGTCACGTGCAAATATTGACCGTAACGCATTTCTTGTATGCAAATATGCACTAAGCCTTCAGACAAGGACGTGCGCTTTGATTGGCAACAACTATTTGCGGCAAAGAAGTCCATCATCGAGAAGAAAGCAGCTAGTTGCCTTGTGCGGAGGTCAGTTACATTGGACGGTTAAGCAATTCAAATCCATCATAAATGCAAAGGACTGAGATTGAACTTGACGAGGTCAATCAACCGAACCAGGTCACTCCCAACGCAAGATGATGGATCTGAGGTATCGGTGGAACAAGAAAAAAATTTAAAGTAGGGGTCGGCGTGGTTGTGTACTTTTAAATTGGAGGTCAACTTGTCCAACCGGTACCCTGCTAAGGCAGATCTTAACGACGAATACTAGGTGAAATGGTACTCAAACACTAGGTGATGCTTGCAGTTCGTAGATGCCAATTCGAAGTGTATTACAAATAAATAATACTGGTTATGTTTCAGCTTATAGCATTGATAAAAAGATTATATGATGATTGCAAGCCGCAAGGACAATACATTTTGCTCGACGTAATCATCAAACACTTGAAGAATTGACAAAAGCAAAGACTTGACGGCTTACTAGAAATTCCAGCCACTAAGAAATAGTTGATAAAATGATCATGACTATTGAAGAGTAAACCAAAGATCATAGTTATGTATATCCTTTATCAATTAGGACATAAACTTAAGATAGGTGGAAAAACAAACAAAACATGAACTCATTTATCGGTAGGGGTGTGGACTAAAAAAACCTTTTTAGTAATAAATTAAAGAAGTTACCTCTAAGGCAAAGGAATCAAAGAAACTTTTCTTTTGAATAAATTAAACACATTAAAACATGGGCAAGAAATGTAAAAGTAAAGGGAGCAAAATGTGCTCGTAGTTGGCATTAATGGTCAAAACATGCTAGCTTGTCTACCGCATATTTAAAAGTATGATCGATTTATTGGACATAAGTTTGGGTAGAACATTTGGTAGAAAGTTTGTAGAAGTAACTAACATCTCCTCCTTAATATGAAAAAAATTACCAAAAGAAGAAAAAAAATTATATACCGAAAGTCGGGGGAAAATCGAACATAACATTTCTTTTCTTCTAGATAAGCCATTTGTATTTTATGAAATAACCCATACCATGACATATTATACTAGGTATTGCTATGCCAATATTATTTTTTGAATAATGTTGGTGTAGCAATAACTAATGTAAAATGTCATGGTATGGGTTTAAAGACTTCTTAGCTATCTCATGTAGTTATTAATGTAAGCAGTTTGAAAAACTTAAGGAACTGAAACTTTGTGTGAGGAGGGGAAGCGTAGGATCTTTGTATATATGGTAGACTGCTTTATATTGACATTTCAACGCTTACAATAAGGTTCCATACTTTGTTTTGACAAAGTGACTGAGAATTTGGTGGAGAGAGATGGGAGAGCTCCAACTTCTCTCTAGAAACTCCACCCCACCAACAACAGCTACCCTCTACTTCCATGACAACAATCCTAAATTCAATATTGTTAACAACTTCATTGGACACAAACATAGTATACAAAACACCTGGAACTAAAACAACCCCTACCATAATAGTCGGAGATCTAAGGTGGGACACTCAGTGTACAAGACATGAGAGAATGGCAATAAACAACAACATTAATGAGAGACACTAGTACATTCACCACAGTGAGATTCACTGCCATAGAATTGAAATGCCAACTTGCTGAAGAAATTACACCCCCATTAGATACGACATTCAACTGCCTAGCATTTATTCTACAAATACCCACAACATCTACCAGCTATACATTCCCACAAAACACCAAGTGCAATAGACACATCTGAAGCCAACAACACCACTGAATGAGATACATCCTGAACTCTATACTACTCATATATCCCCCACTGCAAACCCCCAACTTCTCCAGAGATGGTCTACCTGGATGTATTTATGGACAACAGAATGATCAGGTGCATCTTACTTCCTAGGTCATAGAGATACCTCAATGTGGACATCAACGGTGGTAGCATCCATTTTCATGTGGGATCCACAACCTTCTCCATCAACTTCTACCTCACTCATAGGGGCATCCTCCAGTCTAACCGAGGCTGGAGAGAAATGCTCATCACCCTCACTCTATGTATTAGCTAGCATCTTATTTGTCGCCCACGGGGAGACATGAGCATCAGCTTGTGGCTTACGAACATCAACAATCACATCCCTAGCAACATCCAACGCATGCATCGCTCTTCCTCTGAAGAAGTTACCGACAACACAGATATAGGAGATAACATGTTGGGGGCAATGAACGAGCATCCTATACCACAAGATGACTAGGAAGCCCAGGAGGAAGAACTTGCAGACACAACCACTTCTCCGATCACGGCGTGATGACCACCTCCAAGGTTTGAAAACCAATTGCCTACACATTTCAGGTATATTCTAAACCCTACCTGACATTCTCACTCTAACACATCTTGCTATAACATCTCATCCACTATAGTGAATTTTTACCATGATCACCCTAGAGATCCTACTCCACTGACCATCGACTCTCTTAACCATGACCCTGACCATCCATGGACCCTTGCCACCAGGAATAAATCCTACCCACACAAACATTAAAGATGTGGAAAATGCCTACAAGTTGGTCACCTACATTGGCAATGCCAAAACCATATCTGATGCTTTGCTTGCTCCAGAGATGGCCAAATTGTGAGAACTTATCCACAACTATGACAGGGATGGAGATCACACCCCTTTTTGACATCTGGCACACCTCTTCCATGCTCTAACAACCCACGTGTGAAGGCGTCAGATGCCTTTACATCTACCTCAACTTGTCTGTAGTCACACAAGAATGACATTCGTATCTTTTGTGAAAATTCATTTTGTCCCCTTCTCGAAGATCCTATACCACCTGATGATATATCCACTCTAAACCGTACAAAATCTATCGCCATCCCTCTTCACTCCCCTGCTCATCCACTACCTTTTTACAAGAATCACTCTTCATCTCAAATGATATTGATCCATCCTATCCTACTTACGACCCTAAACTTTGACCTCACAAACACAATGGATTCCCCTACACAGGAATGCTCCATCGACCTACCCACTCAAAGCATGCACATCCTGAAAGCTCTCACAGCTCGCACCATCCATGTTGACATCCTACAATGCCCATCACTGACAACATTAAATCCATCAAGATCACAAAAGCTATTTTGCTACTCCTACCTTCATGTACCATCCCGAAACCCAAGATTCTCTCCCCCACCAGACTCATTTACACACTACCTGAAAACTCTACCTTTGAGCATGCCCTAGGACAGATGTTCACATTTTCTTGTGGTAATGTTTTTTCCCAAGAACATATCTCACGATGGACGATTGAATAAGTTACAACACCTACAACCATTGGTGCATCAGGATGGATTTCCATTGCTAATCTCACTCTGGATTTAGGGAATGAGGAGGTGTTCCATGAGATTGCACACTCAGTTGGGGCTACACTCCAGTTTATTAGCCCTAACACCCTTTATCCCTCTGATTGTACCGGAGCCTTCTGTGTGTTCTTAGTGATGAATAACACCACTGTCCTGGTGATATCAACATCAGGAGTAGAAACATGATTTACAACATCAAGATGCATATACAAGACATGTCCACATACACTTGCTCATTCAAAGATCATAAACAACACCATGCAACATGGTATGAACCTAACCACCTCGCTAATATCCACAAACAACTGAGACTGATACATACTCCCATGTCACATAACCACCTGACACTATCCCAGGTCAATGACACTCTACGACCCATGCCACGCTTCAAGAAAGCTATCTTGCACCACGTCTTAGCCCATATGCCACCTTCGACCACCTAGGACCCATGTCCTCCTAACATCAATATCAGAAGGATACAAGGTTTACACAATGAGATGGATCAAGAGACCTTCCAGAAATTCAAGATGACCATCATTGATGATCTTCAAGCTACACTGCAACCAACTCTCATCTGATCCGATCCAACAAACAAGGATCACAAAGCAATACAATTCTATGCAGCTCTGCTTTGAAGACCTAAATCACAAAAAAGGAAGAACTTCTTTGCAATCAGTGACACATGTATGACTTATTATCTACCGACTACTTCTAATATTGATTCATCTCTATATGGTAGACATATAGACGATCATATAACTCTAGAAACTTCTAGCCCTTCATCTCATTATGTTACTTTGACTGACAACATTAATTACCTAGCATCGTGGGATCACACTGGTGATTTATCTATTTCTGTCACAACATTAGCACTGACTTCCCTTGACCAGTGAACGGGGAGAAATTCCTCACGGACCTCATCACTCAAAATTGCTGGACTGACACCTATTTTGACTACCGACACACATCTTGAACCATCCTAGATACATCCCGATAACCTACTTGCACACATATCTTTGTGATACAACATGAACATTTTAACTTGGAACATATGCGGGGTGGTAGCACCCAATAAAATAAGAACCATTAGAAATATCATTTACCAACATCACATTGAACTCATCACCATACAAGAAACCAAAACCACCCTCAATGCTTTCCAACTTAAGCAACTGGGAGGTCAACACATTAATAGAGGAATCCAACACCCTCCCACTGGTTACAATGGTGGCATTCTTATAGGATGGAACGACCGCACTTACCACGCCACCCAGTCCACCATTTTTAATTACAATGTCACAGTTCACTTTCTACATTTTGTTACCAACAAGACATGGCTTTACACAGATGTATATGGTCCCCATGAACCTTATAAAGCACCATTCATAGATGAACTTAACTCTTTGGCTGCACAACATAGGGATACTCCATGGATCATTGGTTGAGATTTCAACATGGTCACATGCCCAGAGGAAAGTTCTCATACTCCATCACATGGTATTACACTGATACCTCATCACACCACTCTTTTCAATACATACAACACCACGGATAACCTCTGAGACCTTCACTTTGGTAACCGTTGTAGGACGTGGTACAAAGGTATGTCTTGAGCCAGACTAGACCTTTTTATGCAATAATCTATGGAATCAACTACACTAGGGGGCTCACATATCTCCCATTGCATCCAACCTATCTGATCACCTTCATGTTCTTCTACAAATGCAACTCATGATGGGGACATAAACCCTTTTTCTTCGAATGTTTTTGGACTCACCACCAAGATTTCACCCCTATGATCAACAATGTATGGCACACTCAACCTTCCACAGACAACCCAGGTTTTGACATACACTATAAACTCAAGTTACTCAGACCTATCCTCAAGAGATGGAACCATACACAATTTGGATACATCCCTAAGATCATTAAGAGAAAGGAAGAACAACTCCTCAACACCTTATAGCAATCTATGGATGGACACATGTCACTTACCCTAGAGATCAACACTCTCAAAGCCACAAAGAAACCATTTGGAAACAATGAGCCAAAATCAAGTGGCTGAAGGAGGGAGATAAGAACACAATTTTTTTCCACTCGACCTGCAATACTAAGCGCAACTACCTACTTATCACCAACATCAATGTTATTGATACTTCCACTGAACCCATATACACCCTCACCAATTACATCACCAATTTTTTCAATAGTTTATACAACAACAGACATGCACTACATCAATGGATATTGATTGAGTGGGATAGACTTTTCACACAAAAGATCCCAACCATGAACAATCTCCTTGAACCCTTCCTTGATAGGGAAATCCAAGCTGCGATGGAGCAATTAGGACTGGAAAAATCACTTGAACCGGATGGATATGACGCATCCTTCTATTGAACAACCTGGTCCATAATCAAGGAGGATTTCACCAAGATACTTGTAGAGTTCCACTGATTACATAACATCAAACATCTCCTCACACCCATTAACCACACCCATATAGCCCTGATCCCAAAAATTGATCATCCAAACTCCATCCAGGATTACAAACCCATTAGCATCATCAATTCCACATACAACATCATTTCCAAGATACTTAGCAGTCGCATGAAACCACACCTCAACAACATCATTGACATTCAACAATGTTCTTTCTTGCCACATAGGAATATCCAAGATGCATTCATCACAGTACAAGAAACCCTACACACTTGCGACAAACTTCACGAACCAACTCTCATTTTTAACTTGGACTATGAAAAGGCCTTTGACAATGTTAATTGGGAATTCTTGATTAAATATATGCATGGACTCAATTTCCTACCAAATGGTGTTCTTGGATACTATCCTGCATCAGCACTAGCACTTTTGTGACCATCATAAACAGGTCCCCACACGGCTATTTCAAGAACTCTAATGGGCTTCAACAAGGTGACCCACTATCACCCTACGTATCCATCATCATTACGACTATCCTAAACTCACTCATATGGAATGCCACAAAAGTTGGGTACAACAACAAGCCCATGGGATGCACACATAATGTGTTACAATACACAAATGACACCATCATCATCATCAAACCAAATGACTCAAATGTCATTAATCTCATCACGATTCTAGCAATATTCACCAAATTATCCAGACTCAAAATCAATTTTGTTAAATCTACCATCATATGCGACTATGTGGACTCCACAAAGAGGGATAGATACACATATATGCTAGGATGTCGACATGAAACCTTCCCATTCACATAATTCAGACTCCCACTCACCCCAACTCGTCTATCATGATCTGCATGGAAGTCGATCATCAACAAACTAAACAACTGTGTTAGCACATGGGAAAACAAAAACCTATCTATAGCAGGACACATATCTCTTATCAACACCCCCTCACACTCATCATCATCTACCATCCATCATGCATCCCACTCCCAACCACGATACAAAAACATTGATAGAATCCATAGGAAGTGCATATGGGAACACAAATGCAAGAAACTACACCTGGACAAATGGGAAACCATATGAAACCCTAAGGAGGAGGGCAAATGGGGCATCACTAACATCAAAATCCACAGTCTATGCCTCATACACAAGATCACAACATCAAACACTAACAAAGAAAACAAATTATGGACAAACATCTTCACTGAAAAATACCTCTTACAACAAACACCATGGTCCTTCAAAACTAACATGACAATATCACCCTTATGGAAATACTTATCCAATACACTCCACATCATTTCGAACACCATCTGGATACCACTTCACTTATGGAATAACACCAAATTCTGACATGATCCATGGTGGCATGTATAGAAGCTTATCAACTTACAACTCCCAAATAGACAAATCCACAACTCACTTATTAATCACAACAAATGCCTAGTACTAACTAAGTTGGGATCCAAAAGAGACAACAACCTAAAATGTAGTCTCAGAGAATGGACGGATCCAAACACATATTTAGACATATTGAACCAACTGGAGAATAACATCACCAGACACACCAAATGGATTTGGGGTCCTAGATACACAACCAAAGTAGCATATAATCACTTTACATATAGAGGAAAAAGAAGGCCATACAATAAGATCTGACAAATAAAATGTCCACCCAAACTACACACTCTGATCTGGCTCATCTGTCACCATAAATTGCCCACGGACTTGACGATGAGACATAGGGGGAAATGACTCTACATATGTTCTATGGATGTCACCCATCTAGAAGCAAATGGACACAATACACCATGTCCACCACAATTTTAGTTGATGCCTATTTGTACAACATGCAAAGAATACAATGCACTAGAAGACAAATTGATAGATATTCAAAACATGACATCTTGATGGTGGTCATTATATGGGTTATATGGACTACCAAAAACAAAATTATTTTTGATAATCTCACCTTATCCATACATCATATCATTTAAAAGGTGGATACAATATATCATGATTTTTTGCATATCAGGTTACAACCACGGGAACGGGGACACAACACACAAGCACAAATACAACCAGATGAACGACCATATCATCACAAGAACATTGACACTTGACCAGGTGGAGCGAGTAGGAGAAAACTGAAGGAACCATCATGAAGACAAAGTAGGGAGCAACCCACCCAGGGATGATGAATATTTTGGAGGATGATATTATTATGAGGACTATATGTATATTAATCACAAAACTCTAGCACCTGAGGATACACCACTGGTGAAAGAATCCCCCTATTTTGCTAATATGTGCCTCTTAGGAACTTTTATTATCCATTGGATGTTCACCTATGTTTCTGTGGACTTATTTTGGTTTGCATAAGTCAACCATCAATACAAGGAACTAAATATAAAAAAAAAAATAAGGTTCCCAGACATGTGAAAGAGAAGCATGTCTTATCCCGATGTTATTTGTGACTTGAATTTTGAAATGCTTAGTTTGCAAGCGGATGCGATGGTTCGGCAAGTGTTATAAGGTCACGAATTTGGTTTGTTACAAATGGAGTTGATGGCGTGCATGGTACAACCCACTTCCACAGTAGAGTCCAAGCTCCCATCACGATATGCAGCACGTAATCCAGGCTATTGATTGTTGATCGTATGGCCTTTCTGGTATGCACCGCAGGACGGCGATTACACCTACGACTATATTGAGACAGAGGAAAACAATGTACGCACGTTCGGATAGCAGGATGCAGCTACTAGACAGCGATGTGTGGTTAATTGGCAGCCAATATTCAATCACCAAGAAACAGTGCGGTCCTCAGTGCATCACCTTCACGAGTTCAGGAACAAAAGAGGCCAGTTACCTCGTGCTGAGGTCAAGTGGTTAGTTTGGGTGGAGGGATAAGGAAGTCAAATCTATCATAAATGGAAAGAAGGATAGTCTGAATTGGATGAGATCAATGAAATGAGTTCAGAACCATCCAACAACAGGATGGAGCTGAGGGTATCAGTGGAATAAAAAAATTTGAATTAGAGTCAGCATGGTTGTGTACTTTTGAATTGAATCTCAACTAGAACAACCGGTCCCATCCCCAATGGGTAGATCTTGACGACTAATATTGGAGGGGCCGAGATGCATATTCAAATATACGGGAAGTAGGTAATGCAACAAGTTGGTACTGATTCAAATTATGTTATAAATAAACAACTAACGATAATGTGTCAGCTTATAGCATGAAAAATGACTAAAAGGTGACTGCAAAGCGATAGATAACCGTTCCTGCTCAAGAAAATGATTTATGGTCTACCAATTGATATAATGGATATATAAACGGCCACCAATACATTAACTTCATAACTTGTTTTGAATTTTTTATTTGTATTCAGTGATTCTATGCTTGATGGTTGCTTCTGCGACTAGAAAACATATAAGAAACTGAAATATGGGCAAGCAATGGAAAAAGTAACACGAACATGTGCTAGTAGTTGGCTGATGATAAAAAAATACTAGATCGTTTTCATGAAGATGACTATACATCTGTTACCTATAGGGGAAGGGTGATTTTTGGAGGTTTTGGTAAGTATTACCTTTTTGGATGGGGGCGTCAGATGTTTGAGAAGTTTTGTCATTTTGAGTGATGGTATTCGGAGGTTTGAGAAGGTGATGTGGCAATGGCATAGGAGGATAAATTTGGGAGTGATGTCTGGAGAGAGAGAATGAGTGGAGGTGGAAGTAGAAGAAGAGAGAGTGAGTGGACTTCTTTTTTTGGAGAGCGAAAAAAATAAAAAAGAAAGAAAGTAGAGAGGAAAGGGAGGGAGGTAAAGTAGAATAGAAGTGGAAGAAAGTAAAGAGGAAAATGATGGAATAAAATAAATTAAAAGAGGAGGAAAGTGATATATAGGAGTGGAGGAGGGAAGTAGATGGAAGAGGAAAATAATGTGGAGAGATGAGATAAATTAGGAGCGAAGTAATGGAGAAATTATAGTAAGTGAGGAGAGGAGTGATTGGGAAAGAGGAGGGAAGTAATGAGGAGAGAGAAGATAAAAAAGGAAGAAAGTTTTGAAAAAGGAAGGAAAGTGAGGAGGGACGTGACAAAAAAATGAGTCCAACACTATCAAAAGTAGGCGTGAAAGGCCCAAAATTATGCTCAAATTGATCAAAATTGGGCATAAAATTGTCTAATATAAGGATCAAGCATCAAAATGACAAAAGTGGTTGTTGAAAGAACAAAAGCTGACATCAAAAAACTAATAATGGGTGCAAATTGGAGAGAAGAATAAACTAAATTGGCCTAGATCAATGAGCCAGATTAAGTCCCATCCAACAAAATATGATGGAGCAGAGTGTGTCGGTGGAATAAGAATTTTTGAATTACAGTCAGCATGGTTGTGTACATTTGAATTGAAGGTCAACCAGAACAACCGGTCCCCTCCCCAATGGACAGATTTTGACGAATCCTATTGCAGGGAGCAAAAGGAAAATTCAAATATAGGTTTAGAAGCAAGTAATGTAAAAAGTTTGGATACATTTTTAGCTTATAGAATAAAAATGGACTAAAAGGTGATCGCAAAGTGATAACCATTCCTTCTCAAGAAGGCGATTTATGGTCTACCAACTGATAAAATGAATATTTAAACGGTCACCAATACATTAACTTCACAATTTTGTTGGATTTTTTATTTATATCTGAGATTCTATACTTGATGGTTGCATCTATGACCAAAAAACATAAAAGAAACTGATATATGGACAAGTGATGGGAAAAGTAACACAAACCAGATCTAGTAATTAGCTAATGATTAAAACATACTAGATCGTTTACATGAAGATATATACTAAAATGAAAATGATTCTTTCACGCACTGAACTCATCACGGGCAATTGTTACTCGTAGGAGAAGGGTGGTTTTTGAAGCATCTAAGAAATTTTGCCTTTTTGGAAGGGGGTATTCAGATGTTTGAGAAGTTTTACTTTTTTGTGTGGTGGTATTCAGAGGTTTGAGAAGGTAATGTGGCAATGGCATAACATTGTAAATTTGAGATTAATGTCTAGAGAGTGAGAATGAGCGGGAGTGGAAGAATAGAGTGTGAGTTGACTCCTTTTGTACGAGAGATAAAAAATAAAAAAGGAAGAATGTAGATAGGGAAGTGGAAGGAAGTAAAACAAAATATAAGTGCAAAGAAGTAAAGAGAAAATAAGAGAATAGAATAAAATAAAAGAGAAGGGAAGTGATGGGATTAGAGGAGGGAAGTAATGAGGAGAGAGAAGATAAATGAGGAGGGAAGTGATGGAAAAAATTGTAGTAAGTGAGGAGGTGAGTGATGGAAAAAGAGAAGGCAAGTAATGGGGGGAGAGAAGGTAAAAGAGAAGGGGAGTATTGAAAAAAGGAGGAAAGTGATTAGGGATGTAATGAAAAAACAAAGAATGGGCACAACATGATCAAAAGTTAGCATGGAAGGCTCAAATGGTATCAAATTGATTGAAACGGGAGTAAAGTTCTCCATAATAAAGATTAGGTGTTAAAATGAAATATTTCAGCATCTAAAGAACAAAAGAGGGCAACAAAAGACCAACAACGGGCTCAAATTGATAAAAAATGGGTAAAAAGTGCTCAAACAAATGTTGTTCGTAAAGTGACAAAAACTGGGTGTCAAAAGACTAAAAATGGGTCCAAAGTGATCAAAAGTAGGCACAAATTTATCATTAATCCGTGTAAAATTCATAAAATAAGAGCATAAGAGCTAAAATAGGGGTATATACACATAAAATAGACATATTTTAGGGAAAATATTTAACATTAATCAGTGCAAATATACATAAAATAAGCACATAATAGCTAAAATAGGGGTATATACACATAAAGTAGACATATTTTAGGGTAAAAATTTAACATTAATAGATAGAAATAATCATAAAATAGGTGTGCCTATTATAGATGAATATGTTCACCTATTCTTGATGAATAAGTACAAATTACTTTAGGCATGAGCCAAAAAATGGATGAAAATGTCAAGAAATGGTGAATAAACACCCATAAAATGGTGAATGTATTCTTGATGAACATGTGTACTATTTTTTCATGAATAAGAATCTATTACTTTAGGCATACATGTAGAATGGTTAAGAACTCCTAAAAAAGGTGAATACACGGTCAAACAAATGGTGAACCTATTCTTGATGGGTGAATATACGCCCAAAATATGGTGAATGCACCCTAAAATGCTAAAAGCATCCAAAAATTGTTAATACTATCCAAAAAATGGTGAACATTTTATTGATGAATATATACACATGCTCTTGGTGAATAAATGCTTATTACTTTGGACATGTGCTCACAAATGGCTAAAAGCCCCCAAAAATGATGATACACGCCAAGATAGTGGTGACATATACCTACTCATTACTTCCCTCATATCTCTTTACTTCCTTCCTCTTTCTTCATTACTTACTTCTTCTCTTCTCATAATTCCAATATCTTTCTTCATTACTTCTCTCCTTTTTTCCCATACTTCCCTCCTCTCCCCCTCTTCTCATCACTTACCTCCTCTTCTCTCTTTTCTCATTCACTCCTATCCTCTTTTATATTTCTCTCTCTCAAAAAGAGAGACAAAAGTGGAAAAAACAAAGAATGAGGAGAGGGATGAGGGCAACTGGGAGGGACCAATAGGTAGGTGGAGAGGAGAGGGGGATAGTTAGGTGGTCAGTGGCGGTGTGGTTTGAGCGGGTGGTTTTGGGGCACCTGTGAGATGCACATAAGGTAGCGTGAGAATGCTTAAAGTATATACTAATACAAAAATGAATTCTTCACGCACTAAAGTCATCATACAACTATTACTCATAGGGGAAGCATGGTTTTCAGAGGTTTTGAGAAGTTCGGTCTTTTTGAATGGGGGCATTCATTTGTTTGATATGTTTTGCCTTTTTGAATGGTGGTATTCAGAGGTTTGAGAAGGTGATGTGGCAATGGCATAGCAGGGTAAATTTGGGAATGATGGCTGGAGAGAAAGAATAAGTGGGAGGGGAAGAAGTGAGAGTAAGTGGACTGCTTTTTTTGGGAGAGAGAAAAAATAAAAATGGAAGGAAGTAGACATGGAAGAGGAAGGAAGTTAAATAAAATAGAAGTGGAAGAAAGTAAAGACAAATATAATAGAATAAAATAAAGTAAACGAGGAGGAAGATAATGGGAGTAGACGAGGAAAGTAGATGGAAGAGGAAAGTAATGTGCAGAGAGAAGATAAATGAGGAAGGAATTAATTAGGAAAATTGTAGTAAGTGAGAAGTGGAGTGATGGAGAAAGAGGAGGGAAGTAATGGGGTGATAGAAGATAAACTAGGATGGAAGTATTGAAAAAGGAGGAAAGTGAGAAGGGGTGTATTAAAAAACAAAGAATGGGTGAAACACTATTAAAAGTAGGCGTGGAAGACCCAATAGTGGGCTCAAATTGATAAAAAAATGAGTATAATGTTTTCCAAAATAACGATCAGGCAACAAAATGAAAAAGGTGGGCGTTGAGAAAACAAAAACATGCGTTAAAGGACTAGTAGTTTGCGCAAATTGATCAAAAGTATTTGCAAATTGCTCAAACAAGTTTTGTTCATAAAGTGAGAAAACAAATGGTGTAGAAAGACTAAATTGGGGAAAAGTGATCAAACGTGGGCACAAATTTAAAATTAACAGGTGCAAATATAGATAAAGTAGGCGCATAAGGAGCTAAAATATGAGCATATACACATAAAGTAGGCATATTTAAGGGCAAAACTTTAACTTTTAATGGGCATAAATACACATAAAGTAGGTGTGTCTATTCTTGATGCATATGTTCACCTATTCTTCAAAAATAAGCACATAGGACATGCACCTAAAAATGGATAAAAGTGTCCAAAATTTGTGAATACATGCTAAACCTATTCTTGATGAATATGTGCACTTATTTTTAATGAATAAGCGCTTATTACTTTGGGTGTGTGTCTTCAATGGATAAGAGGAAAGTAAAGGGGAAATTAAGAGAATATAATAAAATAAAAGAGGAGGGAAGTGATGGGAATAGAGGAGGGAAGTAGATGGAATAGGAAAGTAATGCGGAGAGGGAAGAGAAATGAGAAGGGAAGTAATGGGGAAAATAATAGTAAGAGAGGAGAGGAGTGATGGGAAAAGAGGAGTAAGGTAATGGGGAGAGAAAATAAATGAGGAAGGAAGTATTGAAAAAAGGAGGAAATGAGGAGAGACATTATTTTAAAAAAGAGTTAGTGAACTTTATCGAAGTAGGTGTGGAATGCCCAATAGTGGGCTCAAATTGATCAAAAATGGGCATAAAGTTGTCCAAAATAAAGATCAGACGCCGAAATGACAAAAATAGGCATCAAAGAAATAGAAGTGAGTGCCAAAAGACCAATATTGGGCGTGAATTGGTCAAAAGTGTGTGAAAAATGCTGAAACAAAAGTTGTTTGTATAGTGACAAAAAGTGGTGTCAAATGACTAAAAAGGGCACAAAGTGATAAAAAAAATGGGCACATTTAACATCAATAGTCACAAATAGACATTAAATAGATGCATGAGGAGCTAGAATAGAAGCATATACTCATAATGTAGGCATATTTTAGGGTTCAAGCTTAACATTAATAGGCATAAATACACATAAAGTAGGTGTACATGTACCAATGCCTTATGGTGCTTACTACAAGTGGGTTTCTCTATGGGATTATTGGAGGTGGATGATTCTCTCTCCTCCTAATATGTCAAGGTTGCGGTTGTTCTTGCTACTTCTAACTAAAATTTACTTCAATGAGAAGTTCGAAGATGGCTGGGAAATCTGCTGGGTGGTATGTGATTGGAAGAAGGATGAAAACATGGATGGATAATGGAAAATCACTTCGGGAAAGTGGAGTGGTGATCCAAATGACAAAGGTATTTAGACTACCATGGACTATAGATTATTTACCATTTCTTCCTAGTTCCCTGAGTTTTCAAATAGGGACATGATGTTGTCCAATTCTCTATGAAACACAAATAGAAACTTGACTGAGTCGGTGGTTATGTTAAACTACTAAGTGGTATCATTGATCAAAATAAGTTTCTAGTGACACACCATACAATATCATGTTTAGACCAGATATTTGTGGATATAGCACAAAGAAAGTGCACAACATCCTTACCCGTGATGGAAAGAACCACTTGATCAAGGAGGTTCCCTTTGAAACAAATTCGCTAGCCCATGTTTATACACTCATCACCCACCCTGATTCTAGCTACATTATTCTTATTGACAACCAAGAAAATTAATTTGGTAACCTATACTCTAACTGGGATATGTTGCCTCTAAAGAAAATCAAGGATCTTGAATCCAAGAAGCCTGAGGACTAGGACAACAAGGAGTACATTATTGATCACGAGGATTAGAAACCTAAGGGTTATGATGATATTCAAAATGCGTTTCCAGATGTTGATGCAAAGAAGCCTGAAGACAGGGATGATGGTGAAGATGGTGAATGGATTGCTCCTACCATTCCTAACCCTGATACAAGGGAACATGGAAACAAAAGAAAATCAAGAACCCTGACTGAAAAGGCAAGTGGAAGGCTTACATGATTGATAATCCATACTTCAAATATGGTCCTAATCTATGTGCTTCATTTCAGTTATAACAAGACAAGTCTGGAAACATTTTGACAATGTTTTGATCAATGATGATCCCAAATATGTTGTCAAATTTGTCGAGGAAACATGGGGAAAATTGAAAGATGTTGAGAAGGTTTCTTTGGATGAATTAGAGAGAAAGAAGGAAGAGGGGGATTCCACCAAGAGTGAAGATGATTCAGATCCCAAAAAGGAAAATTTAGATAACACTAAAAGTGATGACAAATAGGAGTAGCAAAAGGATGAAAGAACTCATTATGAGTTGTGAGCCTTTCTGTCGCACTTTCAAGAACAATAATCTTGGGAGTGCATTGGTGTGAGGCAGAAACATGACTGGATAAGGGTGATGATAAATGGATATATTTTGATTAGTCTTAGATAAGATATTTGTTACAAAAAAAAAGTAGGTGTGCCTATTCTTGATGAATATGTTCACCTATACATGATGAACAAGTGCATATTACTTTGGACATTTGCCTATAAGTGGGTAAAATTGTCCAAAAATGGTGAATACACATCCTTCAAAAGATTAAATAATTCTTGATGAATATGTGTGACTATTTTTTATGATTAAGTGTCTATTACTTTAGAGTGCATACAGAATGGATAAGCACTCCCAAAAATGATAAATACACGTTTCTAAAATGGTAAACCTATTTTGATGGGTGAATATGCAACCAGAAAATTGTGAATGCACAAAAAAAATGTCTAAAAGCATCCAATAATGATGAATTTGTATCCCTAAAATGGTGAATATTTTTTTGATGAATATATTCCAATATTCTTTGTGAATAAGTGCTTACTATTTTGGACATACACTCAAAAATTGAAAACAAGTGCTAAAAAATAATGATGCATGCCCAATAAATGGTGAAATACACCTACATATTACTTACCTCCTATCTCTTTAATTACTTCCTTTTTCTTTATTACTTGCCTCCTCTTTCCTCATACTCCCCTTCTCTTTCTTAATTACTTCCTCTTCATTTCTCATACTTCCCTCTTCTTTCTACTTCTCTACTCTCCCACTCCTCTCATTTCTTATCTCGTTACTTCCCTCCTCTCCCCTCTTATCATTACTTCCCTCCTCTTCTCTCTTTTCTCCTTCACTCTCCTCCTCTTTTATTTTTTTCACTCTCAAAAAAGAGACAATGAATGAGGAGAGGATGAGGGCAGCTGGAGGGGACCAATTGGTAGGTGGAGGGGAGAGAGGTACAGTTGGGAAGTGAGTGAGGGTGTGGTTTGAACAGGCGGTTTTGGGCATGTATGAGACACACGTAAGGTCAAGTGAGCTCACCCAAAATTTAACATATACTAAAATATTGTGGTACGTGAAAATGTTAGGATACACTTTCACATGCAACCCAAACTACACGCTCACCTCCCTTGGCTTACAATATGTTCCGTCTGCCCCTTTTCTGCACCTAAAGGTTGGTTGTTAGCCCAATTGTCCTCTTTTGCTTTCGATAGACTGACATGCCAGTTGTTATCATCCCACCTATCCTCTTTGCTCCATTCTTTTCATTGACATCCACCCCTTTTTTTGACATCCTCTCATTTTCAACACGTCGTCCCTCATTACTCATTGGTTGCAACCAATTTCCCCTTTTTCACATCTCGATTTGCTTTATAACACCAAATGCAACCTACCTTACTTAGTGGTAAAGATTCTTGTCTAGTTAGAAAAAATGAAATTTTTTTGATCATGAAAACGTCTCATTAGTGGCCAAAATACCTCATTTAGCCGCATGGCTGAGAGAATGAGGCACAATGCATAGCATAGAAATGGATTTTTGGACCAGAAAATTAGGTATGGTAAGATGAGATAATGAAGTGTTGGGAGAGAATGAGGTGCTTTAGGATAAAATTGAGACAATGAGATTAGAAAATGAGGCATGTAGCTAGAAATGAGGCACTATGACTAGAAAATGAGACATGATAGGACATGAGAATGAGGCAGTACGATGAAAGAATAAGGCATGATTGTAATGAAACAAAGCAATGTGACTAGAACATGAGACTGTGTACCTAGAAACAAGACATCAACAATCTAAATGAGAGAAAGGGATGAGAAACGAGTTATAAATTAGGAAACAAGGCACTAGGCTGAGACAATGAGGCATGACAAAAAATAGAAACTTAATGATTGGTAGAAACTTGGCATGGTAGTATAGAAAGATGACACTGGTATTACAAAATGAGGCATGACATAGGAAAAAAGACACAAAGACTAGAAAACAAGGAACAATAGACGGGAGTATGAGGTGTGATATCATAGAACTAGGCGATGTGATTATAAAATGAGGCATGAATTGTGGGAGAATAGGGTGTTGGGGTTAGTTAATGAAGCACAATTTCTTAGATTCAATATATTTGGAGAGGAGATAAATATACACACACTTGGATAGCAGAAAGAATCTACTAGAAAAAGACACATGTTAATAGTGTTGGGAATCATGGAGGCAGCAAGAACAGTTGAAACAACAAACAAATTCTCCATCTATCCTACAGGCATATGTCGTCGATAATTATTTATTGAAAGGAGGGTGTGTGAGGTATATCTTTGTTGTATAGTAGGTCGAACGACGTCCCCCTCATGCGGTGGTGTGTGGCGTTCCTCACGTGCATGGATGGTCCTTGTCTACATCCTCTGAATGAAGTCACTAGCGTCCGTGTCTCTACAAAGTCCACACAAATGAACTAGAACTCCTCATCATGTTGCATGAGTTAAGTCCACACAAATGAACTAGAACTCCTCACCGCGTTGCATGAGTTGGTGGGAAAGGAGAAGCCTTTGATTGATGACATTCTAGTATTTTGGTCTCTCTCCTTCTCAATATCTCTTGGGAACAATGATGTCAAGGGTTCACATATAAGAGCATGTATAAAATCAGGCTGCCATGCCCATATGAATAGGAGAGGAAAGAAAGCAGAATTTCGCAAAGCCCTTCAGAAACAAAAAGCTACGTCTACATTTAAAACATGTTTCTTGTGCACTGTCAAAAAGGTAATTAGAATATTCTAGAATCATATTGTTAATTTATTAAATAATAAATTATATTAATCAATTAACTAATTTTTGGTCATTCAGCTTTAGTCGTTTGCTCAGGATTATCCAACTGAGTTAACAATTTAAATCTAACTAATTGGCTTAAATATTTTAAACAATTAACTTAGATTGTATTGTAATTTTATTCTAGTTTATTAACTAAATGTTTCAGTAATCAATTTAACTCAGACAATTTCCGATCATATCTATGACTATATTTCTATTCTGATGCAATTTATGTGTGTGATCCTGTAGGGTCCAAATTATGTTGTAGTGATATTCATAATCAAATTATGATTCAACAAACAATGATTGGTAGTTATCAAGGTTCATTTCTACCCAAGTTATTGGAGAAGTTGGATAACAAATTAACCTAGTATTATGACTGGTGTTATAGTGATTAGATAATCCCTTTGTCTCTAATATCCATATTGAATCTAAAGCATGGAAAAATCATCCTCTTAATGTCCAATCTTTAATCCTTGATCTAGAGTACAATATTGAGATATACATGAGATCAATATCCTATATTGACTCACATGATCATGGTCATGCATTGCATAATCTCACTCATCAAGTAGTTAGAATTTACTCCAATGGGAGGGACGAATTCCATCTACGTCATTCACAATAATCCACATGTGTCACAATGCACCCAAGCACTACTATGTAGCAAAACCTAATTACGATCACGTTGAGAATTGGTAAATCACATTGACCAATATGAAATCATAGTAGTGACTTCAGGTCTAAGGATTACAATCACCATTGTCACATTGAGATGTGATTCTAGTCGCCATAATTGGCTTTAATGTATCACACTTAAGGTAGTTTTATCTAGTACACTTGTTCATAACAAGTATCAATGTGCTTAATTTGATATCCAATATCATGACTAATGAGACATAGTCATCAATAAACACACATACTAGTCTTAATGTATTTTTGTTGTCCTAATATCCACAATAATAGAAGACTAGAGACTAAGACAAGAATGAATACTCTTAACATACAAATGATCTCATATTGATGTCCTCAGCCTGAAATCACATGTCATTGAGTCATACATTTATATGATATTAATATATTTATCCATCATACCATACTAAAAGAAACATAATAATTGGAAATGCCTTTATTAATATTCAAATCAATTACAAGATGCAACATTACAATCATCATATGCTAGGATCCCAGGGAATATCACTAACAAATTGGTAGCCAATATTCAATCACCAACAAATAGTCTGGTCCTCAGTGCATCACCTTCACAAGTCTAGGTACAAAAGGATATTGTTGTCTTGTGTTGAGGTCAAGTGATTAGTTTGATAGAAAGATTAGGTAGTCAAATCCATCATAGCTGGAAATGATAGACTAAATTGGACGAGATGAACGAGCTGAATTTAGAACCATCCAATGCAATTTGATGGAGCTAAGTGTAGCGGTAGAGTAGAATTTTTGAAGTCAGTATTTTTGTGTACTTTAGAATTGAAGGTCAACCAAAAAAATCGGTCACGTCCTGAATGGGTAGATCTTGACAACTAATATTAGAGGGGCCAAAGTCCATATTCATATATATATGTTTGGAAGTAGGTAATGAAACAAATAGGTACTGATTCAAATTGACTTATAAATAAAGACTACCAATTATGTGTCAGCTTATGGCATGAAAAAGGACTAAAAGGTAATTGCAAAGTGATATTTGTCCTGTTCAACAAGGTGATTTATGGTCTACCAATTGATAAAATGAAAATATAATCAACCACCAATACATTAACTTTTATAACTTGCTTTGAAATTTTCATTTATATTCAGTGGTTCGATACTTTATTGTTGCTTCTATGACTAGAAAAAATAAAAGAAATTGAAATATGGACAAGCAATGGAAAAAGTAAAATTAAGCGATGCTAGTAATTAGCTGATGATCAAAACATACTTGATCATTTACTTGAAGATATATACTAATACGAAAATGATTTCATCACGCACTAAAGTAATCTAGTGTAGTTGTTAAGCATAGGTGAAGGATGATTTTTGGAGGTTTTCTGAAGTTTTTTCTTTTTAGATGGGGAATATTCATATGTTTGAGAAGTTTTAGCTTTTTGAGTGGTGGTATTTAGAGGCTTGATAAGGTGATGTGGAAATGGTATAGTAGGGTAAATTTGGGAGTGAAGGTTGTAGAGAGAGAATGAGTGGCAGTTGAAGAGAGAGAGAGAGAGTGAGTGGATCCTTTAGGAAAGAGAAAAAATAAAAAGGAAGTATAAAGGATAGTGAAGGGAAGTAAAAAAATAGAATTGGAAGAAAGTCAATAGGAAAATAAGAGAATAAATAAAATAAAAGAAGACAAAAGTGATGGGAGTAGAGGAGGGAATTAGATGGAAGAGGAAAGTAAGGTAGAGAGAGAGTATAAATGAGGAGGGAAGTAATGGTAAAATTTGTAGTAAGTGAGGAGGGGAGTGACTAGGAAAGAGGAGAGAAGTAATGTGTAGAAAGAAGACAAATGAGGAGGGAGGTATTTAAAAAGGAGGAACATGAGGAGGGACCTAATGAAAAAATAAAGAATGGGTGCAACACAATCAAAAGTAGATGCAGGAGGCCCAAAATTGGGGCTCATATTGATAAAAAAAATGGGTATAAAATTGTCCAAAACAACAATAGGGCGTCAAAATGACAGAAGTAGGCTTTGAAAGAACAAAAGCAGGTGTTAAAAGACCAACAATGGTGCAAATTGATCAAAAGTGTTTACAAAGTGCTCAAACAAATGTTGACATAAAGTGAGAAAAATTTGGTGTAGAAAGACTAAAAATGGATGCAGAGTGATCAGAAGTGGGCACAAATTTAACATTTATGTGTAGATATACACATAATGTAGGAACATAAGGAGCTAAAATAGGAGCGCATACACATAAAATAGGCATATTTTATGGGACAAATTTAACATTAATAGGCATAAACACACATAAAGTAGATGTGCCCATTCTTGATTGATATGTTCACATATTTTTGATGAATAAGAACATATGACTATGCACATGCACCTACTAATGGCTAAAAGCATTAAAAAAAGATGAATACACACCCAGAAAATGGTGAACCTATTCTTGATGAATATGAGCACCTATATTTGATGAATGAAGAGCCTATTACTTTGAGCATGTGTCTAAAATTGATAAACTCTCCCAAAAATGGTGAATATGTGCTCAAAAAATGGTGAACCTATTCTTGATGGGTGAATATGAGCCCACAAAATGGTGAATGCACCAAAAAGTGGCTAAGAGAGTCCAAAAATGGTGAATGTGTACCCAAAAAATGGTGAACATCTTCTTGATGAATAATGTGTACATATTCTTGGTGGATAAACACTTATGACTTTGAACATGTGTTCACAAATGGCTAAAAGTGCCAAAAATGACAATACACACCCAAAAAAGGGTGAAATATGCCTTCTCATTACTTCCCTACTATCTCTTGACTTCCTTACTGTAAAGAAGTGAAACTACTTCTCTACAAAAAAAATTGAACAATAAAACATTCAGTCCAAACATACTCAGAAGGTATGATGGAGTGGGTGTAAAATTTTGAAATCTTTATATAATGGTAACAAAAGACCAAAATATAGCAGCGGAATAAAAACATGACTATATTCAATTATAAAATAAAGGGTTACAAACTTACATCATAAGGATCCATGTAAAGGAAATCTAAACCACCTCAAGATTGTCTCCAACCTTCATCATCACAACCTAAGTCCAGGTCAACCTTCCATGCATCCAAGTCTTCCACCTAGGGTTGGAAGCATACCCCAGCAAAAGAGAAACAACAGGAGACATCAGCAAAGGCTGGTATGTGCATACTAAAAAGCAAATTGAGCAATTTATAAGGAAATAAGGGACATCATAATAAAAGGCTTCCCATACAAGAGATAAGTACCACCCAAACGGGTATCAAGAGAAAAGAATCATAACAAAAGGGATACTTGCCATAACCAACAAATAATAAGAATGTGCTATCAATATAAACATCCACTACCATGGTGGGAAACAAAGCACATATCATCATCAACCTGCATGCATGTGAGATAAGCATAGACCTAGAACAATATAAATAACAAAGGCGGCCAAGCACAAACTTGAACCTGATAGAGAAAGGAATACTACCAATCTCCCAATATATAAAGTTGAGCATGGATTAATGTCACACTCGATTACAGAGGAATGGTATACTGCCACCCTCCAAATAAACAATAGGGGATTACTGCCCCAAAACTTAAGTAATTTACACTACTCTAGTGCTACTGAATCACATTGCATGTAAATATAGAGGCAAGTAAATAGTTTAGTTAGAAGATGAAACAAAGGTTGCCATCACACAATGGACAACACAAACATATAACATCCACTTCAAAGTGGCACATTTCAATATAAGAGACCAACATGCGCCAAAGCATAAGATAAGATTCCAAGATAATATCTATGATCACAAGATCAATATTAAAATAAGATACTTCACATGAAGCATGATTTCAAAAGAACAAGACAATGTGTAGGCTAATGTCCATAGGGCCAAGAGTAAGACAAAAATAGGATACTTTCCCAAGAAGAATAATCGGGGATGCAAACATACCTCAACATTAGATTCAAACGATCCAAAGTCACTTCTAGGTCCAAGCTTACGTTTCCAAAGCACCTATTAGAATATATGTGGAATTAGGGTTAGGTTTCCATTAATTATTCAAAACCCTAAAAATCGCCTTTTTATTAATGTCCAAATTAGGTTTCCAAAACCATGCCATATTTTATATTATATTTTTATGAGTTCAAAACATATTTTATTATATTTTTTTGACTTTATATATTTAGTTATGAATTATACAAGTTAATATCTTATTAATTAGATCCATTGAAAACACCTATTATTAATCTTTAGATTTAGTTATCAAAACATGTACCATTAGTTAGATATTGTTTTTCTGATTCCAACGAGTATTTATTCATGATTTTTGGCCAAATAGGTAATTAGTTATCAATTGTACAAAACTGACCACTCAAGAAATTCGATAAAGCCACATAGACGAAAAAATCCATTAAAAGAAAGGGAAGAGCAGGCCGGGCCCGCATGACTTGGACCAATCAGGGCTGGAAAAGTCACCACGTCAACCCTCGGCCTTGACTCGCCCAAGCAAAGGAAAAGTAGGTGAAAAGACAGTTTTACTCTCCGTAGAAAACAAAATGAAAGATGAACAGAGGGGCAAACGAGAAAATGACCTACAAGCCTTCTTCTACCCAAGCCGTGCCATGGCCGTGGCTGGGTAGAGAGCTGCGCAAACCCAGATTTGGGGAAAGATGGTATACCACCAATTGTAAGTCGTGGAGGAGCATAGAGCTCCGCATATCCATGTCGAATTTGCACAGACGATCTCCAAGACTTGTCCAGGCCTGCCGATGGCCGAGGTGCCAACCTCCGACCGAAGCGCCTACGGCAAGATGACCAGAGTGGGGGCGAAGGCCCAGAGCCTGACAAGGCCAGAATTGAGGTGAGAAAAATGCATCCGAGACCTCACCAGATATTAGGGGGCCAATCCCTCTTGGTCCGAGATCCAGGATGGGCGAGAAGAGGGGAAAGCAGAGGAAACAGAGTGAAAACAGGGGAAGAAGAAGATAACTTTGCAAAGAGGTGCAAAAGACATAAACCCATATATATAGGATGCTTGATTGCGTGAAGAGAAGAGGAAGGTGAGGGAGAAGGAATCTGAGGCAAAGGATGAAGGTAGGTGGAGGGAAAAGAGGAGGACTGATGAAGGAAAGGGAACATGTGCGCCAGGAAGCCAGAAGAAAACAGAAGGTAGGGGATAAAACAGAAACTGATAGATCAAAATCCAATGACCCAAGATGGGCCCGTGATTAAGAAAGTACAAAAAGACTCGCGTGACCAATAAATCGACAGACACTTATTCAAACCAAGTTCGATTAAAGTGAAACATTCACATTATTTTCTATTTCTTTCTTTCTTCAATTAAGTGTTCATACATTATCCAAATTAAGCCAAATTTTGCACAGAGGCCAATTAAGGCATGTAGATTTTGATTATGCATGTAGTTTTTCCTTTTGGAAACTTTTAATGTGTTAAATAAATCAAAACCTATTTTCTCTTTCCCCCTTCATTAACGGCTTTAGGATTATCTGAATTTTATGAAACTTGACACACAAGTCATATTTAATGTGTTGGACACGAATTTGCCATCAATTTTACATATTGGAGTTGTTTGAGTATTTATTTAATATTTTGAAGGTTCTACACACTTTCTCTCTCCTGATTTTACCTTTTAAGCAAACTTTCTCCAAATTGGATGAAAATTCACACAAAGACATATTTTATTATGTAGATTCCGAATCTAACATTATTTTCCTCTTTTGGAGTTATTTATTATATTTATATATTAATTACACTTTTTAGGCAATTTCTCTCTCCTAACTTACCATATTATTTCAAGGTTGTCCAAATTAAATGAAAATTGACATGTAGGCTTATTTTGATGTGTAGATTACGAATTTGAAGTCTATTATTTAATTTGAGGATTTCTTACATGGGTTATATAATCTAGCCCATTAGAGGCCCATTAACCATATTATGCATGAAATTAAGTTATTTATCATCTTATTATCACCAAATGAATTATATGACATATTAGATTACATTATTCATGCATTAGATTATTAGGATCACTCTAACCTCAACCTTGTTTGGATAAAACCAAAAGGTCACAACTTTAAGCTAGGGTCCAAGATCCGGTATGTTACAACGCTCCACCCCTTAAAAAGGATTTCGTCCTCGAAATCTATTGATCCAAACATCAACAACTAACTACTCTCCACCCCTTAAAGGTTTCAACCTAACAAGTCAAACTATATAACTTTTTAGAGCTACCCACATCTCTTAGTTATGAAAGTATTTAGAGATTAATATTTCTCATGTATCAAACTAATAGTCACCATCTAGGGTTGAGTTATAGGTCCTCGTGTCTCTAACCTAACAACCCAACATGAACATCCAAAAGTCATAGGGTAGGTCAACTACACCATTATAACAATCCTAGTCACAAAACTAGGGTTAAATTCTAATCAAACTATAGTTTCTCTTCATTGTGACTTAGTTCAAGAAAACTTTGGGAAAATCCAGAGAAAACATTTTGTTTTGTACATATAGTATTATATGGAAATAATTTGTTGTAATAAACTTTTATGATCAAAAACTAAAGTTTAGGGCCCAAAATCAAAGTGAGAAACCAAGTCACAAAATTTCCATATTTAGATCTCCTAACATATTCTCATCCTCAAACCAAACCTTGTTGCGCAATAGATCATCATTGATCAAATCTAAGGTCAACATCTCACTTAAAGGTAACTAACTAACTCAAGGGTTCTAAAGGGAGACAAAATTGAAATAGTTGATTCTGACTACCATGGGCTCTGATACCATGCTGTAAAGAAGTGAAAATACTTCTCTACAAAAAAAATTTGAACAATAAAACATCCAGTCCAAACACACTCAGAAGGTATGATGGAGTGGTTGTCAAATTTTCAAATCTTTATATAATGGTAACAAAAGACCAAAGTATAGCAGCGGAATAAAAACTTGACTATATTCAATTATAAAATAAAGGGTTACAAACTTACATCGCAAGGATCCATGTAGAGGAAATCTAAACCACCTCAAGATTGTCTCCAACCTTCATCACCACAAACTAAGTCCAGGTCAACCTGCCATGCATCCAAGTCTTCCACCTAGGGTTGGAAGCATACCCCAGCAAAAGAGAAACAACAGGAGACATCAGCAAAGGCTGGTATGTGCATAATAAAAATCAAATTGAGCAATTTATAAGGAAATAAGGGACATCATAATAAAAAGCTTCCCATATAAGAGATAAGTACCACCCAAACGGGTATCAAGAGAAAATAATCATAACAAAAGGGATACTTGCCATAACCAACAAATAATAAGAATGTGCTATCAATATAAACATCCACTACCATGGTGGGAAACAAAGCACATATCATCATCAACCTGCATGCATGTGAGATAAGCATAGCCCTAGAACAATATAAATAACAAAGGTGGCCAAGCACAAACTTGAACCTGATAGAGAAAGGAATACTGCCAATCTCCCAATATATAAAGTTGAGCATGGATTACTGCCACACTCGATTAAAGAGGAATGGTATACTGCCACCCTCGAAATAAACAATAGGGGATTACTGCCCCAAAACCTAAGTAATTTACACTACTCTAGTGCTACTGAATCACATTTCATGTAAATATAGAGGCAAGTAAATAGTTTAGTCAGAAGATGAAACAAAGGTTGCCATCACACAATGGACAACACAAACATATAACATCCTCTTCAAAGTGGCACATTTCAATATAAGAGACCAACATGCGCCAAAGCACAAGATAAGATTCCAAGAGAATATCTATGATCACAAGATCAATATTAAAATAAGATACTTCACATGAAGCATGATTTCAAAAGAACAAGACAATGTGTAGGCTAATGTCCATAGGACCAAGAGTAAGACAAAAATAGGATAATTTCCCAAGAAGAATAATTGGGGATGCAAACATACCTCAACATCAGATTCAAACAATCCAAAGTCACTTCTAGGTCCAAGCTTAGGTTTCCAAAGCACCTATTAGAATATATGTGGAATTAGGGTTAGGTTTCCATTAATTATTCAAAACCCTAAAAATCGCCTTTTTATTAATGTACGAATTAGGTTTCCAAAACCATGTCATATTTTATATTATATTTTTATGCGTTCAAAACATATTTTATTATATTTTTCTGACTTTTATATATTTAGTTATGAATTATACAAGTTAATATCTTATTAATTAGATCCATTGAAAAACACATATTATTAATCTTTAGATTTAGTTATCAAAACATGTACCATTAGTTAGATATTGTTTTTCTGATTCCAACGAGTGTTTATTCATAATTTTTGGCCAAATAGGTAATTAGTTATCAATTTTACAAAACTGACCACTCAAGAAATCTGATAAAGCCACATAGGCGAAAAAATCCACTAAAAGAAAGGGAAGAGCAGGCCGGGCCCGCATGTCTTGGACCAATCAGGGCTGGACAAGTCACCTCATCAACCCTCGGCCTTGACTTGCCAAAGCAAAGGAGAAGTAGGTGAAAAGACAGTTTTACTCTCCGTGGAAAACAAAACGAAAGACGAACAGAGGGGCAAACGAGAAAATGACCTACAAGCCTTCTTCTACCCAAGCCGTGTCGTGGTCGCAGCTGGGTAGAGAGCTGTGCAAATCCAGATTTGGGGAAATATGGTATACCTCCAATTGTAAGTAATGGAGGAGCATAGAGCTCCGCATATCCATGGCAAATTTTCATAGACGATCTCCAAGACTTGTTCAGGCATGCCGATTACCGAGATGCCAACCTCCGACCGGAGCACCTGCGGCAAGATGACCAGAGTGGTGGCGACGGCCTAGAGCCTGACAAGGCCAGAATTGAGGTGAGAAAAATGCATCTGTGACCTCACCCGATATCAGGGTGCCAATCCCTCTTAGTCTCAGATCCTGGATGGGCGAGAAGAGGGGAAAGCAGAGGAAACAGAGTGAAAATAGGGAAAGAAGAAGATAACTTTGCAAAGAGGTGCGAAAGACAGAGACCCATATATATATAGGATGCTTGATTGCGGGAAGAGAAGAGTAAGGTGAGGGAGAAGGAATCTTAGGCAAAGGAGGAAGGTAGGTGGAGGGAACAGAGGAGGACCGAAGAAGGAAAGGGAACCTGTGCGCCAGGAATCCAGAAGAAAACGGAAGATAGGGGATAAAACAGAAACCGATAGATCAAAATCCAATGGCCCAAGATGGGCCCGTGATTAAGCAAGTAGAAAAAGACTCGCATGACCAATAAATCGACAAACACTTATTCAAACCAAATTCGATTAAAGTGAAACATTCACATTATTTCCTATTTCTTTTTTTTTTCAATTAAGCATTCATACATTATCCAAATTAAGCCAAATTTTGCACAGAGGCCAATTAAGGCATGTAGATTCCGATTATGCACTTAGTTTTTCCTTTTGGAAACTTTTAATGTGTTAAATAAATTAAAACCTATTTTCTCTTTCCTCCTTCATTAATGGCTTTAGGATTATCCGAATTTTATGAAACTTGACACACAAGTCATATTTAATGTGTTGGACACGAATTTGCCATCAATTTTATATATTGGAGTTGTTTGAGTATTTATTTAATATTTTGAAGGTTCTACCACTTTCTCTCTCCTGATTTTACCTTTTAAGTAAACTTTCTCCAAATTGGATGAAAATTCACACAAAGACATATTTTATTATGTAGATTATGAATCTAACTTTATTTTCCTCTTTTGGAGTTATTTATTATATTTATATATTAATTACACTTTTTAGGCAATTTCTCTCTCCTAACTTACCATATTATTTCAAGGTGGTCCAAATTAAATGAAAATTGACATGTAGGCTTATTTTGATGTGTGGATTACGAATTTGAAGTCTATTATTTAATTTGAGGCTTTCTTACATGGGTTATATCATCTATCCCATTAAAGGCCCATTAACCATATTATGCATGAAATTAAGTTATTAATCATCTTATTATCACCAAATGAATTATATGACATATTAGATTACATTATTCATGCATTAGATTATTAGGATCACTCTAACCTCAACCTTGTTTGGCTAAACACAAAAGGTCACAACTTTAAGCTAGGGTCCAAGATCTGGTATGTTACACTTACTCTTTCTTCATTACTTCCATCCTCTTTCCTCATACTCCCCATCTATTCCTTCATTACCTCCCTCCTCATTTCTCATACTTTCCTCCTTTTCCATCATTAGTCTCCTCCTCCCCCTCTTCTGTCACTAGTTCTCTCATTATTTCCCTCCTCTCACCCTCTTCTTGTTGCTTCCCTCTTCTCTCTTTTCTCCTTCAATCTCTCCTCTTTTATTTTATTTTCTCTCTATCAAAAAAAGAAACCAAAATAGAAAACAAAAATGTCTGAGGAGAGAGATGAGGGTAGCTGGTAGGTAATAATGGATAGGTGGAGAGAAGAGGGGGACAAATAGGTGGTGAGTGGGGGTGTTGTTTGAATGGGTGTTTTTTGGCACGTATGAGATGCACATAAGGTTGTGTTAGCATGCCCAAATTTATCCTAAACTAAAATATTATGGTACATGCAAATGTTGGGATACACTTTCACATGCAACCCAAACTACACTCTCACCTCCCTTTACTAATGTTATGTTCCATCTGTCGCCCTTTCTCCACCTAATAGGTTGACTGTTAGTCCATTATCCTCTTTTGCTCTGGTCTACCGACATACTAGTTGTTGTCAACCCCTCTATCCTCTTTGCTCCATTATTTTCATCAACATTGACCCCTTTTTTTGACATCCTCTCATTTTCAACATGTCATTCCTCATTACTCATTGGTTGCACCCAATTTCCTCTTTTTCACATCTTATTTTTCTTTAATAACACAAATTCCACCTACCTTTTTTGGCGGTTAAAATGCTTGTCTAGTTAGAAAAAAACGAGCATTTTGTCATGAAAATGTCTCACTAATGGGAAAAACACCTCATTTAGCCACATGGTTTAGAGAATAGACACAATGCATAACATAGAAAAAAGCAATGTTGAGACTAGAAAATAAGGGACAATAAGATGATAGAACGAAGTGATGGGAGAAAATGAGGTGCATTAGGATAAAAAGGAGACAATGGGATTAGAAAATGAGGCGTGGTAGATAGAAATGAGGTAGTGGGACTAGAAAATGAGACATGATAGGATAGAAGAATGAGGAAGCACACGAAAGAACAAGGAACGATAACGCTAAAACAAAGAGATGGGACAAGAAAATGAGACTTTGTACCGTATAAACAAGATGTGAGCAATCAAAATGAGACAAAGTGATGAGGAACGAAGCATGGATAGGGAGACATGGCATTGGGTTGAGACAATGAGACATGACAACATAGAAACTAAGCAGTTGGTAGAAACTAGGCATGGAAGTATGGAAAATTGGCAGTGGTATTACAAAATGAGGAGAGGCATAGAAGAAAAGACACAAAGTCTAGAAAACAAGGCACAATAAGATAGGAGTATGAGGTGTGATATCATAGAAACTAGGTGTTGTGGCTAGAAAATGTGGCATGAGTTGGGAGTGAATAAGGTGTTGGGGGTTAGAGACTGAAGCACAATAACAAATATGCAAATATTGGGACTAGAAATTAGGATTAAATACATTAAAATGAGGTGTTGGGACTAAAAAATGATGCATTTTGTGACCAAAAGGATATGGTTATTCTATTGTGCCTCACTCGCTCATCTTGATGTCTCATTTTATGTTCTCATGTTTTATTCTCTTAATGAAGTGACTCATTTAATCTACCATTGTTAATCCTCTCACTCCATTTTCTTATTATAGGATGGGATAATGAGGCATTGGGGTGAGAGAACAAGGCATTGCATGATGGAAATGAGTTGCTGAAATTAGAAAATGAGACACAATGGAGTAGATATAAGGTGCAAAGACTAGAAATATAGTTTTTGTGACTATATAAGATGTTTTAACCATGATTTTACCTCATTCTCTCACTCACATTGTCGTGCTTACAGTACAAAGCCTCATTTTGTTATTCGAGCACCTCATTTCTAAGCTACCACACACCATTGTCTTACCCCAATGCCTCAATGTCCCAATACTTTGTTCTCCCATCTTTGTTCCTACAAATATATTTTGAATAAAATATAACAAATAATTTGTAGCTAATATAAAGAGAGAAATATATTATAGTTTAAAATTTATCTATTTACTTTTCAAATTATAGTTATCTACACACTCTTGAATAGAACTGGGAAGTCCTCTAGAGAGAGACACACTTTTTAATGGTTGTCCACAGCAGCATGGAAGTCAATCACCAAGAATCAGCCCACTCCTTAGTGTGCTTTAATCTCTAGATGAGTGATGAATGCATATTCATCACCTTTTCATTGCAATTTCTTATTTGTTTTCACTCGTTTTAGTGACAATTGCATCGTGTATTACTTAGTTTCATAATTCTTATTCCCATTCATAAATACTAGGATTTTGACCAATTTTCTCACCTTTTTTTATATGAAAGCACACATCAACTTAAGAGCATAAGAGACTTCCTTCTTTGAACTCATGTTCAAGATTCAGAGCAAATACATATAATATTTGAGCTTACTAGCACATTTTGGCATGTTTATCATCATGATTTCCTGACTAGCATGCCTATCTCAAAGCATCCCCAGGATGAACTCAAGATTGGGTGATCTACCAAGATGATCGACTGATCATAAGGTTGCCCAAAGTGACAACGGCTCTGATCATTTTTCAGCACCAGGTGATCAGTTGACCCATGATCCAGATTGGCGAATCCACTTGTAACACAGTGCCTCAAAGGAATCCTAGACTGGCCAGTCTCTATTGTTGATCATTCAAACCAATTAAAATCCTATATTGCTCCCTTGACATTAGTAACTTTAGAGTTTTGGTTCAACTTTTGATATGCCAATATCCCTTATTCATTAGTCTTTCTTGCATCTTCTTTAGAAGGCTTATTTGAAGATGATCGAGCAATATACCATACTAATTGTCCCATCAAAAGTCCATCAGTGATGCTTCACAGTGGCAGATTTGGCAAGAAGATCCCTCGTCACTTGATTAGCAGGACAGATAGTGCAAATTTGCACATTCATTGGCTAAAGACTAATCAACAGAAAAAAAGTTGGCCGACCTAATATTTTATCTTTCTATTCTCTCTCAGTCTAGAGCACGTCTTAGAGAAAGGAATCAAAGGATATGATGAGTAAGAAGACCATCTTAGCAAGGTTCTTTGAATTTGTCAAAGTTGGAGCATACTATGGTAGTTAGAGACCATTAGCTACTTCTCTCTTCTCCATTAGTTACAAGATCTCTCCCTCTCTTCTTGAATCTATTTTCTTACTTTGAACATGAGAGAGTTGACTATTTCACCGAGGCATGGGAAGTAGCCTCATTTCTGATATTCTATCTTGGTTGTTTTTAAACTCAATTTTTCTTATGGTTAAGATTTTTTCCACTACTTTGTTGCTTGCTCTAGAATTTATCTCTCATTTAGCATGTCTGATATAATCTTAATGGTGTAGAAACCATAAAATATAAGATTATATTCCCAAGTGTAAGTTTAGGATCATAGATGCCATCAAAAAAGGGATCTTATGGGTAATGGGACCTTGAGCAAACATGAAATTTAGTCCTTGCACAATTCACAATCTGCAAGGAGGCAAACTCCCTTGGTCTTAGTTTGATTGTTTAAGAGCTTGTTGAGCTATAACAATTTTTATAGGTATGTAAGTGGTGACGATGAAACTATGATATCCCAATTTTTCTATAAAATTAAATTAATCCCTTAGTCTAATCTTTTCTTTTCCTATGATCTTTAATTTAAATGTTTAGTAAATAATCATTCTCAAACAACTGATCCATATATTTTATGAACAAGTGGTTTTGAAAGTGATTTCTTAATGATGTTGTCTTTCATGTTCAACCCTTTACTGGACTATAATTGATCCATGTTTTCTTGTGTTAAGGATTAAAATCTAGGATACTTCTTCTTAGCTAATTTTTGTGTATGTAAATAACTATTTTTATGTATGTAAATAACTCACATTAAATTTTGGCATCATTATTGGGGACAAGGGAGTAGCTTTTAAATACCATTTCTTTGAATAATTCGATTTTTCTATTTAATTGATTCTCATTTTCATCTACTTGAATTTTTCCTTCCTCGGTTTTTAACACTATCATATCTCTTTTAATGTACTTAAGGTGTGTATGAAATACTAACAAAGCATTGATTATACACCTTTCAATTTGATCTAGAGATTGGCAATAAAACTTTCTAGAGTAGAATGGACAAGGAAGAGATCAACCACAACGCAAACCACAATCTGGCCGCAAAGATAGATGCTCTTGTCTAAGAATTAAGAGTAGCCATGGCCACTGAAAACAGAGCCCAAGAGGCCATAATGCTTGAAGAAGAGTGGTAGAAGTGGCTTAGGGACTTCTTAGTCCCTAAGCCCACTAACACACAACATCCAGTGGTCCCTCCAACCATCACTACCCCACAATTCAAGATTCACACACAATGGATCACCTGGTTTCAAAGTAATGCCTTTTCCAGCAATAGAGAAGATGATTTCCATGACCACCTCCAATCCTTCTCTAAATTATGTTCCTTAGACAAGACACCAGGCGTTTCTGAAGAAGCCATATAACTATAGCTATTAAAGTACTCAATGATTGATCAATCCAAAAGCTGGTACAATGCCATGGAGGGAGAGAATCACCAAATGGGGGGGTTCTTCACTCTAAGTTCCTTGAGGAATATTACCCCCATGTCTCTGACCTATCAAATCAGGGGTCAGATCACACAGTTCAACATGGTTCTTGAAGAAACCTTAGTGGTAGCTTGAGAGCATTTCAAGGAGATCCTCAGCTATTTCTCGCATCACGACGTCTCCCAAATGCAACTAATTGATACACTCTTTCATGATCTTGATGATAACACCAAACATTTTCTTGATTCCTCGTCTAGAGAAAATTTTATGTTCAAGAACTAGTGCTTTGGAATTTGTGGAAAAAGAAGTTATGAGAACCAATCCCATGCTAGTCTAGGTCAAGGAGGCATTCTCAATGTATCCAAGACTAAAGATAGACTAGAACTCAAGTCCATTATCGAGTCCCTCAAGAAGCTAGCCTTGAAGAAAGAGAACCCTGAGTCCTCTTTCAATGCATACAGATGAAGAGTTGATAACACCAATTTTTGTGATGTTTTAGACTGTTTTTCTGTTATCAAAACTGCCCTTTTTAGCTATTTTCCTCCCTTTTATATGTACTTTCGCAATAATTGGCCAAACGACGCTCTCAATTCAATATTTCCATCTTTTGTAGAGTTTTCCTCATATTTTGACCCATTTGTCATCAATAAGGACGTTCCGACCCACAAATAAGTTCGACCTGCATCTGCCTTCCAGATGGCCGATATGATCACTGCCCGATAGGCTAAGCGCAACACAACGACGTGCGACATAGGGATGCCGCATGAGAAGAAACTGACGGGTGACACGTCTTTTACCCGACAGGGAGCCGAGCTCACCATGACAACTCAAGCTTGTCGCGTGACATAGGCCACCCACCGGCAGGCGCCGTCCGTCACGTGACCGACAGCCGACACCCTGTGTCGGGCGATACCAGTATCAGCCATCCACCGACCCACGAATAGGGAGGATACGTGGCGCCCTAAGCACCATAACTTCCCCCAACTGCTGCCTATAAATAGCAGCTACAGGAAGCCGAAAAGACAGGTTGGAAGAGTCGAAACCCTAAGCAAATCTTCGGAGGAAGCTGCGAGACCATAAGTATCGCGCTTGAGTGTTCGTGCCGGGCAACTCTAGGTGAGCTCTTCCCCATCCCGAGAGGGAGGGGATGGTTCACTTAGGACCGTCCCAGGCGACACTGAAGGCCGATATCGGCCAACATGGATGAGCGACACAAGTGCCTGACATTAGATGTGTCACTACTAGCCTGACATGATACTGAACCCGATACACTTCGCCCGTCATGGTGTGCCGCCTGAGAGGGTGCCGCCCGACTTGAGCGTATCAGCCAGGGTTCTTGCACGATGCAATCCGCCCGTCACGGTGTGTCGCCCGAGAGGGTGTTCCGCCTGACACGGTTATATCGGGCTAGGCTCCTGACCGATATCGGGCTGGAGAGCCGCTGTAGTCAGTCGTCCTTCTTGATCAAGAAGGCGACCTCTATCTTTATTTCAGTCATTTAATTCTTTTACTACTGCATTGTAATCAACCCTTTTATATGGTAACAGAAATAGAAGAGTTTAATTATCGGTTGCCTTATGCTTGGTACCCTTGTCAGATGATTGCTATGTTTAATATCTGAACTCTAGCTTGCACGTTGGATCGCATTTCGATTAGCTACCGAATCGTGTTTTCCCATCGCAACAGCCTTGAGAGAGGTGTTGTGGCTCTAGTGTTTGTTCCGATTCTGGAGTACGAGAATGCCTAGAATCAGAGTTGTAGTAGTAACCTTTCCACTCTAATTAAAGTCCAGCAACCTCGAGAGGGGTGTTGATGCTTGGTTAGAGGTACCCGCTCTGAGAGGAGGGGTACAGGATGTTCCTGCTACCGCTTGTTTTACTGAAGTTTTCTCCTTCGTACCTAGTTTTAGCTTTAGTGTTATCTCTCTATTTCTGTTGCATGAAAATCCCTAAAAACTGATAAATGCCTAAAACCTAAGTTTTCCTTATAACTCCGGTTGGAGATAGGGTTTTCTTTTGTTTTATCAATCTTGTTCTGTTGTTCCCTTTTGGGAATTTTATCATCTCTCATCCTTGCCGGAGTGTAGCGTGTCGATTCAGCGTTCTCAACACTACCACCCTTGTCCCTGTGTTCAACCCCGTCTATTTACTTCGACCCCGTAAACAAAGTTGTGGGGGCCTAGAAGGATTTGGGTTATAAATATAAAAGCTCGACTACCTCAAATCCACCTCCAATTTTAGGACGCGCGATTTAGGTCGGTCAACTTTTTGGAATCGTTGTCGGGGACAAGGCAATACGGCACTGTTGATGAATCTGAATCCACTAACTACACTCCCGTGCCTCAAGCTTAGAAATGAGCTTGACAACACTCTTTTTTTATTATTATTATTATCATTATTATCATTACTCTTTGCACAAAATAAATAATTCTATTTTCTAAAATTGATTTCTTATGCCATTCTAGGAACCCTGAAGAATGGTGACATGTTCTACCGACCACTGACGCCATGCCACCCCGCGTCGAGCCACCCCAGTCTGAAGGAGAAAGCTCAGGGCGAGTTCGACCCCATTCGCCTCCACCAGAAGTCAACAATCGCTATGACGGCGATGATAACCTTGAAGATCCAGAAATAGAGCATTCAGAGGAAGGCCATCACCGCGATAGACGTCAGCGCCACCGGAGGCATAGAAGAAATCACGGCAATCAAGAACGACGACATGACGCCAGCGACAGCGACGACTCGGAGGAAGAATAGAAAACACTGAGGGAGTTAGCGTCCACGAAGGCCAACAACTCCCGATGCCCCGTCATTGTCCCCCATTTCAACGTGGCAAATTTTGAGCTCAAACCGTCCGTTATATCAATGATCCAGAATAAAAGCTTCAGGGGAAGTTCTAAGAATGACAACCCGTACCACCATCTAGACGCTTTCAAAAATATATGTGATACCATAAAGATGAGGGGAGTCCCCCAAGAGGTCATATACTGCAAGGGCTTTATTTTCTCCCTAGAGGACAAAGCTCTGTCATGGTATCTTCGGTTACTACACCAATCTCTAAACGGATGGGGAGCACTAGCCGACGCATTCGTGAACAAATTCTACCCCACAGAAAGGATTGTGAGAAACCGGCAGAAGATAACCTCTTTCATGAAAAAGCCTAATGAGAGTCTCCATGACGCCTGGGAAAGGTACCAAGAGTATCAGAGGGATTGCCCTCATCATAATTATAAGAAAGGTTTCCTTGTCACCACCTTCTACAATGGTCTGACCCCCGAGGAAAGAGTGTCACTTAATGCGGCAGCAGGAAGTGACTTCTTAGGGAAAAAGCCAACCAAATCTGAGATGATCATCAAAAACATGGCCGAGTTGAAAGCCGGCGATGATTATGATTGATCCGACAGAGGACAGACTAAAAAGGTCGGTGATGGGCCCTCTCTCGAGTCCAAAGCGCTGGAGTCCATTACCTCGCAGATACAAAGAATAGCTATAGATGTTAAGTAACTGAGGGAATCTGGCGGGAAGGGAAAGAAGCCAGTCAAAAAAGTGATGAAATGCGTAACCTGCGGTGAAGGAGGGCACGGGGTAGATAATTGCGTCTACACCCGACCGGATGCGGCCAGTGACACGAACTCTGAAGATGAAGGGACTGAAAATGTCTCTTTCGTAAGTTTCAAGAGGCCAGACCACCCCGGCTTCAATTACGACAACAGGGATGCGGTTGAGAACTCTCATCAGCTACATACTTTGTCCAAGCTGACACAAGCTTTTGAGAAGAGAGGGGGGCCTGGTCAATATGCCAAGAACAACCAGTTCCAGTCAGTGAAAGGAAACTTCCAAGTGCAGGGAAAGTATCAAGGGTCGAACCGAGAACAAGACAAGGGCACGGGCCAAGTAGACGTGATTGGCCAGTTATTTGATTTTGTTAAGAAGCAGGATACGATCAATAATCAACTGGCGTAAAGTGCGCTACCAAATTCCGGTGTTTTGAACTTGTTGTAGGTACAATTGGAGGACATGTAGACTTACCAACGTCAAATTGACCAGTAGCTAGCTCATTTGGCCGAGATCGTGAAGAACCCATCAAGGAAGATACCATCGAATTCCGAGACTGCCAAGAAGGTAGGTCTGTGACCGCAGAGGCAAAGATGAAGATGCAGGAAAAAGAAACTGAATGCGTCCAGATGAAGACGGAAAACGCAGTGCTTCTCGGGAGGCAACTCGAGCTGTCTTTTAAATTCCTAGAATAGGATGATTTTACTTTCCTGCAAGAAAAACACTACAAACATTATGGACTGTAATAAGGCCCGAGTCAGTGCATGTGCCACATGCGCTGACTCTTCTATTTTATAGGTCACCGCCTTAGTTTTATTGACCGGGATGGGTAATACCATCTGAGGCCAAGATCTTAGTCTTAGGCCAATGATGTTTTACTCATCAGCCACTTCTAAACTGCTCTATTTTCAAGTTGTATTGGGTAGTGGAATCTGGGGGATCGCAAGGGTCGTGTCAGTTAGCATGCTTGAGCAGCTTGCACTCGTATCGAGCAGCTGGAACGAGTTACCCCAACGGCCGACGCGCGCTCCGGATTTACTAAGTTTCACCCCAGGTTGAGATTGCTATATAAAGGGCCGAGTTTTTATCGTATCGGGCTGCTTGCCTTACTATTTTTATTCTCCCATGTCGTGCTAAGACCTTGTGCATTTGCTCCCGTGATGTGCAAAACCTCCCTACTCATGTATCGCACAGAAGTTGAGAACACAACAAGGTATAGCCCGACAGACCTTATCGCCCGAAAGACCGTGCCGCCCGACACGATTTTTCCTTTTTAACGAGTAACTTATCGGTCTTGCGGTTCCTGAGCTGAGAAGCCTTGTATCGCCCGACACAAATGTCGCTCAATGTACCTTTTATTCACGATAGTTGTGTCACTCATCTCTGCACCACCCCGCCTATTTTGTTGTTGGGCAACAGACCAGACGCGTATTTATCACATTATCGCCTTGTTCTTACCGCGTGCATTATTTTCTGACGTGTCGGGCGATGCCCATATCTCGTGTCAGGCTCGAGCTAAAAACCTCGTATCGCCCGATACGGGGTGTGGATCATTTCTGCATCAGGAGATACGTTATCGAGCATTCAGTTTAACTTCTTCAAACATAGACACATCTAATTGACCAAGGATTTTGTTTGTTAATTAACAGAATGGCCCGCATCAAGCAAACTGTTGTCTGTTTCGACGAGCAAGGCAGGAGGATCTACCCCGAGACAGTAGCTGAAGCACCCACTGCCGGGCAGAAATGCCCGAATACAGAAGTAGCTGGGGCGTCGACAACAGAGAAGAGAACTAGGGTTGGAGAAGTGGTGGCTCCAACTCCAATACCAACACCGAAAGTAGTGGCAGAACCTCTGGAATACTCGTCTGGGAGGTTTGTGCCAAGAGATGATGAGCATGCTCGCCGTTATGATGAGATAGCAACCAAGGTGTACATGTCGAGCAGGTTCTGCCACAAAGCTTCATTTGCTGAGCTAGGAATCCTTGGGAGGCTGAAAGGCGTCCTCGCTGTGGTAGGGCTAAGAAAGATCTGCTTTAGTCGATCTTCCTCCTATACTGGGCTGACGAAGGAGTTCATGTCTTCTCTCCACCGGGAGAAGAATTCTGCTGTAGAAAGGAAAGAATACGGCGGAGCAGATAGACTCCAGGCCTGCCTTTACAACTCGGAGCACGCCATCTCCGAGAAGCTATTGAACAAGATATTCTCTTCCAGTGAGGAGGAGAAAAATTTAATGGATAAGGGTGAGAGAATCACTGAGGGTGACGGGTTCAATCCCGTGGAGCTCTGGAACAAGCTAACCGGCGAATCATCATTCAAGCCGGGAAGAAAGGTGGTAGCAATGCACTCCTGTTTTTGGAGAATAGTGCACAAATTGGTGGCGTGCTTGCTGTTCAGCAAGAATGAGTCCAACAACATCTACACAGAAGAACTCCATGCCATGTGGCATATGATGGAGGGTCGAGTGATCAACCTCAGGCGGCTCTTGCTGAACAGACTGCACCCGATGAAAGACGCCACCAAAGAATATTGTATGGGTGGCATCGTCAACTTAATTGTGGCAGGGCTCGAATACCCTAAGGAGCCGCGTAGCCTTTCAAGGACGCAAGGCGATGAGCTAATCGACACCAAGTACTTGATGAGGACTAGCATAGTAAAGAAGGAGGGAAGGGACTACTTCTACAAATTTTCAAGAACGAACATACTACTCCCGCTCCCTCGATGCGCCACCTACAACATAGAAAAGTTGGTCTTCACTACCGCAGAGATTGAAGCTTTGGTGGTAGACGCAGCCTATGCCGCCACAACCAGAATTCAGAAAAGGGCAGCCACGAGAGGAGAACCGATCCCTCTCAACCCAAGGCGGGGAAAAGCTTCGACGACCCACGCCGAACGAACCACCATTCCAGAGTTCCCGACGACAGCTGCTGATAGAGCTGTCGTCGCTCCTACTATACCAGCCACTACCACAACAACAACTGTGGTGGCTGAACAAGTGTCGGTGACCGTGGAAGTCACTAAGACAACGGGAGCTGCCGCAGGAGAGACATCCGCAACCCCCAAAATTCCTATATTGCCTGAAGAGGCAGAGGAAGGGCCGCAGCCGGACGCTAGTAATGAGGTGTTTGTTGTGATCCTTTAGATGGATCTCGAAGATGGATGGTTTACGCCTTCGCGACCACTAGAATCTCCTTTTGTAGCCAGAGTAGAGGGGATCGCCGATAGTGTAGAGGTGGAGCAGTGTCCGCCCACACCACGACCATCTCCACCTCGACGAGAGGGCAAAGCGGTAGCATCTGAAAGACAGTCGTCACCTCGTCCGGCAGCATCTGCATCGCGAACGATTTAGATAGACTCTACCTCGTTTGGTTGGCCATCAAGCGAGCAGGGTGTCGTGACGACAGGAGGGAGACCCACCGGAACTCCTTCGTCACTCGGAAAGATGCTCGGGTACGAGCTCGATGACTTGCGGGAGGTAACGGACATCAACTCCGCTACTTGTATTTCCCTAACCCGCAAACTTGCATCTTTCCAAGACAGGCTGAATAGCCAAGAATGAGAATTGCTGACTCTAGCTTGCCTTCCCGGCGGACTAGAGGCCTTGAATGCGACGCTTCAGCAAGTTCTCCAATGCATCGACAAGATCGAGGAAAGGCTGGACAGGAGTGACGACCATCCGTGCCGAAGGTAGCCGAGAAGGTCCCCGTCACCCCCTAGTTGTGTCTCTCCTCCTTCTTCATCAACTTCCCCCTCGGGAACAGCGCCCTCCTCCTCCTCCAGTGGGCGATCCTCAACGCCCGGGGAAGGGACGCAGCAAAGGTCAGCCGAAGGAGCTCCAGCAGGATAGGAGAGCTCCCTAGGCTTGGAAGAAGAAAACCTCTCAGTCCCCCTAGATGAAATCGAAGATGATAACGGAGATATCAGCATCGGGGCTGACTCTTCTGATGAATCAGAGGGAGAAAAGGGGGACGTCTATGCAGCTAATGAAATACACCTCCCCCGAGGAAGACGCTCGATGGCGGACAAGTTCTGTGAGCCATCCGAGATACCGTCATTTGAGATGGTAGACTTCGACAGAAGGGCCATCGGATCCCTGATGATCAGAGATCAAAATTTGCTGAACAAGGTCCTAAGATCGTAGGCAGATGAAGAAGATGTCGTCTGGAGCGACAGATACTTCTCCATACGACGGGGAGTGCTCCGCAGCATGTTTCGCTCGCCTGCCGTCGTCAGCAAAAGACTGTTTAGGGTCCTTGAAAATGCGATAATAGAAAATATCGACAGCAGGACAGGTTGGAAGACAATATACAATGTCACCCTGAACTTGGAAAGAAGGCTGATGTGGGGAGAACCAGACTCCGCTACGGTGGCCAACATGCTGCATCACATTGACGAGCATAACCCAAACCTCGTGTTGGCACCTTACAAGCACCGCAACGTATGGTTCCTCTGTGTGGCAGACCTAAGGAACCATGACGTCAGGCTGCTGAACTGCAGCAATAATGAGGTGCCACGCTCCAGGAATGTTTTTAGCCGCTCGGAGGACAAACATTTGAGGCTTCTACCGGTGCGTCTTCTACGAGCTATCAAGCAAGGAGCCAAACATCACGGCGGCATTTGGAACTTCTATTCTATATGTGACTTCCCCATCTAGGCTAAAAAAGGAAGCGGAAACAGCGCCTTCGTCATCTTAAGTGCCATAGAGGTGCAAATACTATTGGACACTTGGGGGCCCTTAGGGGCACATGTTTCTATCGCCGCAGGGGCACATACGCCATGTTGTTGATTAAAGACGGGCGCTATTTCTGAGACGCAGGGGTACCTGATAGGCTGCTGGACAGTGACCAAGAGGACGAATCTTCACAATCCAGCAGCTCTCTAGAGAAAGAAGCAGAGATAGAAATTGACACCTACGGGGCAGGCAAGCAGTTGGAGACCCTGCGGAAAGTGCACGGGATGGAAGACCCTGCTTCTCCTGAAACTACAGAAGGGCTGATCAAAAATTTTGACCGCTTCTCATGCGCTACGCTCACACAGGAGCAGATAAATGAAATCCTTCTGAAGTTAACAGATTCTACCCCGGCAGATGTCATTTACAAGGCAGGCGATGTCGTAGTCCCGGTAGATGATCTAAGGGACATGGTAAAAGAAGGAGGATGCTTGGCGGTATCTGTAGCGGCTGCTTGCATGCAAACAATACAGCCAAGGCTCGAACACGCATACATAGCTCATCCTATATTGTTCAACGACATATGCCTCGCCGATGAAACAGGAGCAAAGCAATACTTTCTGGCATAATTGAAGCACATGATTCCACACAAAATCCTCCTTCCCATCCTACATTACAACCATTGGATGCTCCTGACGTTGTACACTCGCCAACGAGTAGGTATTTTCTATAACAGCTCAGACAGCAACAAAGATTATCCAATACAGTGTACATCAACAGCGTTGACTTCCCTCGAGCGCTTAGTACAAAACTACTACGATGAGGTGACATCGCTGATACAACCATTCCTGGACACGCAAGTAAGCAAATGGCACGACCTTCAGTTCTGCCACCGCATCCCACAATAGATTCCCCTATCTAACGATTGCGGCATCTTTGTCCTGGAATGGATAGCAAATGAAGCAACGCCTGACCAGCTCCACCACATCGATTATCACAGCAAAAGAGGAGAATATGTGTGGGAGCTTCTATCTGACGCAGGCGCGATCATCGGCTAACCCTCACTGGATCAACATTACCCTACCTTATCTACTTCACAACTCTGGGACAGAGTGTGGAGTAAGTTTGGGGGGGTACCATGTACCAGTGAGGGAGGTACAAATTTTTTTAAAATTCTCTCATTTTTCTGACTCAAACTCTTTATTCTTTTATTCTTTCCTATATCATGTGTACATATACATATGTTTTTTTTTTTTGAAAATTTTGCTTATTTTTCCGATACATATGTGCAAAGTCTCTATATTAGTAAAACCTGATGCAACTTCTTGTCAAGTTTGTTTTCTTTATGCTTAACGAGATGCAAGTTTTGTTATATCTTTTTGATAGTGTTGCCTCAAACGAACAAAAGATTACGTTCTTCCGTGCAAAAAATTTTGAAAACTAATATATATCTTGCGAACAACTAAGAGACGAGTATGGAGAAGGAAAAAGCTGCCCAAACAGAAAAAATCCTCTTGTTTCCCCTTACCCAACAAAAAAAAATCCCAAAAAGAGAAAACAGCCTTATGAGAGTGAATAAAAGCATGAGAGTTGTGCCCAATAAAAGAAAAAGAAAAAAATATATACACACTTGTTTTCCAGAAGTACCCATCTTTAGGCATGGTAGATCCGGGGCAGTGGTACGTAGGATGTGAAATCACTGCTCTAAAGCCAACTGGCTTGGACTGCAGGGATCACTTGCTCGTTAATGGACCCTTACCTAGATGGACTGATGGGAAACAAGAAAAACCTCAAAAAAGCCTTAGCCTACCCTATACACAACTTTCTGACCCAAAAATAAAGCTGTTTGGTGTGTAAGCTAACTTCGGAATCATGCACCAAAATCTCGCTGAAGCTGTAGAGAAAGAAAAATTTTACTGAAATAATAAGGCAGGAAACGCAAGGTCTTTTGTTTGTAGTGGGGCAGCATTATCTCTAAAGAAATTACGATACTTGTTTTACCTCTTGGCTTGAAAGCTACACCGAGCAAGAAGAAGCATCACTAAATAAAGTTTAAATATTGATTGAGGACAATCAAAACGCTAAGTTCAGGGGAGTTGATAACACCAATTTTTGTGATGTTTTAGACTGTTTTTTTGTTATCAAAACTGCCCTTTTTAGCTATTTTCCACCCTTTTATATGTACTTTCGCAATAATTGGCCAAACAACGCTCTTAATTCAATATTTCCATCTTTTGCAGAGTTTTCCTCCTATTTTGACCCATTTGTCATCAATAAGGCCGTTCCGGCCCACAAATAAGTTCGACCTACATCTGTCTTCCAGATGGCCGATATGATCACTGCCCGACAGGGTAAGCGCAACACAACGACGCGTGACATAGGGATGTCGTACGAGAAGAAACTGACGGGTGACACGTCTTTTACCCGACAGGGAGCCGAGCTCACCACGACAACTCAAGCTTGTCGCGTGACACAGGCCACCCACTGGCAGGCGCCGTCTGTCACGAGACCGACAGCCGACACGCTGTGTCGGGCGATACCAGTATCAGCCATCCACCGACCCACGAATAGGGAGGATACGTGGCGCCCTAAGCACCATAACTTCCCCCAACCGCTACCTATAAATATCAGCTACAGGAAGCCGAAAAGACAGGTCGGAACAGTCGGAACCCTGAGTAAATCTTCATAGGAAGCTGCGAGAGTAGAAGTATCGTGCCTGAGTGTTCATGTCGGGCAACTCTAGGTGAGCTCTTCCCCGTCCCGAGAGGGAGGGGATGGTTCAGTTAGGACCGTCCCAGGCGACACTGCAGGCCGATATCGGCCAACATGGATGAGCGACACAAGTGCCCGACATTAGATGCGTCACTTCTAGCCCGACATGATACCGAACCCGATACACTTCGCCCGTCATGGCGTGCCGCCTGAGAGGGTGCCGCCCGATTTGAGTGTATCGGCCAAGTTTCTTACACGATGCAATTCGCCTGTCACGGTGTTTCGCCTGAGAGGGTGTGCCGCCGACACGGTTGTATCGGGCTAGGCTCCCGACCGGTATCGGGATGGAGAGCCGCTGTAGTCAGTCATCCTTCTTCATCAAGAAGGTGACCTCTATCTTTATTTCAGTCATTTAATTCTTTTACTACTGCATTGTAATCAACCATTTTATATGGTAACAGAAATAGAAGAGTTTAATTATCAGCTGCCTTATGCTTGGTACCCTTGTCGGATGATTGCTATGTTTGATATCTGAACTCTAGCTTGCACATTGGATCACGTTTTGATTAGCTACCGAATCGTGTTTTCCCGTCGCAACAGCCTTGAGAGAGGTGTTGTGGCTCTAGTGTTTGGTCCAATTCTGGAGTACGAGAGTGCCCAGAATCGGAGTTGTAGTAGTAACCTTTCCACTCTAATTAAAGTCCAGCAACCTCGAGAGGGGTGTTGATGCTTGGTTAGAGGTACCCGCTCTGAGAGGAGGGGTACATGATGTTCCTGTTGCCTCTTATTTTACCGAAGTTTTCTCCTTCGTACCTGGTTTTAGCTTTAGTGTTATCTCTCTATTTCTGTTGCATGAAAATCCCTAAAAACTGATAAATGCCTAAAACCTAAGTTTTCCTTGTAACTCCAGTTGGAGATAGGGTTTTCTTTTGTTTTATCGAACTTGTTCTGTTGTTCCCTTTTGGGAATTTTATCATCTCTCATCCTTGTCGGAGTGTAGTGTGTCGATTCAGCGTTCTCAACACTACCACCCTTGTCCCTGTGTTTGACCCCGTCTATCTACTTTGACCCCGTAAGCAAAGTTGCGGGGGCCTAGAAGGATTCAGGTTATAAATGTAAAAGCTCGACTACCTCAAATCCGCCTCCAATTTTAGGATGCGCGATTTAGGCTGGTCAAGAGTGCAACCACAAAATCCACAAAAACAAGTGAAGTCCATAGATCTTTTCTACAAAACATGCCAAGTCCATGATCACTCTATGCTTAGCTTCCAACTTATCTATAATGTTATGGTGAATAGTGTCCCGATACAATTTGAAGATGGGTAGTAGATGGAGGACCTCAAATCAATCCACAATATTCTTGGACAAGCCCAATAGAATCCTAATCAAACTAGAAACCATCCCAGTTTCTAGTACTGTAATCCCACTAGTGTAGTACCACAATGTTGAGATTAGGAAACTTCTTTTGAGACCCTTGCCCCCCCCATATAAAGTGGATGTGATAGGGTTTCCTTAAACCGGAGAACAAGAGGAGACAAATTTTATGAATTTTGACTGCTACGAATTAGAGTTGATCTAGTGGTCTCTCAGTTGGTCGAATGGCACTCTAGTTAGTCAATTGGAATGCTTTCCTATTAGTAAATATATTGTCTTTCAATGCAACAATTAATGCACATCATGACATCAACATCAATCCTTGATCCAGCCCTATTGATCATCCAGTTGGTCGACTGGACTTTTCAGTCAGTTCACTAGACATTCTAGTTGGTCTACTCACATTCCCAATCAATTGACTAGGAACTCTAGTTAGCCAAATGAAAACCAATGGTGTTTAAGTTGGTTATCTAATCACTTTAGTAACCAAACCATATCTTATCCATGACTAACCAATGGTGTTTAAGATGGTTATCTAATCACTTTAGTAACCAAGCCATATCTTATCGATGACTAACCTCCTATTCTGGGTTCATCCTATTTTGGTGACTCTATATAAGTACCAAATTACATTGACAATGGATGTCCATGACAAGATGATGACATCACAAGAAATGAGAGGATTCTAACAACACATCATTAGTCCCCAAGTAATTGGAAAGGTGGAGAACAACTTCAGCCTACATCCATGGTCAGTGTTACTGTGATCATATAGTTCCTTTGTCTCTAATATCCAGATTGAATGTGAGGTATGGAATCATCATCCTCTTAATACTCAATCTATGTTTCTTGAACCAGAGCATTTTATTGAGATACACATGAGATTCATATCACATATTGTCTCACATGAGCATTCCCATGTATTTCTCAGTCTCGCTTATCAAGTGGCCAAAACATCATCTCCAGTAGGGGGGCCAAATCCCATTTACATCACTCACAATCAATCCCCATGTGTCACAATGTACCCAAACACCAACTTTATGGCAATCCTTAATCATGGTCACGTTGAATGGTGTCAAAGTTCATTGAACAACATGTGATGAGTGTAGTGACTTTAGGTCTAACAACCACAATCACCACTATCACATTGAGATCTGATTTTAAATATCATTCAATGGTTACATGTATCACTCTCAAGGTGGGTCTGTCTGATACATTGTTCTCTTACAAGTACCTATGTGTTTGTCTTGATATCATATATCATAACTAATGAGATTCTATCATCACCCACTACATATTCTAGTCTTATGTATTATTGTTGTCTATTTTGCTTTCATGATAATATCTGACTAGGGACATAATAAGAATATATATAATCTTATCATATATATGATATCATCATTCAGGTCCTCAACCTAAAGACATATGTCATTGAATAACATCATTCTTTAGACATATATTATGTTATATCATTATCTCATAACTGAATGAAATAGAATAGATGAAATTGCCTTTACTATTCACCAAATCAATAATATTATGCCACATTACAATCATGATATGACTGGATATCTACACATACATATGAACACCTATTTCAAGCTTGTCCCCAAGGAGTCATCCACTAAACCAAATTGAGATTTCGGTATGTTGCAAGCACCATTCAATAGGGAAAATAATACCATATTAGGAACATTTGTATGCCTATGGCTCCTCAAGACCAATATAAAGGCTTTTGGTATGCAGCACAACCACGACTTACCCGTGAGTGTTAGTATGGGGGTTGTTATGTCATGTAGAGATCACCACCTAATTTTTTGGAACCATGAACCTTTTAGTTGCAATCAATACCTAACAGAGATTTCTACTAATTGACTCAGTGCCGACAAACACTGATAGTGTTGCCTCTCGGGTCATCATGGATTAGTTCTGTGTCATTGACTACCTTCGGTGCCTCCACCCAGAAATCATAGATTGGTTTTGTGTCACTGACTTCCTTGATACCACCTTGCCCATTTCATCGTAGATAGTCTCCATGTTGAGATATATGTTTGATTTTTGACAGTCGTGACACAAGGACCTATCGTGTGGGTTTTGTTTATCCTATATGACAAGAATTTCTTTCCAAGTATATGTGTACCTCCATTCCAATATTTTACTAAACAAAATAGGATTGGATTAAGACACATATAAAAACCATATATGGAACTTAATACCATGAACATAGGTAAAAATAAAATGGAATTTATATTGAACTAGAAGACAAGCGGACAACAAGATGAGTTGATAGTCCTTTCTATATTGCAAAACCAACCCTTTGAAACACTGCATTCATAAACTTAACTAGGATTCATGACATTACTGTTCATCACTTTTTGGATCCTCTTGAAAACCTCCATAGCCTCTAATGCTACAAACACAAAAGTATCAAATCTGAAGGGGATAAAGGTGTGTTTATTGTCAATACACACTTTCTCATGCTTGAATAATTTAGTTGAGGCATCTTTAAGTGTAGTATGTCCTAATGTAAAAGAACCACTCCTCAATCCAACCAATAGAGAACGTCCTTTTAGATCTACACACACATGTTTCCCTCTGACCCATCGTAAAATCAAAACATCGGCAGGTCTAAGTGTCGATCTCCCCTCTTATGGATCTTTCAAAAAGTTCATAGGTGTCTCTTTTTGGTATGTATGTCCAAACAACCAATCATATGCTGATTGTAATGGCATAAATGTAAAACAATTTAATTATTAATAAAGGCAAGCTTCCAATTTATTATGTTTATTCAGTTTTTTAGATAATGAAATAACATAATAAATGTCTGGAGGATGATATTACTCATGATGTATGTCTTCAAGTTGAGGACCTGAATAATGATATCATATTGATGTTAAGAGTATATGCATTCTTGTTATATCCCTGATCAGGTTTTTTTGTGGAAAGTAAATAGACAACAATAACACATAAGATCAGAGAGTGAGTTGGTTCATGACAGAATATCATTCGGCGTCATATGGTGATATCAAACCAAGCACACAGATACATGTTAGAGAATAGTGTATTAGACAAGCCCACCATAAGATTGATACATGGAAACCTTGATTAGGTAAGTCAGAATCACATCATGTAATGATAATGGTGTTTTTTGTTATTGGACTTGAAACCACTGCACTAATCACATGTCGTTTTTATATGCTTTGACATCATCAAACGCAATCATGAAATATGGGTTGTTATAAAGGTGATGATTGGGTCACTATGACACATGGGGACTGACTGTGAGTGATAGAGATGGAATTTGTCCCTCCTATGGGAGTATGATATCCAAGGCCTCTTGATTAGCAAGACTGAGAAATGCATGGCCACGAACATGTGAGTCAATATTTGATATTGATCTTCCATATATCTCAGACATTTAACTCTGGTTCAAGTAACAAGTTTGAATAATAATGAGGATGACTGCTCCATGCCTCTAGGTCAATTTGAATATCAGTGACAAAGGAACTATACAAATACTATAACACCATACACATATTGTAGGTTGAAGTTGTTTGCTAATTTTCCATTTACTTGGGTAGTAATGATGTGTGACTAGGCACCACTCATTGCTTGTGATGTCATAAAGTGTTATGGACATTCACTGCCAATGAAACATGGGACCTATAGGGTCACACACAAGGGAACTCATCTAGAGGAGGAGTTGAATCTTGAATAACAATTGAATTAATTGCTAAAATGTTTAGGTAATTTATTCACAAAACAAACAACATGGCGTCACTGTCAAATGGTCATCTCAAGTGTTGATACATGTATCTATGGAATGCCAAACAATCGTCACAAATTTTAAGACGGGCATCTAGAGAGTCAAGGTTGATTTGAGTTGAAATTGGCTAAGAAGTGAATGGACCCAACCATCCGTATCGACTACAGTCACTAGACGACTTTCTGGGTGACCGAGATAGCTATCTTGCATGGGTGAGATGGTCCAGTTTAGTCAAGATAAGGTTCTAGACATTTCCATATTTGTTTTTCTTGTACATTAATTGTTGTGCAAGGAAATCATTGTCCAACATTGATGGGAATTGAGTTGTCAACTTTTTGTATAACTAAAAAATAGCCAAGCGGGCATCTAGGCTATGCCAAACGACTGTCTGGAATGGCAAACAACCATCTAGTTAGTTAGAGGTTGCGAGATTTCCAGAATTGTTGCTAAAATTTGAGATCTTTTGGTCCCTTCCACTCAGGTACATATTGGGAACCCTGGCCCTAACACCGTCTATAATAGAGGGGTATCGGGGGCTTCCAGACAAATGTTTACCATACATTATATGCAAGTGAATGTATCAAAGTAATAAAAAACGTTTTGAGGACTCAGTCGAACATAGGGAAACATTCTCCAGAATACTACTACTAACTATGGTCTAATCAGCTAGTCCGATGAAAGTGAATTGGTTTGATTGAACAAAAATAAACTTAGAACAAAACAAACTTAAAGATTAAGTTACTCAGATTTAAGGGAATTCCTCAGTATAATGGTTTCACCAAAAATACCATTTCAATTTACTCCACACACTAATATCTATTACCCCTATCCCTTATCCCTGGATAAAGATCTTGTAGCCAAAACTACCCACTCCCGATGTATAGTTCACTACCTATTCTAATGCCAATCCCATTTCCATAGTAACTGGTTGATTAGTTAGGTGCTTTACGATTAATCTCTGGGTTTACTGATGAGGTTTCGGTACTACCAACTTTGAGTGTTTGTAGTATCGAGTCTGGGCAAGTCTTCTGGTCCAGTACTGACGTAAAGCTGGTACCACCGATTTTGGGTGTCAATATTACCGACTCTGTGAAGATTGATTGTACCTAAAAATACACAAGAACGTGCATAAGTACACCGGATGAATATTAAACCATCATAAATAGTAAAAATCATATAATTTTATACATTCAAATATAACAAGCCATTGATAGAATTTCATGCATTATTAATCAAATAAATGACAAATAAACACATAAAATCAAGGAAAATAAGCCTATGAAAATGACTAAAAACCCATGCATCAAACTCCTCTAAGCTTAAATGTTGCTCATCCTCAAGCAATACTCTCTTAGATATGTTTGGTGTAAGTCAGCAAAACGGTATAACACATGAACTCTTTTCTTAATCATTCCATCAAACAATCCCTAAACTGACCTTCAATGACCACTAAACTGATAACTACTGTACAACGACCAAAAATTTCCATAGAAAAGTCCACCTTTTGATCAATGAACACTATCAAGAAAGCAGTTAATATCATAATTATTCAGGCATTCGCTTGGTGCACTATATGATTCCCTAGTTTAGTTTCTCTCTCCTAACTACCAACTACTTGGAAGCAGATCTCCTTATAATAATGGATTATGAGATAAATCATTCGAGTGGACTACCAAGGAGAGCAATTAATATATTATGAGATGGGTGGCAATTGAAGAATCACAAGTACATCCAACTTATTTATGCAAACCGAATGATGACCTACATGAGTGAAAAGAATGTCATGCATGAATTCTAATGCCTATTGTCTTTTTTTAACACATGATGCATGTATGAAGCTATCTCATAAAAGAAAATGAGACTGTCAAGAACAAACAAATGTGTCATGTGAATTAATTCATCTCTTCAAGAAGACTCAAGGACATACTTTCTCCCTAAGAAATTTTGATATTAGTTTTTTCTCTAACCCATAATTTTTCTTGTCTGTAGCATGATTGGGTTTATGCTGGGGCTTTCAATTCATACTCTTTTTTTATGTGGAGGTATGTCCCTTTCTTCAATCTTCATAAACAAGGATTATAATACAAATAACAAAAATAAATGAATGCTATGAAATGTATATAATCTACATGCAATTGCTATGACACTAAGATGGTATGGAGTAAAGTTGTTCGTGCATACAAATGCAAATTTTTTTTTGAGTGCATGCAAGAATGAGCTAATCTACATGTCACCTATTATGCCATGCAATGCAATCAAAAAAATAAGTTGGAGTACTCATTCATCTTGAGGTGGTGAGTCAAAATTAGATAGAAAAGATGGAGGAATCACATAGCTAAGAGACAATGCCTTTCATAGGATTAAGATATGTCCCTCTTTCGTGACCTATTCATAGGGTAATCTTAAGGTTTCTCTCTTAGATTTCCATTTAATATCTCATTAAAGGTTTGATCAGCTTAGGCTTAACAACATCTTCATTCACATTCCCAGTTGATTTAAATGTTAATTCATATCTCTGTCCTAGAGTTGACTGAATCAAACACTTCCTCAAGTGGTGATGCAGAAAGATGTCACAATTAATCTATACATACGTAACTCTTTCTTTGCACAAACACCTATGAATACAATCTATTCGACATACACAACCATGCATTTTTGCTCCATGATTACACTAGATAGGTGTGGATCCTAACATTGCATAAACCAAAATAAAAAAAATAACTAAGATATAAATGCAATAAAAACTAAGATAGAATGCTACTCGAGCACCCCCCAAGCTTGAATAAGACTATGTTCACATAGTCTACACTCGCACTCAAGAGGTGGAACAATGGTACCATTGCTCAAAATGGAGGAGGTGGTTGTGGCATGTTGGGGTCATGGGGAGGAATAATCCCTTGAAAAGATAGATCTGACAGTGGCATCTGTGGTTGTTGTGGTTACCCTCCAAAGTACCCCTGGTCCTAGTAATTTTTGAAGAAGGGTTATTGATATTGCTCCATCTACTATAGGAGCATGTGAACATTCTCTTTTTTGGCCAAGAGAAGATGTTCATTCTCATATATTGCCTATTGGTTTTGGTACAACCATACTTGTATCCCCTACACACCATCCAGCATCGCCTGATGTTGTTATTGTCCTATCTGGATCTCCTACAACATCCCATGCATACCCACCATGTTGTACGGGTCTTGCTCCTCCTAAGAAGGGGGCGGGGCAGATGAAGTCAAGGCAGCATAGGTATGGACCCGTTTGCATGGGACTGCTCTCTAGGTAATGGGGATGGTGGGTTCCAATTCCTCAATGTCGTTTTTAGAGTCGCCATCATCACTTTGTTTCTCGTTGTCATCATGGGCTGCTTCCATGCTTTCATCTTCTTCCTCTCCCTCGTCCAGTGACCATCGATGATGCACCACTCCTCGCAGGTTGAAGATAGGGTCGGGGAGGTTACACTCCCAGAACTATCCTCAACATGTGCAACTTGCATACACTGTGTTATGGTGTAAGCTGAGGAGGCTCGCCTTACGGAAGTGTTGGAGGTCCAAATTATTCGTAGAATTCATCAGCGCAAGGGTGGACAAGTCAAGACGGAGATGCAACGCAATTAGGGTGATAAGACCCCCAAATACAATTGACACTTTTCTCTACACATTGCACCAAACTGAGATCATATGGAGGAGAAGGAAGGCCCCAAAGGTGACAGACTCTCCCTCCAATAGCATGTAGAGGAAGCAGAGGTATGTCCTTTGGACCTTCCCTTGGGCTTGGACAGAACGAGCAAAGATAGTGTTGGTGCAGAAGCAGTGAAGAACTCAAGCAAATGGGTGTTCAATGTTAGTGACAGAGTTGACGTGCTAGCTGCTGGGAAAGCCTTCTGGTACCTCAGTCAGCTACTCCAAATCCAGGTCATAGTCAAAATTTGAAGGGGCTGAGTGTTCTGGGATGTGAGCCCAGTTGAAGATGTGGTTGAACTCCCGCATAGTGATGGAGTACTTATTGTTGAAGAGGAAGAAATTGACTTTGCCTTCCCGCCATTCACTCCTAATTGTTGTTTGGCGGCAATAAGAACCTCCAGCAATGCCAAGAACTCGAGTAATAGGTCTGGGTTGGTCTTCCAGTCACTGAAGAAAGGATTGTCTCCATTTCACATCCTCCATATCATGTTAGCACTATCGTCTTCATCTGAAGTTCTTTGTACACCTTCTTGATCTTTGAGGATGGATGTTGGATGTGTGTTGGTCTAAGTACCAACTCTCCTTGCTCCATCGATGTAGAAGGGACTCTCCTTGGTGCCATGGTGATGATGCAAGAACGAGGATGAGGAAAGAGAAGCTTGATGAAGATTTTCAGTGCTCAGTGCAGCTTTGCTCTGAGTTACAGGAGGCGTGGAGGAAGTGGTTTGGATAAAATGGATTCACCGCCCCTCCTTATATAGCTGAGTTGGGTAGAGTTAGCCCTACTAACTTTTGTGTCGATAGCACTGAGTTGCAAGCATGAATTTGTGGCTCAGATGTATCGATGGATGACGTTTATGGATGTCTCGAGCGTGGATCGCTCAGAGTCTGTAGTACTGAGCCCAAGTCGGTAGTGTCGAATTGAGTTGTGGATCAGTGCTACCGACCATGCAATGAAGACGGCATCCTCCATTGAATCATGTGTCCATGGATTACTGATGTCATGTGTCGGTACTACCAACTTGTCCGTCGGTAGTACTGAGTTGGCAATTCTTTCTCGGTATTTTCGCATTTTCATCTCGGTGTTTCAACCCTGGGAGCACCAAAAGGTTGGTAGTACTGACACAGATTTTGATACTACTGAGTGTTTATCAGTTGGGCGCTCAAAAATCTTCAGAGAGTTGGTAGTATCGACTGGTAGAGTTGGTAGTATCGAGTCTGTCTTTCTTTTACAGATGTCTAGCTGACGTGAATTTAGTACTACTAACTTGGGGACTTGGTAGTACCAACTCTATAGAATCTACACACTCCAACAAACGAGTCAAGATACTTTTTTTTCAAGAAATAAGAATGAAAATACAACTACAATGCTAAAATGAATATGAATAAAAAGAAATGAAGTTTGGGTTGCTTCCCAACAAGCACCATTATTTAATGTCCTAGACTAGACGTTCCTATGAGAAAGAATCTAATGGATTCCCTTATGTTGCACTTTTTCTATTCTTGGCTCCACTTCCCCACCATAGTAATGCTTCAATCTTTGGCCATTAAAACGAAATGACCTAGTCCCATCTATAATCTTCACAGCACCATGGGGAAAAACATGCTCAATCACAAATGGTCCACTCCATTTGGACCACAATTTTCCCAGATGTAACTTAAATCAAGAATTAAAAAGAAGAACCTTTTATCCTAGGAGAAACAACCTATTCAAAATATGCCTATCATGAATCTTCTTTTTCCTCTCCTTATAAATCCTAGAACTTTTGTAAGCATCCATTCTAAGCTCATCCAGTTCATTCAGCTCTAATAGTCTCTTCATTCCTGCTTCATCAAATCCAAAATTTAGCCTTTTTAATGTCCCTTTTGTCTTATGCTCAAGCTCTACTGGTAAATGGAAAGCACATCCATAAACCAACCTAAAAGGTGTCATTCTTATATGTGATTTATAGGCCGTCCTATATGCCCAAAGAGCGTCATTAAGCACAAAGCTCCAATTTTTTCTATTAGTTGAGATTGTCCTTTCCAAAATCGTCTTCACTTCTTTGTTGGACACCTCAACTTGACCTTTCGTTTGTGGCTGGTAGGGAGTACCCACTCAGTGTTTCACCCCATATTTACTCAATAAGGCTTGAAATTGCCTATTGGTGAAATGTGACCCACCATGACTAATAATCAGTCGGGGGACACTAAATCTATAGAAAATGTTATCCTTCCCATATTTGCGTACAACTTGCACGTCATTGGTGTGGGCTGGAATTGCCTCCACCCACTTATATACATAGTCAACCGCAAGTAAAATGTGGAGATTAGAATTAGACGATGCAAATGGGCCCATGAAATCAATGCCCCATAGATCAAACATTTCAACCTCTTGAAACAAATTTAGCAGCATTTCATGTCGCTTAAAAAATGTTACTTGCACATTGGCATGCATCACAATGACAAAAAAATATGCATCTTTAAACAATGTTGGCCAATAGATCCCACTTTCTAAAACTTTGGCCACATTCCTAGAGCTAGTGTGATGCCCTCCTATAGGTAAGAATGGCAGTGTGACAAAATTCTATCTACCTCACATTCGGGTACACACTTTCTCAACAGTCCATTCCTACATTCTTTAAAAAGAATCAGGTCATCCGAAATGTAAAATCTCAATGAATGGAAAAATCTCTTCTTTTCTTAATACCTCCAATATGTAGGTATCTTTTTGCATGCTAAATAATTAACAATGTCTACAAATCGGAGACCCTTGGTCATAATAGCAAAAGTTTTTCATCCAGAAAATCCTCAACAATAGGGATATCTACATCTCTTTCATTCACTCTTTCCAACCTATATAGGTGATATTCTACCAAATTTCCACCCCTTCTTTATCTTTAATTTCTATGTCAAAATCCTGTAAAAATAAAATCCACCTAATTAATCTAGGTTTAGCATCTTTCTTTTATAATAGGTATTTGATGGCAGCATGTTGGTCCAAACAATCACTTTAGCCCCAACTAGGTATTGGAAAAACTTCTCAACTGCAAAAACAACCTCTAAGAGTTCTTTTTTTGTGGTTGTATAATTTAGTTGTGCATCATTCAAGGTTTTAAACACACAATATATGACTATAGGATCCTTATCTTTGCGTTGACCCAACACAGCTCCCACTGCACAATCTAATGTGTCACACATCAGCTCAAACGGTAGGCTCCAATCAGGAGCTTGCACAATAGGTGTTGATCTAAGATTCTCCTTTAGGACTTCAAAGGCATTCAAGAATCATTCATCTAAAGAAAATTCAATGTCTTTTTCCAACAGTTCTCACAAAGGTTTAGCAATTTTTGAAAAATATTTGATAAAATGATGGTAAAACCCAGCATGTACCAGAAAGCTCGTTACTCCCTTCACCAATGTTGGTGGAGGTAGCTTGGAGATAGCTTCTATCTTACCTGGGTCTACTTCCATATCCTTGTTGGACACCTTATGTCCAAGCATTATGCCCTCACTCACCATCATATGACACTTCTCCCAATTCAAGACCAAGTGAGTGTCCTCACACCTTTGTAAAACCTTGTCTAAATTGTAAAGGAAATCAGTGAATGACTCCCCATATATAGAAAAATCATCTATGAACATCTCCAAGCACCTCTCTACCATATTAGAAAAGATGGCAAGAATATATCATTGAAAAGTGGTAGGGGAATTACAAAGGCCGAAGCCATCTGTCATTATGCAAAGTGTCATAAGCACAGGTGAAAGTAGATTTCTCCTGATCCTTTGGCTCAATCAAAATCTGATTATAACCAGAATACCCGTCGAGGAAGAAAAAATTGTGAACAACCGGCGAGTCATTCCAAAATCAAATCAATGAAAGGTAAAGGAAAATGATCTTTTAAAGTGACAGAATTCAAACGTCAGTAGTCTATGCATACATGCCACCCCATCACCAACCTAGTTGAAATCAACTCATTAGCTGCATTTGTTGTGATAGTGATCCCCCCTTTCTTAGGAACTACTTGAGTTGGGCTAACCCACATAGAATCTAAAATTGCATAAATGATACATGCCTATAGGAGCTTTCCCACTTCTTTCTTCACTACCTCAGTTATGATCAGGTTGAGTCATCGTTGAGGTTGAACTATTGCCTTATCTCCTTCTTCCATATGGATTTTGGGCTCGCACAAACTCAGAGAGATTCCTTTTGTTATAACCTCATTTTCCAATACATGTAATGAGATTTATGAATCTCCTTTAAAATATAAATAAGATCCATGTTTGATTTCAGGGTTTGATTTGAATAAATTTCGTGCATGCTTTCTTGTTGGGCCTTATTGGCCATTAAGCCCAGTTGAAAGAAAAATAAAAAGAAATGAAAAAGGGAATTCCAATTAATAAAAGAATACAAGGGAATAATGGAATATATACGAAAATGATTAAAAGTGACCAAAAGGCTAAAAGATAATTTCCCATAAAAGGTTTTCATGTTACAAAAGATCCTTGGGGTTCAAGGAACTCAATATAATTAAATAATGGCAAAGGAAATAAAGAATATGTGGAAAATACCATTAAATAAGGGATAACTTGAAACTGAAATAAAGGGCATGTTACCTTTGGATAATGACTCCTATTTTTGCACAATGAGAGATAACCATATGAACCGTGGCAGCAGCAGGGTTGGGGAAACCCTAGAGGGGTCTCCACGCCCTATAAATAGGGTCCCTACTAGTTCCTTACTCCTTCACGATCTCAAGCAGTTGTTTTCTAAGCCCTATTGCTCGCTCCCTCACCCAATTGCTCGCACTCTGGCGAGAAGGTCTTTGCGGTGCCACCACTGGTTCTGTTTAGAAGACAAGGGAGGATGACGAGTGGGGATCGTCAGATCCTGGACCATCATGTGCCCGCCCAAGATCCAACGCTACTGGAGCGGCGCGCTGGTTTGAATCAACTAAGTGGAGCGCTTTGACCAGGACCGTAGGATCAAAGTCCACTGTGAGCCACGCGTCATCGACGATCGATGAACGAGGCACGCCACTAGTGGAGGGAATCTGACGCGGAGTGTCAGATCTAGGCAGGGCACAGCGGCACACCGATCAAACGGCCGAGGAATTTTCGGTAAATTCTTCTGTCTGCCAAATAATCAAGAAAAATACTTTTCCTTGCTAAAATCATAGTGATTGTTAGGAATCTCAAATAAAGAAACTTTATATATGAAAGTTGGGTAGAAAAATACAAGGAATCTGTTAAAAATGATTGTGTAACCTGATTCCAATTTATTTTGCAAAAGTACTTTAATTTGCTAGTAAAATGCATTTCAAGTTAATTGAAAACCCTAAATGCATATAAAAGATGTTTTCTTTGTAAATTAATGGGTTAAGTTGAGGTTCATGAACCTATTAATTAATAAGATGAAGTTTCTATCCGTTTTGAATACCAATATGGCTAAATTAGGGTTTATGTCAAAGAATAGAAGATAAGGTACATCAAAACCCTAATTTAGGGTAAAAGAAAATGGAAACCTTGTTATTTTGATAAATTGCTAGATAATGATCCCAAAAGCTGTTAGGAATGTTAAAAGGATATAATTTAAAGGTTTTGGGTGTATTTAATGGTTTAGGGTTCATAATATCTAAGAAGGAAAAGAAAACCCTAATTTTCAAGGAAACCCTAAAATTGAATAGAAATCCTAAGTAATATGATGAAAACTGGATAACTATTAATAAAAGGAAAATTGTCCTTTTATTTCAAGATTTCCTTGTTGATTGGGTTTCTCTACATATTAATTTCTATCTTGAAATCTTCAACCAAAGGTATGTGGTTACTTATGAATAACTGCTTAGGTTTCTCGATGATTCCCGGATGTTTAAACACATTGAATGCAACTAAACTATTTGGATGTTTATTTCTTTCATGCAATTATAAAGTGACTATGACTATCACATAATGTATATGCCTTCTAGCTCAATCCTTGATCCCCTCTGTGTCATAATGGCTGAACTGGTATAAGACTACCTAGAGGGTAGGTCCATCAGGTCATGAATGACTTTGACTGCCTAGAGGGTAGGTCCATCAAGTCACCTTTATAGAGGTACCATATAAGTCCTTACAGGGACAACACAGAGTTGTGGAGAGATATGGATTGAGTAGTTAGGCTTAAAACATAATATTGATTGTTAAATGATTAATTGAGTGATTATATTGTTAACCTAGTTGAACATTATATGCTTCCTCCACATACCAGCTTCGGCTGATCGTCGTTTTGTTTGTCGGCGATTTAGGTACAAATCTCAAAAGGAACAAACAGTAAAGTGACACATTGTGAATTCAAGAATTAAAGAACAAGGAGGAATTTGTTAGAATAGTTCTTCTGAGGTTAGAAGTTAGTTTATTCCCATCTTTTCTAAGGTATGCAAAGAAAATTTTTATTACCATTTTCAGTATAGTCTGTCAGAATTTAATAATTGTTTATGGTTATATGTTGAACCTTTGATCTGGAATTAATGGGTGTGGCTTCAACCTCTTGGTATCCCTTGATTGGGGGTTACTGAGAGGTGGGATCGTAACATTTGGTATCAGAGCCTGGGTTCTTCATGTAACCATTAGTAATTATTAAATTTTACAAACTCCATAGAACCCAAGGGAGTTATTAGAGAAAGGGATCACGATCGGGGGCTGGCAAGATTTTCCTCCGCACCGCTAGTCGCAATACGAGGACTCCCGGACCCATGTGACCGCCTGGCCAAAGTCTTAGGGTATGATTCGAAATAAGATACCTTTAGGACTCTCTCATCTTATTCATCCCTTCTCATCACATATTCTATTAAGGCTTTAAGAGTAGGATTCTCTCTCTCCTCCACACTCATGTGGTATGGGCAAATAAGTTAAGGGTTTAAGAATCCTCCATCAAATTAATAAAAGATATGTAATGAGATATCACTGAACATAATTATAACTAGTTTGAATGATAAACTAAAGGTTTGTTTGTTATGCTTATGTAGATGGCACGAACAAAGACTGTTGCTATTCCCGAGGGCTCTGGAAATCCGGCTAGGAGTGTTTGGCCTCCCCGTAAAGTAAAGGAGTCATCTGAAAAGAGGAATAGGAACCATGAGGGTGGATCCTCTAAGAAGAGGAAGAGGCCTGAAGAAGTCACTCAATAAGTCCCTAACCCTAACCCGGTACCATTTAGTAACCTAAACCAAGAAGAAGATCAAGGATATGAAGAGCAACACGTGTATGAGGAAGAAGCCAAGATGGATGAGGACCTAGCGTATGATTCAGAACCCACCATGATGATCCATACCCCTGATACCTTGTGGTTAGAGCAACATAGGAAGTTGACAGAGGCCATTAATGCTTTGGCCCTTCGAGACATAGCTAGAGCTGAAAATGGTGAACCATACCCTGTTCGTCCACGTGTGGGAGCCACCATCCTAGACTTTGTCAAGATGAATATAGAAAAGTTCTGGGGAGAAGATAAGACTGAGGTGGTTGATAAGGCAGAAGCCTGGATACATGCAATAGAGAATGGTTTCTGCATGCTTGAAGTGCAGCCGAGCAAGAAGGTCCTCTTTGCTGCTCACCTCCTGGAAGGAGCAGCTAAGATATGGTGGGAGACTCACATCACAGGCCGAGATCTGACTGAGGAACCAATGGCATGGGCTGATTTCAAGACCATCTTCACTTCCAGATTCGTCCCTGTTGCAGCTAAGAAAGAAAAGGAAAGGGAATTCACTAACATGACTCAAGGAAATTCCTCCGTGGCAGACTTTGGGCGCAAGTTTCGGATCCTGGAATGTTTTGGGTACAATATGGATGAGGAAAGGAGGGTGGATCACTTCATAGAGCATCTTCACCCTACCATCAGGCCTCATGTGATGGCAAGCAAACCTAAAACCTTCGCAGAACCTTACAACACTGCCTTAGACATGGAAAGAATCGTGATGCCCGCACAGCTTCCACCCAAGGGGTATTTGGGTTTCACTGAGGGAACCCGAGGACAGAAGAATCATCATAAGAAGGGTCCAGGTCATCATCAAGCCAAGGGAAGACAGGGAGGAAAAGGGAGACCCCATCAAGAGAATAATCGACCGCGATGCCGCTCATGTGGGAAAGGGCATTTCGGTGAGTGCCACCACAAGAAGAGAGTCTGTTTTTGTTGTCACCAAGAGGGGCATATCCAAGTTGCTTGTCCTCTACCAGAGCCAAAAGGACCAGGTCCAGTGGCAGCCCCACCAGTAGAATCTCCACCAGTAGATGTGGCCCCACCTGCTGGAGAAAGAAGACAAGCTCGAGTGTTCGCCATTGACAATGAAGAAGCTCAAGCTAATGCAAATCGGTTGATTGAGGGTAATAACCCTTAGAGTTTTTCTTTATGTTTTGAAAGTTAAGCATGTAATAGTCTAATGTATGGTGAACAATAATGTAGGCATGCTTGAAGTCATGGGACATAATGTAAAAGCATTATTTGATTCTGGATCTACTAATACTTTCATTTCGAGGAATCTTGCAACTATGCTTTGTTTGGATATCAAGGATTTAGGATATGTCTTAGATGTTACAACCCCGAGTGGTCGGATCTTTACCTCTCTTTTAAAAACTCTGGTGATACCTGTGAAATATAGAGATCATGAGTTTCCTACATACTTTATCCTTCTTGACATGAATGATTTTGATGTGATCATTGGAATGGATTGGCTTTATACTTATAGGGCCTAAATCGACTGTAGGGAAAAGAAAGTGATCATTAGGGAACCAGGTCACCCACCTCTTGTCATTAGAGGTAGGAAAGATGCCACCACCAGTTTGTATGTGTCATCCATGAAGGCAGAAAGAATGATGAGTAAAGGTTGTCAAGCTTTCCTAGCAGTTGTTACCGAGCCCGAACCCAAGGTGCAACCCTTAGGGTCTGACTGGTTTGATGCAAATTAGCCTGAAAACATTGGAACTCGAGTTCCCTTTTTAATTTCACTTGACTGGTTTGTTGTAAGTCTGAAAATAGAGTTCCCTAATTTTCCTTGGACTTCCCACAATATATATAGTGTGCAGTTCTGGACTTCCGAAAGAAATTCAACTAAAAACGAGTTCCGATGTGGTTGCCTCTTGCCCTCTTCCTTGTACCTCTTGTCCAGCGGCGCGACCTGAGAAGACCACTCGTCACGGTGCCATCTCCTTCCTGATGCGTGACCAGGAGTTACTCATCGGCCTGAAGATCCTTGTGTACTTGACCAGGATTACTCATCGGCTTGAAGATCCACAGATACTTGACCATGATTACTCATCGGCCTAAAGATCCTCGTATACTTGTCAAACGAGACCTATTCCCAGGCGAGCAGAAGTGATCAGAGCTACCCTTCTTAGATTTGCAAAACTTGGGCCGACATGATTGATTTCTCTATTCATGTTTTGACGGATCTGAAACAATTAGACGGCAAGACCTTTTGCTATTGTGTTTTTATATTCAGACTTGGGGGAGGATCAGATCTGAACGGAGGTCTAGAACTGGACGGTATATTGATGTTCTAATCGACATTGATGAAGGTTTCGACGATTGATATTCAGATATAGAAGTCTATTTTCTAGATTACCATTTGTCAAACCAATCACTTTGAATTTGTTTTCCTGGAACTCAATTTCAGTTCTAGGAAAATGAGTTTCAAGAAAGTCTTACTTACACTAAACCAGTCAGACCCTTAGAGGAAATAGAGGTAGTCAAGAGCTATGCAGATTTTTTTCCGGATGATCTACCCGGGATTCCTCCCGAGAGAGAGGTGGATTTTTCCATAGAGCTAGCTCCAGGAACAAGCCCTATTTCACGTGCACCTTATAGAATGGCCCCTGCAGAGTTGCTCGAGTTGAAGAAACAATTGCAGGAATTGCTAGACAAGGGTTTTATCCGACCTAGCACATCACCATGGGGAGCTCCAGTCCTATTTATAAAGAAAAAGGATGGCTCTCTCCGTATGTGTATAGATTATCGGATGATCAACCAAGCTACCATTAAGAACAAATACCCTTTACCCCGAAAAGATGACCTGTTTGACCAGTTGAAGTCTGCTCGAGTCTTTTCCAAAATTGACTTAAGATCGGGTTACCACCAGTTGAGAGTCAAGAGTGAGGACATTCCAAAAACAGCTTTTCGAACACGATATGGCCATTATGAGTTTTTGTTTATGCCTTTTCGATTGTCCAATGCACCCAGTGTGTTCATGAACCTTATGAATAGTGTGTTCCAACCCTTCCTTGACTCATTTGTCATAGTGTTCATAGATGACATATTGGTTTATTCCAATGGCTTAGAGAAACACCAAGACCACCTAAGTAAAGTCCTTGATATCCTGAGAAAGAAGAAGTTCTATGGGAAATTCATAAAATGTGAGTTTTGGATAGACCGAGTCATGTTCCTTGGACATATCATCTCAGGAGGAACGATCGCCGTGGATCTAGCCAAGGTGTCAGCAGTTCGAGACTGGCCTACACTGAAGAACCCCTCCGAGATCTGAAGCTTCTTGGGGTTAGCAGGATACTATCGGCGTTTCATTTCAGATTTCTCAAAGACTGCCTTTCCCTTGACCATGTTGACTCGTAAGGATGTGAAGTTTGTGTGGTCGATGTTTGTGAGACTCGTTATCAAGAACTGAAAGAGAAGGTGACCACAGCACCAGTTTTGACTCTACCATCAGGCAATGAGGGTTTCATGATCTTCACCAATGCATCCAAAATGGGTCTTGGTTGCGTGTTGGAGCAGAATCGACATGTGGTTGCATATGCTTCCCGACAACTCAAGCCTAATGAGGTGAATTACCCTACACATGACTTAGAGTTGGCTGCTATCATTCATGCCTTGAAGATTTGGCGGCATTACCTGTATGGTGCTACTTTTGAGATCTTCACTGACCATAAGAGTTTAAAGTACCTTCTGACACAGAAAGACTTGAACCTACAACAACGAAGATGGATGGAATACATGAAGGATTACGACTTTACCATTGCCTATCATCCAGGGAAGGCAAATATTGTGGCAGATGCGCTGAGTCGGAAACAGCTCAGGTGTGCAGCTGTTCTATCCAGTCAGTGGAAGAGCTTGGAAGAGCTGGTGAAATGGTCTCCTCAATCGTTAGGTGATCGAGTTCGATTGGCCAACATTCAGATACAGTCTGATTTGTTGAGTGAAATTGTGGCAGCATATTTGGTCAGTAGGGAACTTGACAAGATGAGGGGTTTAATGAAGAAGTCTCAGACCCGCCTTTCTTTGGGTGTAGATGGAGGAATCAGATTTGAGAATCGTATATAGATTCCTGAAGACTCACCACTGAAGGAACGTATCTTACAAGAAGCTCATGGTTCTAAGTACACAGTACACCCAGGGACTACTAATATGTTTAAGGACATGCAGAGGTTGTTCTGGTGGCTAGGAATGAAGAGAGACATTGCAGCTTATGTGGCCAGTTGTCTTACGTGCCAGATGGTGAAGGCTGAACATCAACGACCCGATGGACTTTTACAGTCTATAGAGATTCCATAGTGGAAATGGGAGCAGATCACCATGGATTTCGTGGTGGGTCTACCCCGTACCAAGAGAGGTCATGATGTGATATGGGTTGTGGTAGATCGCCTTACCAAGTCAGCACAATTCCTTGCCCTAAAAACCACTGCCAAGGTGTCAGATTTAGCTGAGTTGTATATCAGAGAGATAGTACGCTTGCATGGCGTACCCAGTTCCATCATCTCCGATAGAGACCCAAAGTTTACTTCCAAGTTGTGGAAGAAGGTTCAAGAGGAACTAGGTACAAGGTTAAAGTTAAGTACCTCCTATCACCCTCAGATAGATGGTCAGTCAGAAAGGACAATTCAGACCTTAGAGGATCTGTTGCGAGCTTGTGTGCTCGATTGGGGTGGATCATGGGAGCAGTACGTGCCTTTAGCTAAGTTTGCCTACAACAATAGTTATCAAGCCAGTATCGGGATGCCTCCATATGAAGCTCTGTATGGGAGACCGTGTCGGTCACCACTTCACTGGGATGAAGTTGGTGAAAGGAGCTTATTGAGGCCAGATGAACTCCAAGTGTATGCTGATAAAGTCGCTTTAATCAGGCAAAGGCTAAAGAGAGCCCAAGACTGACAGAAGTCGTATGTTGATGCGAAGCGGACTGATGTGCATTTCGCTGTGGGAGAACATGTCTTTCTGAAAATCCGACCGCTCCGAGCTATAGCTAAAAATAGAGGAAAGTTGAGTCCCCGATACGTGGGTCTGTTTGAAGTGTTAGAACGGATTGGTGAAGCCGCATATCGTTTGGCATTACCCTCTCAATACAGTATGATGCATGATGTGTTTCACGTGTCTAATCTGAAGCGATATGTGTAAGATCCAAGCCATGTGCTGAGCATTGAACCAATTGAGCATCAAGGAAAGTTGTCTTATCCTGAGTTGCCTTTGCGGATTCTAGATACCAAGGTAAAAGAGCTCAGAAATAAGAATATAGAGATGGTAAAGGTTCTTTGGAAGCACCATGGAGAGGATGAGGCCACATGGGAGCTGAAGACGGACATGGAAAAGGCATATCCAAATCTATTTGTTTGATTGACAGAATTTTGAGGACAAAATTCCTATAAGGAGGGGAGAATGTTATAACCTCATTTTCCAATACATGTAATGAGATTTATGAATCTCCTTTAAAAGATAAATAAGATCCATGTTTGATTTCAGGGTTTGATTTGAATAAATTTTGTGCATGCTTTCTTGTTGGGCCTTATTGGCCATTAAGCCCGGTTGAAAGAAAAATAAAAAGAAATGAAAAAGGGAATTCCATTTAATAAAATAATACAAGGGAATAATGGAATATATAAGAAAATGATTAAAAGTGACCAAAAGGCTAAAAGATAATTTCCCATAAAAGGTTTTCATGTTACAAAGGATCCTTGGGGTTCAAGGAACTCAATATAATTAAATAATGGCAAAGGAAATAAAGAATATGTGGAAAATACCATTAAATAAGGGATAACTTGAAACTGAAATAAAGGGCATGTTTCCTTTGGATAATGACTCCTATTTTTTCACAATGAGAGATAAACATATGAACGATTTTCCTTTAAAATTTGAGGCCAAAAGGACTTTTGGATTGGGAGTTATTAAATTTTCAAGTTATCTTTAAAATAAGGACTTTCCTTGTTTTATTGGGAATTCTTTTCCTTTTTCTGTGTAAGTGCGGGTAATGGTGACCGTTGGATATTAATCCAACCGATCATGGCTCATCGTCAAATTCCCAAGAGTCGGGGACTGTAGCATAGGTTACAGGTGGATTTTCTCCATCTCTTTCCTCATTATCTGATGGATGTGCCATCTTGGAAACCTTTCCATTATGATCAGGAGGGGATTCCGAGCCACCGCAACCCCGGTTTAGTGGTCATTGGATGCTTCTAGGGCAGCAGCAGGGTTGAGGAAACCCTAGAGGGGTCTCCACGCCCTATAAATAGGGTCCCTACTAGTTCCTTACTCCATCACGATCTCAAGCGGCTGTTTTCTAAGCCCTATTGCTCGCTCCCTCACCCAATTGCTCGCACTCCGGCGAGAAGGTCTTTGCGGCGCCGCCGCTGGTTCGGTTTAGAAGACAAGGGAGGATGACGAGTGGGGATCGTCAGATCCTGGACCATCGTGTGCCCGCCCAAGATCCAACGCTACTGGAGCGGCACACTGGTTTGAATCAACTAAGTGGAGCACTTTGACCAGGACCGTAGGATCAAAGTCCACCGTGAGCCGCGCGTCATCGACGACTGATAAAGGAGGTGTGCCACTAGTGGAGGGAATCTGATGCGGAGTGTCAGATCAAGGCAGGGCACAGCGGCGCACCGATCAAACGGATGAGGAATTTTTGGTAAATTCCTCTCTGCCAAATAATCAAGAAAAATACTTTTCCTTGCTAAAATCATAGTAATTGCTAGGAATCTCGAATAAAGAAACTTTATATATGAAAGTTGGGTAGAAAAATACAAGGAATCGTTTAAAAATGATTGTGTAACCTGATTCTAGTTCGTTTTGCAAAAGTACTTTAATTTTCTAGTAAAATGCATTTCAAGTTAATTGAAAACCCTAAATGCATATAAAAGATGTTTTCTTTGTAAATTAATGGGTTAAGTTGAGGATCATGAACCTGTTAATTAATAAGATGAAGTTTCTATCCATTTTTAATACCAATATGGCTAAATTAGGGTTTATGTCAAAGAATAGAAGATAAGGTACATCAAAACCCTAATTTAGGGTAAAAGAAAATGGAAACTTTGTTATTTTGATAAATTGCTAGATAATGATCCCAAAAGTTGTTAGGAATGTTAAAAGTATATAATTTAAAGGTTTTGGGTGTATTTAATGGTTTAGGGTTCATAATATCTAAGAAGGAAAAGAAAACCCTAATTTTCAAGGAAACCCTAAAATTGAATAGAAATCCTAAGTAATATGATGAAAATTGGATAACTATTAATAAAAGGAAAATTATCCTTTTATTTCAGGATTTGCTTGTTGATTGGGTTTCTCTACATATTAATTTCTATCTTGAAATATGCAACCTAAGGTATGTGGTTACTTATGAATAACCGCTTAGGTTTCTCGATGATTCCCGGATGTTTAAACGCATTGAATGCAACTAAACTGTTTGGATGTTTATTTCTTTCATGCAACTATAAAGTGACTATGACTATCACATAATGTATATGCCTTCTAGCTCAATCCTTGATCCCCTTTGTGTCATAATGGCTGACCCGGTATAAGACTACCTAGAGGGTAGGTCCATCAGGTCATGAATGACTTTGACTGCCTAGAGGGTAGGTCCATCAAGTCACCTTTATAGAGGTACCATATAAGTCCTTACAGGGACAACACAGAGTTGTGGAGAGATATGGATTGAGTAGTTAGGCTTAAAACGTAATCTTGATTGTTAAATGATTAATTGAGTGATTATATTGTTAACCTAGTTGAACATTATCTGCTTCCTCCACATACCAGCTTCGGTTGATCGTCGTTTTGTTTGTCGGCGATTTAGGTACAAATCTCAAAAGGAACAAACAATAAAGCGACACATTGTGAATTCAAGAATTAAAGAACAAGGAGGAATTAGTTAGAATAGTTCTTCTGAGGTTAGAAGTTAGTTTATTCCCATCTTTTCTAAGGTATGCAAAGAAACTTTTTATTACCATTTTTAGTATTGTCTGTTAGAATTTAATAATTGTTTATGGTTATATGTCGAACCTTTGATCCGGAATTAATGGGTGTAGCTTCAACCTCTTGGTCTCCCTTGATTGGGGGTTACTGAGAGGTGGGGTCGTAACACCTTTGATGTCTGCTAGACCACCCAAAAGTAGCTCGGCAAGCAACTACCCCTCTTCTTCACCGCTCTAGGATGATGATATGATCAATGGGAGCTTCTCTTCCGCAGCCAGGAAGACATACTTTAGATGTGGCAGCAATGTCTTCAATTCCAACTCAGGTGGGCTCAACAGAGATGAGACCATTGGTGGGGAAGGTGGTCCTAAATCTTCAAAATATCTTATATAATAGCAAGGTACCACCTTCAGCATCAATACACACTCCTCTAGAGAGCAACTGTGTGTTTTGTCCTCTACTTTATTCATCAAGCATGCTTCCAAGGCTAACTATGGATATGTCTACATCAAGGAATTAGCAGTGACCTCCTCTATTGCAGTCGGATCATAGTCTTCTTCTCTATCATTTGGGTAATGCATTTCTTCTTTTAATGAGATCACCTTAGTGTTTTCAATTATACCAATTGCTAGAGTGTATTTTTCCACCTTGTTCATCACATGAGCCATGTCAAGGAATTACTTCCTCAGACAAAGGCAACTCTTCCCTCCATGTGCTACAACATGTTGCACTGTGATGTATCCCTTCTTTCTTTTGAGTGCTCAGGCATCTTAATCTCAAACTGGTCATCATGGGTGCCCATGTTCATACATCATCTACCCATTTCTAGGATCATATCAGCGGTAGCTTGGAATGGCCTACCTAGCAAGAGTTTGTTGCCTTTATCCTCCTTCATTTCCATTACAACGAAATTAGTAGAAAAAAAATCTATCCACTTTCACTAGGACATCTTCACAAATGCCATATGGTCTGACCAAAGAGTTGTCTACCAATTCAATAGTCATACTACTTTTCCTAGCCTCCTAGATACCTAGCTTCTTGAAAGTTGACAAAGGCATGAGGTTGATGATAGCCCCTGAGTCACATAGAGCTTCATCAAACTTGGTCTTTCCTATGAAGCACTTGATGTTGAAACAACCAGGATCTTATCTTTTAGGAGGTAGTGTTCCCAATATAAAAACACTCACCTGCTCCTTTAACACCACCACATCAACCTCAGGTATCCTTCTCTTCTTATTGATTATGTCTTTTAGGAACATTCCATGTGATGGTATCTTCTCAATTGCATCAATGAATGAAATAATGATAGATAATTTCTAGAAGTCATATAAGAATTTCTGGAACTGTCGGTCCGCCTTGGTTGCCTTCAAGCTATTTGTAAAGGGCATTGGGGTCACTCGTGTCCTCTGGTGAGACGAGACATATGCTTTTGATCTAGAATCCTCCACCTCATTAGTGTGCTCCTTAGTTATCTTCTCCTGTTCCAACACATCTAGTTTATCTACATCTTCTATTATAGTCTGAGTTGTTGTTCCTGTAACATGCATCTGAGCTTGCTGGTGCATCATTCAATGGCGTCTTACCACTATTGAGTAGGACTGCCTTGACATTTTGATTTCCATAAGGCACGTTAGTATTTGTCGGGAACCACATTGGTTTGGCTGCTTCAATGTACCCACATCCACTGTTATTTGAGAAATTTGGGTTTCTATGTTGTGGAACCATTCCCCTTAGTTCTAAAGTTCTATTTGAGTTTGACCTATAAGCACGTCATTTTGACTGACCAACTTTACAAGTATCTCTTCAATATGGTCAATCTTATTTTATTCTTGTTGATATTGTGTCTGCCAACCGAACTATTGTGGCTTAGGTTGTTGCGCCTGAGATGGGTCTTCTTGGAAATTGTTGGGATCCTTCCATGAAAACTGAGGATCCTTCCTCCATGCATTGTCATTGCTCATATACTATTGTTGTTGGCACACAAACTTTCACTCTTCATCTTCTTCTTCTAGAGGTGGTCTGTCATTAGCACACAACTCTTTCACAATTAGGTCCAGCTTCTCATTTAACACAGAGATGACCTTAGACTCGTCGACACTTTTGACAGTTTCCAGAAGCTCTCTCTCATCACCCCATGACTAGTACTTGGAAATGTTCTTTAATATCTCATGATAGTGGGCATGTTTGTTGTTGAGGAAGAACCCTGATCCTACACTATGAAGAATGGTTCTCTCTCCCTTGTGCATACCATAATAGAAGATATTTGCTTGCCCCAACAAATCAATACCATGATGAGGTACTTTTTGTAGCATATTTTGAAATCCCTCCCACACTTCAGAATAGGATTCGTCAGTCTACTGTCAGAAATTCTGAATCTTCTTCACGAGGTCCTTTGTCTTCTATAGAGGAAAGTAACGCTTGAAGAAAGTGTCGATCATCTGATCCCACATCTTGATTCACTCATCATTGAGATTATGAAACCACGACTTTGCACTGTCTGCTAGAGATGACGGGAACAGTTTCAGATATATGACAGTCGCCCTATCTATTTTTACTATATCATAGTTCTCAACAAAATTACTGATGGGCACCATTGGGTCTTCAGAATGGTGATCATAAAGAGATCAACCCTGGATCAATGTTGTAGCTACCCACATTGATGGCTTGTCTTTTGAGGAAGAGGCTATGCTCCTCTCCCATATCTTCTACTCTTCTGCTCACCCATTTCTACTGAATCGGGTTCTTCTGGTGTTTCTAGTCCTTCAAGTGAAGCTGTCAGTGGTGGAGTTTGGTTGAATTGTCTATAGATCTTCCAAATTCCCTCTCTTTGTGAAGGAGTTCTGCTTGCCCAAAACCCTTTGAAGATGGATCTATGTAATCATGGGCTCAAGTATGCACCATAGACAAGTACCTGAATGTAGAAAAATAATTTTCATAACACAATAGTGGATCTAGAAGTAATAATGATGTTACAGTTCAACTTTTAGTGAAAAATAAAAAAATAAAATAAAAAGAAAAATAAAAGGGTTGGCTAAGAGTGGCTGACCACATCCTCGTAGTGTTGTATGTTGTCATTTCCCTGGCAACGGTGCCAAAAACGTGACACATGTCTACCGTGTATTAAACGCAAGTGAACATATCAAAGTAATATAGGCCTTTTTGAGGCCAGAGTCAAATACATGGAAATGTTCTCCAAAATAATACTACTAACTATGGTCTAATCAACTAGGCCAGTGAAAGTGAATTGGTATGATAGAACAGAAATAAATGCAAAATAGAAAAAACTTAAAGATTAAGTTACTCAGTTTTAAGGGAATTCCTCAGGACAATGGTTTCACCACAGATACCATTGCAATTTACTCCACACACTAATATATATTACCCCTATCCCTGGATAAAGAGCCTGTAGCCAGAACTACCCATTCCCACAGTGTAGTTCACTACCAATTCTAATGCTAATCTAATTTCCATAGTAATTGGTTGATTAGTTAGGTGCTTTATGATTAATCTCTGGGTTTCTCCTCCAGTTTATTCTCCACCTTTCCCAAGGGGTGTAATAAATGGGTAAATCTATGTTTTTCCAACCCTTAACCTCTCTCCCAAAATGATGAAGGGTCTGATAATATATCTATGGTGATCAAGCATAAATAGAGCAACACAAATTCATAGATTTATATCTATAAAACAGGGACAAAGATGATATTAATGCATAGAAATCAATTACAATGCATATATGGACTATTCCCAGATCTTAAGAAATTAAGGGGCTTAGCCCCCACATAGTTTTCATTGACGAATGCATGGTAGAGAAAGAGAAAAATGTGGGAAACATTATAAAAACTAACTCCTAAAGAAAGGTTGATCTAGATGTTTCCCTACGTCGTGCGTATAATCTGCTATCTTTCGGCTATAGATTCGCCTTCCGGAGGTTCTCAGATCATCTCAGGTGAAGCCTTCGGTTCCTTGCTCTTCTCTCCTCTCTCTCTCTGGTTTTGTGCAATGGAAAATGATTGTCCCCTCAGGTCTAGCCAAACTACCCTCAAGTCATAGGAATCACTTAAGGTGTGAAATAATGCTAGTTGTTGGATTAGAGTGTTATCTTCAGATTACTTGATCGGGCAGACTCGGTAGTACCGACTGGAAAGTCAGTAGTACCAAGTTTCTAGGGTAGTCGTAATTCATCACAAGGTTGATACTATCGACTTATCTCGATAGCATCAATTCTTTAGGTCGCTCGAGCACTGCTTAACTGATGCCATCTCGATAGTACCGAGTTTTTGGATTCGATAGTACCGAGTTTTAGTGATTCATTCTTACACTTTACTGACGAGGTTTTGGTACTACCGACTTTGAGTGTCGGTAGTATCGAGTCTGGGTGAGTCTTCTAGTCCACTACTAACGTGCAGTCAGTACCACCGACTTTGGGTGTCAGTAGTACCTAGTCTGTGAAGCTCGATTGTACCTAAAAATGCACAAGAACGTGGATAAGTACTCAGGATGAATATTAAACCATCTTAAATAGTAAAAATCATATAATTTGATGCATTTAGATAGAGCAGGCCATTGATAGCATTTCATGCATAATTAATCAAATAAATGACAAATCAACACATAAAATCAAGTAAAATAAGCCTGTGAAAATGACTAAAAACCCATGCATCACTTCCCAGAGACAAACATAGACAATTGAGAATCAATTTGTCTAACAAATGTTGTCCTCTCTGGTTGTGGTAACCACAAGGGCCCAGGAAAGTCCTTCCCGACTAGGTAGGGACAGCCAAGGGAGAGAAATAATAGAGAATCATTATTGTGGGAGATCGGGTTGGTGACTAGTACACCAACACGAGGGACAACTTCTTCCTGTCCATTCTAGCAGGAAGACAAGTGTTGTAGTTGGTTCTTTTGGACTACTCTAGAGACAGGATTCATTTGTCTGCTGCTAGGAGGGAAACATCAACTCACAGTCCATGGCGAGATCTGGGGAGCCGCTAGAGTAGTTGTTCAAGTCTGTTGTCTGTGGAGGAGTAGTCAGACGAGTCTTGATGCAACTAGGAGATTCAAAGACACTGTCCAAGATAAATTATGCATCTACATCGATGAGGATTGTCACTGGACTTGCTCTAGGACTAGGTATATATTTGTAAAACCTTCCTTTTCATTGTGTAGTTATTGATGTGATCTGATGGTTAATGGGAAATATGTCAATAAAATTTTTGTTTCTACTACCTATCTGGATGCCATATTTCTCTAGAGTGGTATCAGAGCCACGTCAATTAGTTATGTTTTAGAATAATTGATATGATCATATATTTTATTGTATCACGTTTATTTATTGCATGTGATGTGAATATTTAAACTAGTTGATGTGCACGTCTGTCTAATCACCAGATAATAACCCAAATGAATATATATATATATATATATGATGTATATGGAATTTACACGCATCACCTTGGAAGTGAGTTTTGATGGTGGATGTGTAACATGGTTATAGCAAATAACCCCTATTATCTATGCATAGTTATGTGGTTGGTTTATCCAGTTTATCGTAGTCTGTGAACTGAGCCTCTCTTTTATCTTTCCAATGTAAACATATTATTCTCTTCTACCTTTGCTCCCCTCAAATGTAACATGAGGTTTCTCAATAGTAATGTAAAATTAGGACAGTTTATTTTTTCTATTTTAACAAAGAAGAAAGACGCCAACTGGCCGCACAGATGAGTCAACCCGACCGGATGACAAGGCCAAGACAACCATCTGGCGGGGTCGAGAGGATCACTTGATGAGCCGATCAGGAGCCCGAAAGACCATACACGATGACCATTTGGAGGAGTCAAATGATCAGATACATCATGGCTAACCGGTCGTTTGGAGGATCCATACAACCAACTGGAGGTGACCAACCGACCAGCCAGGAGGCAAGCCAATCGGTTCAAAAGTTGAACCACTTAACCCAAATTGGTAAGCAGATATCTTCATTAAAAATAGGTTACTACATATGATGTGGACCTAGGTTGAGGCAATTCCTTGTGGTACCAAAAAATTACATTTGGCTAACCATAACTATCACTTTTTTGTTTATTACATATTTTCACTGCGGCATGTATATGATATGTACTATATATATGTGGTGATTGGTTAATGTATATGTATTATACAAACTTCCTCATTAAAATATTAAGTCTTAGATGCTTTCTATAAGAAGCACACATGAAAAGCTTGATTGACCAAGTGTTGGCATGCCCTAGTGTGGTATGTCGTCTATTTTGTGGAACTGTGATGGTAGATATGCGGTTCTTCCTATTGACCTAGAGGTTATACATTACCTATATTTTGATAATGACTTAACCATTCCATTCATATGTATCTAATATGTGTGTTTAAGATTGTTTGCAGGCATTAGGTACATGAAAAGGATCATATATACAAAGCCCTAGAATGGGCCAAGTTCAAGTCAAAATGGCTACAAGTATGCATTTTAGGATTTCTATGTAAACGACCTTAGAATATCCATGTAATCACTTGTAATGATGAATTGGCTTGTAACTTAGAAGAGAAAAATGTTTAGGACAAAATTCATCAAGTGCTAATCACTTTTATTGCAAATTCGAAAATCAATTATAGGCACTTGGTCGGTCGAGTTTCCCTAGCCTAAAACTCGACCGATCAACCTTGATCGATTTTCTGAAGATTGCATCGGTCGAGTTGTGCACTCACAGAACTTGGCTGATTGGGTAGCAGGCCATTTCTAGTTGAAATGGTCGGTCGAGTTTCCTCAAGACAAACTCGTCCGATCATTTGAATATCGGTTTGCCTCTTACTTGATCGGTCGAGTTACCCCCATTAAAACTCGACCGATTGCACTGTACGGAATTTGTAGAAAAAGTAATATGACTGTTGGTGAATTGTTTTGGGAAAAAATAGAACCGTTTTCTTAAACAAAAAATGACTAATTTTGCATCCAAGTGTCTCACAACTTAAAGGGCCACCCTCAACTATAAATAGAACCCCTTGGACTTCATTCCAAGCTTCTCTTCCATTGCAAACTTGGTTCTAGCTTAGTTGAGAGTGTTCCAAGCCCTTGAGCCCCTTTCTCTCTCTACCTTCAAGATAAATTCATGAGTTAAGAGTGAGTTAGGTCCCTGTGTATGAGATCTATCCCTTGTAATATGTGCAGCTCTCCTTTCTCTCTTCCTACCTCCAAATCCCTTTGAAGATTGATTGAAGCTACTTCTCTAAGTGAAAGAGGAGTTGTTGTTGTTCTTCTCCGAGTGAAGGGGAAGATGTGTTGTTGTATCTTCAAGAGTGAAGATAGCTCGTTGCTCCAGGTCCCTTGGTGAAGGGAAAATGTGGAGAAGCTCTCCAAGTGAAGGAGAGGTGCAAGGCAAAGCTCAAGTGAGATAGGTAAATCCTGCAAGGCTGAAGACAAAGGTAAGATTGGGTAAGTCCTTTGAAGAAGGATGAAGAATCTTGCTTTGTGGGTAATTCCTTGGATAGGTAGAAGATCTTAGCTTGAGAAATTAAGTCCTTGGTTGTGTGGTTTATGTATCTTGTAATCTTATTGTGATATATAAGAGAACCAAGTTGTAAATCCTAGAGTCTAACCAACTCTAGGTAGTTGTCTGACATCGCTCCTAAGTTTAGGATGTGGAACCACTCTAAACCACCTGTCCAAGTGCTTTCTATTCATTGTCTCTTATCCTTGCTTTGTATGCAAGATTAGGAGATCAAATTGTTGCTTGCTTTAGATTTTGCACTACGATTAAATTGGTGGTCTAATTGATTTTGTGAAGTGTGTGTAGCTCTATTCACCCCCCCTCTAGAGCCCATTGATCCAACAAGTGGTATCAGAGTAGGTCTTCTCCAAGCTACTTCAACAAGTAGGAGAAGATGGGTGATTCGGCTCTTGGGTCACTCAACCTCGAAGGAAGCTTCTCAATGAGACCCCCGGTCTTCGACGGCACAAACTTCCTATATTGGAAGAGGAGAATGCAATTCTACCTCCAAGGGGTGAGCTACGAAATGTGGAAGATTGTCCATCTCAAGTATGAAGATCTAAAAGGGGACATCACCACATGGACGGAAGCTGAGATGAAGCGTGCTCAACTCAACGCCAAAGCCGTGAGCATCATCTACACCGCCCTTACTCCATCCAAGTTCAATTGGATCTCTTCTTGGGACACGGTGCATGAGATATGGCACAAGTTGTGTGTCACCTATGAAGGGACCGAGCAAGTCAAGGAGGCCAAAGTCTACATGCTTGGTGGTCTTCTTGAGAACTTCAAGATGGGTAAGAATGAAAGAGTAGCGGACATGTACACAAGTTTAAATGTCATCTTGAATAGCCTTGCAGCTCTTGGGAGTGTCATGGATAGAGGTACAATCAATGCCAAAATCTTGAGATCTCTTCCAAAGAGATGGGAGCCAAAGGTCACTTCAATTGAAGAAGTTTACAAGCTAAGTGAGTTGTCAACCGAGGAGCTGGTTGGTAACCTCCAATCCCATGAACCTAGGCACGACAAACCAGAAGAAGAGGAGAAAAGAGAAGAGAAGGAATCAAAGAAGATAAAAGACACAGCCTTCAAAGCTCAAATTGAAGAAATGGTCCGGCAACAACAACTTGCCATGAAGTCTCCCTGCCCTTCCTCAAGTGAAGATGAAGGTGTCAATGATCATGAAGCTAACTACTCAGAAGGGAAACACTTAAAGAGCAAGCCCTCCTCCTCAACTCCTAGGTGCTACGAGTGTGGTCAAAAAGGCCACTACAAGAGTGACTGCCCAAAGGCCAAGAAGATCCATCATAAGAGCAGCCACAAGAAGGATGACAAGTAAAAAAGAGAAGCAAAGTACAAGAGGAAAGACAAGAAGGAGAGAAGATCTAAAGATGCAACTCATGCGGCGTGGGAGGAGTCTTCTTCAAGCTCCTCAAGCTCCGAAGATGGAGAATGCCATCTTGCCCTCATGGCCTCAACTAGTGAAGATGTAATTGAGGTAAGTGAGGTAAGCAAGGTTAGTGATGTTAATTTACTTGAGCTATCTAAGGAAACTCTCATTGATATGCATAATGAATGTCAATCATCTTTTGCTAAATGTAAATCTAAGAGGAAAAGATTAGGCAAAATAGTTGATGATCTTTATGCAAAAATTGACATTCTTGATGAAAATGAAAAATTGCATCTTGATAGCATAGAATCCTTGCAAGGGCAAATTCTTGACCTTGAACTTCAATACAATGTAGTAGAGGTTGAGAATGGTACATATCTTAAAAATATTGAAAATCTTAAGATAGAAAATCAAAAATGCCTAGATGAGCTTGATACTCTTAAAACTGAAAATGTAGAACTCAAGCTTATTGATGATGCTAGGAGAGAAGAAATCTATGCATATCAAAGAGAAATAGTTATTCTTAAATCTGAAAATGCAAAATTGCTTGCTCAAATTAATGATCTATCTTCTAGACCTGTTTAGCCTAGAAATGAAGTTGCTAGCTTAACTCTAGAAAAAGATTCTCTTCTTAGTAAAGCCCTCTATCTTGAGGCCGATCTTTTGCATACTAGAGAAGATCTTACTTCTCTTTCCACTACTGTTATAAATCTTAGTGATGATAATGCTAAGTTAAGATCTACTTTGCAAAGGTTTCTTTCGGGAAAGAAATCCCTAAATGATGTTCTAGAGAACTCTACCAAACAAGTTGGTACTAGTGGTTTAGGATATAATGGGACTGTTCCCAAAGGTAAGAAGAAGAAGGGTAAGAAAAATAGTGTGGAACCTCCAGTTTTCAATGGAGAGACTTCCGGCTCTAAAAACCCTATGGTTTGTATTCATTGCAAATGTGATGACCATTATTCTACCTATTGTCCTTACAAGCCTAAGGGGACCAACCCAAAGATGAAATGGGTCCCCAAGCTAACTCGGACCCCAAAGTTTGAGTTGGGTTCTGACATCCTCTTTTGTTGCAGGTTAAAAGAAATGGATTGTTGATAGTGGCTGCTCTAAGCATATGACTGGAGAAATCAGCCATTTCAACAAATTTGTGAAAAAGAAAGGAGGATCGGTAACCTTCGGGGACAACAAGAAGGGTAAGGTTATAGGTGATGGTGATGTAGGCAATGAATTATGTATTAAAAATGTATTGCTTGTTGATGGCCTACATCACAATTTAATTAGTGTTAGCCAATTATGTGACAATGGTTATCTAATGCTATTTACTTCTTTAGAATGCTTGCTTCTAGATTCCCTCTCCTATAGTGTTATATATAAGGGAACTAGAAATGGTAATCTTTATGTTATTGTTCTCGATGCTCTTAAGCCCATACTAAATAGATGATTATTTGTGGATAAAAACGATCTTTCTCTTTGGCATCGTCATTTGGGTCATGTGAATTTGCATCAAATGAGGAAGTTGAACAAAAAGAACTTGGTTCGAGGACTTCCTAAATTGGATTTTGATAAGGATGAGGAATGCCAACCTTGTACGCAAGGGAAACAAACCAAATCCTCCTTCAAATCCAAAGGAGTCATGAGTACCAAGAGAGTTCTTGAACTTCTTCATATTGATCTATTCAGACCAATGAGAACTCAAACACTTCGTGGCTCCAAGTATTGTCTTGTTATTGTTGATGATTTCTCTAGATATACTTGGACTTTCTTTCTCGTTTCTAAAAGCGATACTCTTGATGTTTTCTCGAGCTTTTGTAAATGGGTTGAAAATGAAGCTTCTTGCCATATTGTTTCTATCCGTAGTGATCATGGGAGAGAGTTTGAAAATGATCTTTTGGAGCATTTTTGTGAAAAATCAGGTTATTCGCACAATTTCTCTTCTCCTCGCACACCTCAACAAAATGGGGTTGTTAAGAGGAAGAATAGGTAGCTACAAGAGATGGCTAGGACCATGTTTCTTGAGTATGACACTGCTAAGAAGTTTTGGGCTGAAGCTGTTAGCACGTCATGTTTTGTGCAAAACCGAGTTTTCACACATCCGTCTTTCAAGAAAACCCCCTATGAACTATGGCGTGGAAGGAAGCCGTCTATTGATTTCTTTCATGTTTTCGTATGTCCTTGTTTTGTTTTAAACATGAAGGATTCTATCAACAAGTTTGATCCAAAATCCTATAAGGCTTTCTTCCTAGGCTATAGCACTACTAGAAGGGCATATAGAGTATTTAACATTGAATTGTCTAAAATTGAAGAATCTATCAATGTTAAGTTTATTGAAACTAACCCTGTTGTTGGCAAGCATATTGGTGATGATGATGTTGCAGATGAAATAATTCCTATCTTAAAAGACCTCAACATCAAACACAAAGGCAAGCAGGTGATTGAAGAAGAAAAAGAAGAAGAAAAGAAGGATCCCACTCCCCGCTTTGCAAAGAATCACCCCAAGGAGTTGATCATTGGCAACCCGTTTGAGAGAGTAAGGACACGAGCTGCTCACAACAAAGAACAAGAAGATAGTTCCTTCATCTCCCAACTAGAGCCAAAGAACATCAAAGAAGCCCTTGGTGACGATGAGTGGATCCTTGCCATGCAAGAAGAGATAGAGAAATTCGAGAAGAATCGTGTGTGGACCCTAGTGCCAAGACCAAGTGATAGAAAAATCATTGGCACCAAATGGGTCTACCGCAACAAGCTAGATGAGCATGGAAAAGTGGTAAGGAACAAAGCAAGGTTAGTGGCACAAGGTTACAACCAACAGGAAGGTATTGATTTTGATGAAACCTATGCTCCTGTTGCTAGATTAGAATCTATTCGTATGCTACTTGCCTTTGCTAGTTATAAAAATTTCTTGCTATATCAAATGGATGTTAAAAGTGCATTTTTGAATGGTACAATTGAGGAGGAAGTATTTGTTGCTCAACCTCCGGGCTTTGAAAATGGCAAATTACCCAATCATGTTTATTTGTTGCAAAAAGATCTCTATGGACTCAAACAAGCACCTCGAGCTTGGTATGAGAAATTAAAGAACTTTTTGTTAGATAATGGGTATGTCATGGGAAAAGTTGATTCTACCTTGTTTCTAAAACACACTTCTAACCATTTTCTTATAATTCAAATATATGTTGATGATATCATTTTTGGTGGGACTGATCTTGATCTTTGCAAGGAGTTTAGTTCTCTTATGCATAGTGAATTTGAAATGAGCATGATGGGTGAGTTGACCTTCTTCCTCGGCTTTCAAATCAAACAAACAAAGGAAGGAAACTTCATCAACCAAGGCAAATACACAACTGAACTACTCAAGTGCTTTGGGATGGAGAATATGAAGTCGATGGATACACCCATGTCAAACACCGCCAAACTTGACAAAGATGAAGAAGGTGAAAAGGTAGATGAGAAGCTCTATAGAGGTATAATTGGAAGTTTACTTTATTTAACTGCCTCTAGACCTGATATTATGTTTAGTGTTGGCTTGTGTGCTCGCTTTCAATCTTGCCCTAAGAAGTTGCATCTCACTGTTGTTAAGAGAATTTTGAGGTACTTAGCCAAAACCCAAAATTTTGGTCTATGGTATCCTAAATCAAGGGATTTTACTCTTAGAGCATATAGTGATGCGGATTATGTAGGGTGTTCGATTGATAGAAAGTGCACAAGTGGCACTTGCTTCCTCCTAGGACCATGCTCAGTGTCTTGGTTCTCCAAGAAACAAAGCACAGTGGCATTATCAACTACTGAAGCTGAATACATTGTATCCGGGAGTTATTGTGCACAGGTCCTATTGATGAAGCAAATGCTCCAAGACTTTAACATATTTTTTGATGCTTCTCCTATCTTTTGTGATAATACTAGTGCAATTAATCTATCTTATAATCCTATATTGCATAGTAGAGCCAAGCATATAGAGGTTCGCCATCATTTTCTTAGTGACCACATTGCCAAGAAAGATATATATATAACACATGTGGACACAGAAAATCAGTTGGTGGACATTTTTACAAAACCTCTAGCTAGAGATCAATTTAATTTTATTTGATCTAAATTGCTCATTGTTGATTTGAATGATATTGCTATGTGATCTAGCTAGTTGTCTCTTCCATATATGCTTTCTCATGTCAATCTTCACCTTATGTTGCTCATATACATGCTTGTTTGTGCTTAAACTATCTATCAACATGCTTAGTTTTTGCTTATTTTTGGGTTTTATCGAATTTCACATTTTATCGCTAAATAGTGCCCAATGATGAGCTAAATGTGCCTAGGTATGTTAATTATGCATAATAGAATAGAAAAATAAATTTAATTGACATGTATATGGCTAGAATCTATGAATTAGATTGCTAGGTCAGGTTGACCTTCGGTCGAGTTTCCACCCTAGAAAACTCGACCGATCAGGAGCTGAGAGTTGTATTTAGTGGACCATTCAGTCGAGTTGTACACCCTTAGAACTCGACCGATCGACAGGAAGCGCCAACTTAGAAGTTCGGATTGGCCGACTATTTTCCCTTGCAACTAGAAAATAGCCGACTGATTCCTCATCTCCTAACCCGTGCTCTCAACCCAAGCCCTAAACCTCCCCCGTTCCTAACCCTAGGGTGACCTAGAAACCTGTTCTTGACCCTCCCGAGCGTCTGTGGTGTGTCGTCTTCGGCTTTTGAGTTTTGTCTTGCTTGTGTGCACGGTTTCTCTTCTTGTTTTCGTTTCCATGGCTTTCCATAGGCGAAAACGTGCCACCCCTAGCAATGCTCCAGCCTCCTCCTCGACCATTCCGTTTGATAACACCACATTTGTGTCCCTTGAGGTGGTAAATAGGTATAAGGATCTTCTTCCACAATCTTCATTTCCTTTTCGCCCCTTAGTTGATGCAAATTGTTTTCAAGCGTACATCACCTCTGTTTCGAGGCTTCTTGCCAAACACCACCTATCCGCCCTAGCAATAGAACGTGACTACTTCAATAATCAGTTATCTAGCACAAAAGTAGTTCATGAGTTCTACGCAAATCTGCATTGGAACTATGATTCGCTTGTTCCCCCACCGAATATCGAAATAGTTCTTACCTCGATGATCGCCGGTTGACGTTTTCAAATCTTCGAGGAAAATTTCAACTACTATCTTGCTGGAGACGAAGAAAACAACACTTGGCGTAAGGACTATGGTGAGTATTTCGATCTTCTTGACCCGGAAGGTTTCTATAAACACCATGAATTGATGCTACCAGACATTCATCGGTTTTTAAAGAAACCTGACGTGACCTATAAGAAGCGGTCCACCCTTCCCTCCTCCTCCCTTGACCTTCAGAGGCGCATCTTGGCCCTTGTGATTAACTGCAATATCCATCCCAAGTGTAATCAAATGGACATTGTGGAAAACACAGCGGTCCTGATGTATTGTTTGTTAAACAATATCGGTGTCAAATGGGCTCGTTACATCTTACACCATATGACCTGTTTTAACACCAGCAAGAACACCAAGGGCACCCACCCTCCCTACCCAGCCCTGATTTGTGGTCTTTTCCAGTTCTCCACTGATAAATCTCTCTTTTCTGACTTCCACTACCCTGTCGCTAGAAAAGGAGTGTGTATTAGTGAAACCACCCTTCAGAAGGATGTACCTGTCTTTTCCCCTGCCCCTGGTGCATCTGCCTCCGGCTCTGCCTCTACCTCTATCTCTGTTGTACCTCCCTCCTCCACCCATGCTCCACCTCCGTAGCCACATCCCCGCCCTAGCCGTGCGTCGTTCCGTGCATCAAATGAAACCCTTCTGGGATATATGATGCATGAACAGGCGTACAACTGTCAAGTTCAAGACCACCTCCACCAGGATTTGTGTTCGATCATGTCTACCATGAACATGCCCTGTGCTTCACCCTACCCTATCTACCAGCCATACCCGGGTAGTGCTTATGCCTCTTATGCATACGAGCATTACTTCACTTCTCCACCACCGTTTGCTGTCGAGCCTTCCGCTGCCGCTCCACCTCAATATGCTGCTGGTAGTTCCACTCCTGCTTTCCTGCCGTTACCTGCTGGCCCCCTGGCCGCTCTGCTCTCTTCCTTAGGGGACTCTGCTCCCTCCTTCCCGCTGGCCAAGGAGCTCCTTGCTGTTGGTATGTCGTGGGCCGAGCAGAATGCCCGTTGGCCCGGTCACTATTTTGGTCCTGACGATGAGGAGATGCCCGATCAGGCTGAGGATGCAGACGAGGATGTTGATGCTGATGATGGTGACGCTGAGGATGCTTCTGACGAGGATGGTGATGATGGTGCTGGATCTGCTGCTGGCACAGCTGCTCCGCCTTCGGATGGCGACGAGGACTACAACCCAGGAGACGACGAGGAAGCGGTTGATATAGATAGCTTAGATGTCTAGGAGATTGTCTTAGCTTATAGTCTAGCATGTCTATTATATATATCTTTCTAGACTCTTATGTATAAGCAACATCCTGGCACATTATTCGGAGCTGTACTATTTTCATATTCACTGTTTTCTCGCTTTATGGTTGTAGTTGCTTATGAGGACATCTTTCTGAGTTGGAATATTATTGCTACGCACTTTGGCTATTTAATCTGTGTTATCTTATGCTTGGTGCTTGTTGAGCTATATTTTGATTCTGACTTGGATTGTATGTTCTCTTCCATGGTTGTATGATATATGCTTTTACCTTGTTATTTACTCTTTTGCATATATGTGTGGTTGAGTCTTGGAGAAGACCTAGTTTTTGCTCTTCTACCCTACCTTTTTGATAATGTCAAAAGGGGGAGAAATATCTCATGATTTGAGACTCAATCATATTATTTCTTGTGATTATACTATTGCTTTCTTGCCTAGGTGATCCTTTTCTAGTTAATTTTCTATTGATCATGTGACATGCAAAGGTTTACATATTACACATTTTTTTTGGTTTTGCCATGTATAGAAAACCTAACATGCAGGTGAGAGGAAGCATAGTTTGAGGGGGAGAAATTCAAATTGTTCTTATTATGAATCCCCCTAATTCACTAGGCAAAGGTATAACTTTCTTATCCTTTTCAATATGTTTGAGGAATGGTTTGTCATTGTCAAAAAGGGGGAGAATGTTGACCTAGAGGCTATACATTACCTATATTTTGATAATGACTTAACCATTCCATTCATATGTATCTAATATGTGTGTTTAAGATTGTTTGCAGACATTAGGTACATGAAAAGGATCATATATACAAAGCCCTAGAATGGGCCAAGTTCAAGTCAAAATGGCTACAAGTGTGCATTATAGGATTTCTATGTAAACGACCTTAGAACATCCATGTAATCAATTGTAATGATGAATTGGCTTGTAACTTAGAAGAGAAAAATGTTTGGGACAAAATTCACCAAGTGATAATCACTTTTATTGCAAATTAGAAAATCAATTACAGGCACTTGATCGGTCGAGTTTCCCTAGCCTGAAACTCGACCGATCAACCTTGATCAATTTTCTGAAGATTGCATCGGTCGAGTTGTGCACTCACAGAACTCGACCGATCGGGTAGCAGGCCATTTCCAGTTGAAATGGTCAGTCGAGTTTCCTCAGGACAAACTCAACCGATCATTTGAATATCAGTTTGCCTCTTACTTGATCGGTCGAGTTACCCCCATTAAAACTCGATCGATTGCACTGTACGGAATTTGTAGAAAAAGTAATATGACCGTTGGTGAATTGTTTTGGGCAAAAATAGAGATGTTTTCTTGAACAAAAAATGACTACTTTTGCATCCAAGTGTCCCACAACTTAAAGGGCCACCCTCAACTATAAATAGAACCCCTTGGACTTCATTCCAAGCTGCTCTTCCATTGCAAACTTGGTTCTAGCTTAGTTGAGAGTGTTCCAAGCCCTTGAGCCCCTTTCTCTCTCTACCTTCAAGATAAATTCGTGAGTTAAGAGTGAGTTAGGTCCCTGTGTATGAGAGCTATCCCTTGTAATATGTGTAGCTCTCCTTTCTCTCTTCCTACCTCCAAATCCCTTTGAAGATTGATTGAAGCTACTTCTCCAAGTGAAAGAGGAGTTGTTGTTGTTCTTCTCCGAGTGAAGGGGAAGATGTGTTGCTGATCTTCAAGAGTGAAGATAGCTCGTTGCTCCAGGTCCCTTGGTGAAGGGAAAACATGGAGAATCTCTCCAAGTGAAGGAGAGGTGAAAGGCAAAGCTCAAGTGAGATATGTAAATCTTGCAAGGCTGAAGACAAAGGTAAGATTGGGTAAGTCCTTGGAAGAAGGCTGAAGAATCTTGCTTTGTGGGTAAGTCCTTGGATAGGTAGAAGATCTTAGCTTGATAAATTAAGTCCTTGGTTGTGTGGTTTATGTATCTTGTAATCTTATTGTGATATATAAGAGAACCAAGTTGCAAATCCTAGAGTCTAACCAACTCTAGGTAGTGGACTGACATCGCTCCTAAGGTTAGGACGTGGAACCAATCTAAACCACCTGTCCAAGTGCTTGCTATTCATTGTCTCTTATCCTTGCTTTGTATGCTAGATTAGGACATCAAATTGTTTCTTGCTTTAGCTTTTGCACTACGATTAAATTGGTGGTCTAATTGATTTTGTGAAGTGTGTGTAGCTCTATTCACCCCCTCTCTAGAGCCCATTGATCCAAAACTTCCCTAGCAAGGTGCATAGTATATCATGTTGATTTATGGGTCAGGCTTAACTAGGTGATCTTAATTGGATTAAGCACCTAGAAGCATACAGATGACTAATGGAAAGGAGTTACGCATATCATCTATCCAGGAGTTGCATATGATGCAATTGACAAAAGTTAACTACCCGATAGAATCAAGTTGTGGGTGATAGCCATAGTTGGCTCATGATTCGATAAAATTAGGATCATGGACAACTAGATTATTGTACGCCACTATTTAGGAAATCGATCTGCACGACCGCATATACTCCCGCATATACCTATTTAGTCACCCTACCGCACCGCACATTGCTAATCAATCCACTAAACGGTCATGGGCCGCATATACTCCCGCTTGGCCGATTAAGCGTCCGATTAAACTCCACTTTTTGAAAAGCCCACAACTTATATCCATGCATTTCATACATACATGCATACATGTACACACACATTTCAATGTATATTTAAATTTATATATATAGTCGTTGATTTAAATTTATACATTGTAATGCACATAAAAATTTCCAAATGCATTTGTACATTTATATGAATACCTTTTGATATATTAAAATGTATACATACATATACAATATACCTAAATATATAATCACGTATTTGTACATGTATATATACATTTTGATTTATTCTCATTTATACACATGCTCTAGACATATTTGTACATTGATTTACATACATTTTAGTATTTGTACATATATTACAAACACATTCCATATATAAACATATTTACATATATAAGCATATCATACATCATACATACATGCATATTAATATATCTATATGTAAATATATATACGCACCTACTCTATATATTTTAATTTTTTATCTCAATATATCATTTTCTATATAATTAGTTTATTCATATAAAATAACCCAAAACCGCATATACTCCCGTATATACTCCACCATACCGCATATACTCTTTGTAGTACCCTCACCGCCCGTACACCGCATACCGCTTTCCAAAACAATGTTGTACGTTACAATATTCCAAATTGATATTGAGGGATATAAATTTGAATAAAATAGTGGGAGAAATAGTTAATTAAAGACCTAATTAATATTGACTTTTCAAATAAAATCAAATCAAAAATTGGTTTTTGACAAATACAAATTTTCTCTTATAGAATCAAATGGAAAACATTCAATCATAGAAATCGGAAAAATTAAATGAGATTTATTGCCATAATTGGTGTAGGACCTTGAGAAGTTTTTGCATGTTCCTAAAATACCAGTGCCAGTATCTACTACTAATTCACCTAAGAGAGACATGGATGCTTGTTTGAAGCATGCCAATGATGTTATGAACATCAAGAACCTTATGTTGGGTTGTATGACATATAAGTTGCTTAAACAACATGCTAAGCATGAAAGGTATAATGTCTCTAAGGTGCTATTTAAGTACAATGTGACAGAGGGATATCTAGTAGGACCTCATGTGCTCAATATGATTGGTCATATGAAGCATCTTGAAAGACTAGGATTTCCTTTAGGTCAAGAGTTGACCACGAATATGATTTTGCAATCATTGCCTAAATCATATAGCCAGTTTATTGAGTGTTATCACTTGAGTAACATGGCTAGACTACTGTTAGAGTTACTTAACATTCTGATAAATGTCAAAACACAAATGAAGATGGAAAAATCTATGATGATGATCAACAGAGTTGAGTCCAAGGACAAGATCAAGGCCAAGAAGCGTTATGTGGCTAAGCTAAACTCCAAGTCTTCTGCACTCAAAATAAGGAGAAGGATAAGGGAACCTATTAAGATGAAGAAAGGGATTGAAATCTCTACTTCTGGTATATAAATTATTGATGTTGACTTTACTACTTCCTCATCATGGGTACTAGATACTGGATGTGGATCACACATTTTCAAAAATGTGAATGGTCTGAAAAGAAGTAGACCTTTAGAGAAAGGTGAGGTAGAACTGTGAGTTGCAAATGGCACAAGAGTTGCGGCCAGTGCAGTTGCAACCTATGAGTTAACTCTACCAAATGGGATAGTAATAGAGTTATAGAACTGCTATTATGTTACTGCCAGTAATAAGAGCATCATATATATATCTTGTTTGGATAAGAATGGATTCAAATTTCATATAAAGAATGGAAGATGTTCTATTAGTAAAGATGGGATCTTTTATGGAAGTGACCCAATGTCTTATGGTCTATACTTGATAGATATAAAGACAAGTGTATATAATGTAAATACCAAAAGACAAAAACTCAATGACTCAAACTAAATATACCTTTGGCATTGTCGTCTAGGGCACATAAATGAGAATCACATATCTAGACTCCATAATGATGGTTATCTAGACTCTTTTGATTTTGAATTAATAGATACATGTGAATCTTATTTGTTGGGTATGATGACCAAGACTCCCTTCACTGGTAATAGTGAGAGGGATAGTGATCTATTAGGACTCATACATACTAATGTGTGTGGCCCTTTTAGAACAAATTATAGAGGTGGTTATCAATACTTCATTACCTTCACTGATGATTTTCGTAGGTATGGTTATGTTTACTTGATGAAACATAAGTCAAAAACTCTTGAAAAGTTTATAGTGTTTATGAATGAAGTATTGAACCAACTTGGAAAAAGTATTAAAGAAACTTTGATCTGATCGAGGTGGAGAATACTTAAGCCAAGAGTTTGAGGACCTTCTGAGAGCTTGTAGTATTGTTTCACAATATATTCCACCTGGACACCAAAGCATAATGGTATGTAAGAAAGAAGGAATCACACAATACTAGATATGGTGTGATCAATGATGATTTGTATTGATCTTCCAACTTCTTTCTAGGGGTATGCTTTTGAAACCATCGTGTTTACACTTAACCAAGTACAATCTAAGTCGGTTCAAAAGACACCATATGATATATGTCATGGGAAACGTCCTAATGTGTCTTTTATGAAGATTTGGGGGTGTGAATCTTATGTTAGGAAAATGTTTCCTGAAAAGCTTGGCCCTAAGTCTGATAAATGTTATTCTATTGGATATCCTAAAAAGACATGGGGATTATACTTATACCACCCAACTGACAACAAAATAGTTGTTGCCAGAAATGTTGTATTCCTAGAAAAGGAATTTATTTCCAAAGGAATCAGTGGGAGGAAAGTGGAACTCGAAGAGGTATGAGACCAACAAGAGATCATTAAACTAATAGATGTACAAGAGGAACAAAGATACACACAAATTTTTGTGGAATCTCATATTACTCAAGTAACATGGGAACCTCGTAGTTCTAATAGGACACACCTTGAACCTGAGAGATATGGATATCTTGTGACTCAAGAAGGAAGTGAATTGATCATAGATGATGATCCAATTACCTAGAAAGATGCTATTGAGGGACCAAAGTCTGAGAAACGGATCAAGGCCATGAGATCTGATATGGAATCCATGTATATCAACAAGGTATGGACCTTGATAGATCCATTTAAATGGGTAAAACCCATAGGGTGTAAATGGATCTTTAAGAAGAAGACTGACATGGATGGAAAACTTCAAACCTATAAGGACATATTGGTTGCAAAGGGTTTCAAACAAGTTCAAGGTGTTGACTATGACGAAAAATTTTCTCCAGTGGCCATGGTTAAGTCCATCAGGTTCATACTTGCTATTGCAGCTTATCATGACCATGAGATTTGGCAAATGGATGTTAAAACTACATTTCTTAATGGGAATCTTGTTGAGGATGTGTATATGACACAACCTAAGGGTATTATAAATCCAAAGTTTGCAAATAAAGTTTGTAAGCTACAAAGATCAATCTATGGATTAAAGCAAGCATCTTGGAGATGGAATCTTCATTTTGATGAGACATTCAAAGAGTTTGGCTTTGTTCAAAATGAAGATGAACCTTGTGTGTATAAGAAAGTTACTGGGAGCATGGTAGTATTCCTCATAATGTATGTTGATGACATGCTATTAATGAGGAATAACATCCCTACTTTATAAAAGGTAAAGACATGGCTTGGAAATACATTCTCTATGAAAGACTTGGGAGAAGCATCTCAAATCCTCTAGATAAAGATATATAGAGATAGATCAAGAAGGCTTCTATAACTTAGTCAGAGCACATACATTGACAAAGTGTTGAAGCTGTTCAGCATGGAGAACTCAAAGAGAGGAAACCTGCCTGCGTTGCATGGAGTGACCATCTCTAAGAGTCAATGTCCCCATTCTTGTGAAGAAAGGGAGTGAATGAGTGAGATTCCATATTCGTCTATAATTGGATCAATCATGTATGTGATGTTATTCACCCGTCCAAACATCTTGTATGCTTTGAGCATGATGAGCAGATATCAGTCGGATCTAGGTGATTCTCACTAGACAGTCGTGAAGAACATCCTCAAGTACTTGAGAAGGACTAAGGATCAATTCTTGATCTACATCGGAGAGGAAGAGTTGGTGGTAAGAGGTTACACTGATGCAAGCTTCCAGACCGACAAAGATGATTACAAATTGCAATTAGGATTTGTGTTTTACCTAATTGACGGAGATGTGAGTTGGAAGAGTTTCAAGAGAGAAATAGTTGCCAATCTACAACAGAGGCTGAGTATATTGTTGCATCAAATGCAGCAAAGGAGGCTGTATGGATCAAGAAGTTCATCATAAAACTTGGGGTCGTTCCAATCATCAGTGATGTAATCGAGCTATATTGTGACCACAATGGAGCTATTGCACATGCTAAGGAACCCAGATTGCATCAACACTCAAAACATATACAAAGGCGGTATCATCTCATACAAGAGGTCGTACAACGAGGAGATGTAAAGATTTACAGAGTACCAACTGAGAGCAATATTACTGATCCCTTCACTAAAGCACTTTCTCAGCAGAAGCATGATGGTCATGTTAGGTCACTCAGTATACGATACATGGGTGATTGTCTATAAGTACAAGTGGGGTTTAATTGGTATGTATGCCCAGAGAGCCAATCATATGATGCTTGTGATGGCATAAATGTAAAATGATTTGATTATTAATAAAGGCAATATTCCAATTTATTATGTTTATTAAATTTTTGAGATAATGAAATAACATAATAAATGTCTAGAGGATGATATTACTCAATGACGTATGTCTTCAGGTTGAGAGTCTAAACAATGAGATCATACATATGTTAAGAGTATGTGCATTCTTATTATGTCCTTGATCGATTTTAATTGTGGAAGGTGAATAGACAACAATAACAAATAAGATCAAATAGTGAGTTGGTTGATGACAAAATTTTATTAGTCATGATATGGTGATATCAAACTAAGGACATAGATACATGTTAGAGAATAGTATATCAGACATACCCACCATAATCATGATACATGGAAACCTTGATTAGGTAAGTCTTAGACCTAAAATTACTACACTCATCACATGTCATTTGGTACACTTTGACATCATCAAACACAATCATGAAACATGAGTTGTTATAAAGGTGATGATTGGGTGACTGTGACACATGATGACTGATTGTGAGTGATAGAGATGTGATTTGTCCATCCTATGGGAGTATGATATCCAAGGCCTCTTGATTAGTGATACTGAGAAATGTGTGGTACACACATGTGAGTCAATATGTGATATTGAACTTACATATATCACAGACAATCTGCTTTGGTTCAAGTAACAAGATTGAATAGTAATGAGGATGACTGCTCTATGTCTCTAGTTCAATCTGGATATCAGTGATAAAGGAACTATACAAACACTATAACACCATACACAGATTGTAGGTTGAAGTTGTTCTCCAACTTTCTATTTACTTGGATAGCAATGAAGTGTGACTAGACACTGCTCATTGCTTGTGATGTCATAAAGTGATATAGACATTCACTGCTAATATAATATGGGAGCTATACGGTCACACACATAGGAACTCATCTAGAAGAGTAGTTGAATCTTGGATAACAATTGAATTAATTGCTAAAATGTTTAGGTAATTGATTCCTACAACAAGCAGCCTAACAGCAGTGCCAAACGGTCATCTCAAGTGTTGAGATAGGTGTCTGGGGTAATGGAAAATGCCTGTCTCAAGTGCTGAGACAGGCGTATGGAGAATCAGGGTTGATTTGAGTTGAAATTGGCTAAGAATCAAACCAACCCAAGTGGCTGGCTCGACTCGGGTCACCAGACGACCATCTGGGTGACTGAGACGAACGTCTCGCATGGGCGAGATGGTCCATTTTTGTCAAGGGAAGGTTCTAAACATTTCCAAATTCATTTCACTTGTACATTACTTGTTGTGTCAGAAAATCAGTGTCCAACATTCATAAGAATTGTGTTACTAATTTTATGTACAACTGAGAAATAGCCAAACAGCCATATGGGCTGTGCCAAATGACCGTCTAGCATGCCAGACGACTGTTTGGGCTGTCACAGGTTGGGAGATTTCCAAAATTGTTGTAAAAATTTGAGATCTTCTGGTCCCCTCCACGCCCGCACAGACTGGGAATGCTGACCCTAACCCCATTTATAAATAGAGGGGTAATGGGGGCTTTTTAGAGCACAACAATGACAATTGAGAATTAGTTGCTCTAACAAACATTGACCTTACTGGTTGTGGTAACCACAAGAGCCTAGAGAAGTCCTACCGGGCTAGGGAAGGATAGCTAAGGGAGAGAAATAGTCGAGGATCATTGTTGTGGGAGAGTAGGTTGGTGACTAGTACACCAACAGGAGGAACAACTCCTTCCTATCTATTCTAGTAGGATGACAAGAGTTCTAGTTGGAACATGTAAACTACTCTAAAGGCAGGAGTCCTTTGGCTGCTGCTAGGAGGGAAACATCAACTCGTAGTATGTGGCGAGATATGAGGAGCCGCTGCAATAGTTGTTCGAGTGTGATATATGTGGATGAGCAGTCAAATGAGTCCCAGTACAACTAGGAGCTACACAGACACCGTCCAAGATAGGATGCACATCTTCATCGATGATAATTGTCACTGGACTTGCTCTAGGACCATGTATATTTTTGTGAAACCATCATTTCCATTGCATAGTTATTGACGCGGTCCATTAGTTAATGAAAAATATGTCAGTAAAATTTTTGTTTTCGTTGCCTATATGATATTGTATTTTCCTGCACCTTTTTCTTAGAACATGTGTATATTTGGGTACATCATAGAGAACACTGCTAACAAGATAATGCATGTATTTAAAACTTGAAACCTCCCTACAATGAACTGCATGCTCCCCAAAAGTATCCTAACATACCTTACGATTAGGTCATAAATGGCAGGGTAATGGGTTACCCTTACCCTTACCCACGTCAAAATTGTGGGTATGGGGTAGGGTAATTACCATTTCACTAAAAACCTTTATTCTATCCTTACCCACACCCTTTTACCCACATGGTAAATGGGTATGGTAACATGTTAAACGAATATGAAGATAGATATACAATATATGCAACAATAATTTCATATGATATACCATATATAAAATAGAAAACACTCTTAAAATTGAGTTTAGATAGTAAAAATTATGTTGTAGTGATACACATTGACAAGAATAACATTTCAATCCAAAATTTTCTTACAAACAAGGAGTAACTTTTCAAATATACTATTTTTTAAGGAATCCTTTTTTCTCTCAAATATATAATTTTAAAAAGTATGACATGTTGTGTAAATCATTATCGTACATAGTAAGAGCATAGTGATGATGCTTGTTGAGGATTTTAGTAGGCATTAATATGTGTATTAGAATATGAAATTATTTTTCAACTATATACTAATGGGTAAATGGGTAAAGTGTGTAGGTAAAGGTTCTCCCTTATTATTCCCTTTTTATATGTGGGTAAAGCGGGTAAAGGGGAAACAATTGGTGGGTAAAAAATACTTATCCTTTTCCTACCCTACATGGTAAGGGTGGTGGGTAAATGGGTAATATCCTACCCATTTATAGCCCTACCTTTCGACAAACTAGATATATCTCATCAAATGGAAACAAAGGAATAATAAGACGATACCTGGGGATAGTACAATACTCCATTGGTGACATATGCAGGACAAGACCATCAATAAGTATAGGAACGAGAAAATCGTGAGCATGATCTGCTTGTAGACATCGAAAATCTGCCTTCTGCCTGACTGCCATGTCAAACTTAGGACATTTACCAAGACATTTTGGGCCTTTTAGGGGATGGTATCCTTGTTAGAAAAGTAACTAAGGTCAAAAGAAGGAATCGTGACACGAAGACAATCTAGGGTATAATCAAAGTCAGAGTCTGTAACATGAATCTCGCTACCACGTAAGATATGATCCTGAAGTGACCAAGATTGGACTCTAGATGCCACAAAGGTGTATGAGAAAATATCAACTACTAAATATAGTCTCATTCTGGCAAATCGATTGAACAATGAAGCCACCCTCCATTAGAAGTCCCTGAGAAAAAGACCTCTACAAAGTACAATGTCTTCAATAGATCCACGTAAACCTCTATCAAACAAGTGACCATAGGGATACGAAGAGTATGCTTAACATTACTACTAAGGTATGGAGACTAGTGCGGTTCAATCAACACATACTAGAGAATTGATAATGTCATACCAAACAAAATAGTCGTATTTCTACAACAATAAAAAGCTATACAAAAACCTTTAATGCTGCGTGCCCCATCGGAGAATCTACCGCCACCAAACCGCCGCGTTGGACCACAAATCCACAAATATAATAGTATTATTTTAAAACAAAGGGAAGTATGATTAGCACTACAGAAAAAGGATAGGAGAAGTATGATTGCTATATAAATAAAATTCATATAATAATATTATTTTTAAATAGAGAGAAGTATGATTAGCATTATAGAAAAAGGAGAGGAGAAGTATGGTTACTATAAAAAAACATTCATATAATAATATTAATTGAAATTGAGGGAAGTATAATTAGCACTATAAAAAGGAGAGGAGAAGCACGATTAGTATATAAATAAAAATCATATAACATTATCTTTTGAAAATAGAGGGAAGTATGATTAGCACTATAAGAAAGTAAGTCGTTAATTCAGTTACAATTAATCAAGTATTGGTAAATTATGTCAGTTTATTTAGTTAACCAAATAACACTCATATAATGATATTGCTAAAAAATAATCATAAAATTTTGAACAATTTTTATGTTATAATTGTATTATATATAAATATACTCTATATAGTTCATGAAAACTTATAATATATAAATATGGAAGTATTTTGAAATACAAGCATAACTATATAAGTATGTATATGTGTATGATATTTTTTTATTAATAAATTATGGCTATTCGATTATGTAGTTAACCAAATAAAAAATATCTTTAACTGACAAATAATTGTTTAATTAATTAATCTATTCAAATTAATTAAACTGACAATTAACCAAATTGTTAGAAAAAATTGAAGATTTGGAATTAACCATTTCGTTAGTTAGTTATTAACTGAATCTGCTCAGTCCTACAAAAAACTATTTTTAAAAGCACTTATGGGAAATAGAGACTAGTGTGCCTTGATCAACACAAACTAGAGTATTGATGATGTCATACCAAACGAAGTAGTCTTATTTATACAACAACAAAAACTTATTGAAAAACCCTTTATTGCTGCGTGCCCCAATCGGAGATTCTACCGCCGCCAAACCCCCCACGTATGGCCAATAGCACCACAAACCCACGTCTCTCGTTGCTCTTTATGGCAGCCTACTACATTGACAAGTCAAACTTACGAGTCAGCTGAGCTCAGAGGAAGACAGTAACTACCGCGTCGCATGCGCCGCGTTTGACTTGTTCATCTATCCCTGTTTCGGTAAAGCTTGCTTATAAATATACTCGGCTCCTCCATCAAACGCATATATCTGCCAAACACCTCATCTGGAATCTGGATGCACTGTAACGCCGGAGAAAGCGAAGATAACGTATCAACCTTGTAAAACGCCAGTTTTCGGCCGCAAAACCGATAGTAACTTCTTTGTTAGCCATGGTGAGGAGGTCCTCCATCTTTTCGAATCAGCGGCATCACAACCCCACCGCAGGTCATACACCCGCCTCCACAAACTTGGAGTCGACGATCATGGAAGAGGACGTCGCCGCCGCGGAAGCCGTCGTGCTGAAGTGGGCAATCGACGGATCGAATTACAGCCGCATAACGTCGCTCTTCCACGAGAGCCGCGACGAGGCCGCGAGGTTCCTCCGCGCGGTGACCGCTCTCCAGCGGGCCATGCTCTACTTCGTCGGATCCAGGGACAAGCACGGGCTTGAGGTCATCTCGCGCGCGCATAGGCTGATGCAGACGGCGATTGCGAGGCTTCAGAAGGAGTTCTACCAGCTCCTCACGGCGAATAAGCACAGACTCGACCCGGAGTCGCTACATAGGTCGTCGATCTCAACCTCGACGTCGTGCTCGTCTCTTGGTGACCTGTGCTCTGTAGACGATGAGCAGGTCGCTGAGACCCAGCAGCCGCTTGAAGATCTAGCCCTATTCCCGTCATCTGGGTCGACGCCGACGTCGTCAGATCAACAACAACAACAGCAGTTCATCTCCGACTTGCGATCCATAGCCGAGTCCATGATCGCGGCCGGCTACTCCAAGGAGTGCTTCAAGGCCTACGAGGTCGTGCGCCGCTCCAACGTCGACGAGACCCTCTTCCGCCTAGGCTTCCCACGAATCAGCCCAGCGCAACTCCACCGCCTCGGCGCCAATACCGAGTCGCGGCTCAAGTCGTGGCCACACTTTGCGAGGTCCGCCGTGCGGTCTTTGTTCTCCGCAGAGCGCATACTCTGCGAGGGCGTCTTCGGGTTCTCTGAGACCATTAGGGAGTCCGTATTCGCCGAGATCACCGGCGAAGGCGCCGCGCATCTCTTCGGCTTCCCGGAGATGGCCGCCAAGAGCGCCAGAAAATCTCCTGAGAAGACCTTCGAGCTGCTCGATGCCTACGACGCGCTGGTTGAGCTGCTACCGGAGATTGAGCTCATATTCTCCCACAAGTCCATGGTTGGTGTCACGGCTCAGGTTGTGACGTCTCTGAACACGGTTGCGGAAGCCGTTCGCTCCACTTTGGGTGAGTTCGAATCGGCGGTCCAGAGCTACAACTCTAAAGGCCCCGTACCCGGCGGAGCCATTCACCCCCTCACACGATACGTCATGAACTACCTAGGCTTACTCGCCGACTACGGGCCGGCGTTGGATGAGATTTTCGCCAACTTTCCTCTCTCGGCTCAGAAACCCCTCCCGGACTACTTCTTCTTCCCAGCTTCATCCATCACCCCTTCCTCCACGCCTCCGGCGTCACCACCACGTTCTTTTGGCCAAGACTACGATGACCTCGATCAAGACGGCGATTACCTCGGAGCTGCACCAGGAAATGTCGCTCCATGCATAGCGTGGCTGGTGTTAGTCCTCCTCTGCAGGCTGGACACCAAAGCCGGGCTCTACAAGGAGAACGTACCGCTGGCGTATCTCTTCCTCGCGAACAACCTCAACTACGTCGTCTCAAAAGTCCGCGCTTCAGGGCTGCGGCGGCTGCTCGGCGCCGAATGGGTTGCGAAGCACGACGAGAAGGCAAGGTACTATGCGCACGCCTACCAGAAGCTGGCTTGGGCGGAGGTCACGGGATCCATACCATCTGATCCGCACGCGCTGCTTGCAGCAGGAGACGTTAGAGGCGATGATAGCCTAACGGCGGCGGCGGAGATAATGCGGCGGTTCAACTCGACGTTTGAGGCGGCGTACCGGCAGCAGGCTGGATGGGTCGTCACCGACAGGCGGATGCGGGATGAGCTCAAGCGGTCTATTGCGCGTAAGGTTATGATGCCGTACGGGGTGTTCTACGGCGTGGTCAGGCCGGCGCTCGTGAGAGCGGGGCTTGGTGAGGCTGTTCGTTTTGCTCCCGAGGACGTCGGGAACTATCTCTCGGATTTGTTCTATGGGGACGGAGCAGGCTCCGTTGGGTCTTCGACGTCAGCTTCCAGATCCGACTCTGGATCTGATGACTCCAAGGGCAGCAGTAGCTGGTGGCGGTCTCGGTGAGAGGAAAACCAAAGGACAGACATAGTGGTTAGTTCAAACATTGTATATTTACATGTCGATACAATATACAAAACAATACAGCCCAACGCTAACATTATCCACCAATACAATACAAATCAGAGGAAATTGTCGTTTGTATCCACCAAATCAATACAAATCAGAGGAAATTATCGTTTGTTATATAATCATCTGTCGTGATGGCGTGTTTGTTAATTTTCCTTTGTGATCCATGTTTTCCTTGTTCCATTGTGAGGTTGAAGCAAGACACAAATAGGCAATCTACAATGAGCATCATACACAACCGCTGTTAACTATATAACAGGTGGCTATTGGAAGAGGGCGAGGGCTCCATGATGACAACTTAATATAATATCATGGTAAATAAAAGGATATTAACTATTTTATACTTCTTACACTTCAAGTTATTGAGGTATGTTTAGTTTGTCGTTAGGCAAGCATACAATTTATTGCATAGAGCTCCCAGATTTCAATTATGTGTACGATCTCATTAGAGATGTTCTCTATGGCAGACATGTAGAAGTTGATGTAAAGAAAGAGGCACTTCTGAATTTTTCATTCAAATGAGAGAAGATCCGTACTTTAGACTAGTCTTTTCTTGTATGTATAGATTATAGTATTGACCTTTTCAAATGTTGCAGGAGTAGGGCGAGGGTGACATGAGGGTGAATGGGGACGAACAACGCCCTAGAGGGAATATCGTGCTTGATCTCAACAATGGAACTACAATTTCCTCTAGAGTATAGGCAAATCATCTCAAACCCAACAAGGAGGGATGTGAGAGATTGAAGAAAGTTCCTAGCGAGGTCATGGATGGCAAGATCCAGTCACCCCAGGCGGAAGCGATGCAAAATGCTAAGAAGTGGAGGAATGTTGTATGCAACTATGTGGTAGATTTGGAGAGTCATCTCCCTACCTTAGCAAAGCATCTAGAATGGCTCTGGAAGGTGAAAGGTAGGATTGTGATCTTTGCTAGAATACATGGCTTCATTATCATTCGGTTCATGGAGGAGTAGGACATGCTGCATGCCCTAGAGGATGGGCCATGGGCTGGTGAATGATAGGCCCCTTATTTTGAAATCATGGCAAATTTGGTGACAAATTCAAGAAGGAAGTGCTTGAGTTTGTCCCCATGCGGTGAAATTTCAGAACCTTCCACTAGAGTTTTGGGATGATGAGATGTTCTCATGTACAGGAAGCTTTCTTGGAGTTCGAATTGACAGAGATTCAGCAACAAAGAGGTGTTCTCGGTTGGAATTCACTAGAGTGTATATTCTGATGTCTTCTAAGTCTTCTTTTCCATTGTCTATTTTGGATGGTGAGCGATTCTAAGGAAGAAAGGAAAATTGGTGCATCCTTGGAATGGATTACCAAGAAGTACTCGAACGGTGGTGTCTTTGGGCATGAACGAAATAAGTATCCTAATTCTTCCAAGACTAAGGAGGTTGTTGCTGGGAGTGCAGGGTGCAATGTTAGGGTATGGTTTTAGAAGAGTAATCCTATTCATGTTATCCCTAGGGAATTTTAGGTACCTAAGGAGGGAGTGTCGAGGGAAGTTTGTGTTTCTAGTTTGGTTTTGTAATAGTTGAGGATTCTAATTTCAACAGAATTGTTGTGGCTAAAGAAGCTATTATCAACTTAATTCCTCAGGAGGGAAGCCTTGCTAGTGGTAGTAAGATAACCTATGTTTGAGATGTTGTATTGTAAATTTACTCATCTGAAGAAGGCCATAGCTTAGTCAAGTGGAGGGGCATCTTCGACTCCTACTCATAATATGGGTTCTTATACTGGTGTTGACGCAGAAGGATTCAAATTGGTCTCTTTTAAATCTAGATCTCCTCCTAAGGTTAACACCAGAATAATAAGTTTAAGAGTATTTTTTTCTGAACAATAGTTGTTTGTCTCTCCTAAAAATTTGGGGAGCTTGCATTTGATTATGTTGAAGGTGGTGTTGTGACTGTTACTAGTAGTGCTCTAGGAAATGGTTCCATAAATGGAAGATGCATCCAGTATGTCTTGGAATATATGTGGATTGAATAGCTATATGCATCATTCTGAAGTCCACGAGGAATTGAAGAGGGTGAATTCTCCTATGAAATATTTGTAACTAAGATTATGACAAGGACGTATGGAAGGTTATAAATAAATTTTGGGCTAATATGGATTGTTCATAGAATTATAGTGCCCATCCCTTGGGTCATATCTGTTGGATCTAGGGTTTGAGAGGGGGATGAATAGAGCTTCAAAATTTTCACAAGATAAGTTAGACCTTCAAATTATATCAATCAAAACTATTAGTTTAAGAACAATTTGAAGTCTTAACTAAGCAAACATAGCAAAGATGAGAGAAATTGAAACATGCACTTGGACAAGGAGATTTAGAGTGGTTCCAATCTCTAAACTAGGAGATAGTCAATCCACTACCTAGAGAGTCAACCTCTAGGACTTTGCAATCCGTATATACTTATATTCATTCATAAGAGATACAAGGAGACCACCATACATCCAAGGACTTACCTACTCAAGGCAAGAGTCTTCTACCTACACAAGGACTTACCCACTTGATCAAGATGTCTTCAGCCTTCAACAAGAACTTACCCATACTTGCATCAAGTCTTTAGATTTGAAGAATTTACCCACTCTTCTTGAAACTTGGCCTTGCCCTTCTCCTTCACCTGGAGAAGATCCTCACCTCTTCTTCAACCTGGAAGAAGATCAAGAACAACTTCACCTTCACTCGAAGTAGCTTGCTTCAACCTTTGTTCTTTGAGGAAGGGGGTAGGGAAGATGGAAGGAATGAGAGCTTTACAAGCACATGGAGGTAGCTCTCTTACAACTTGCCTAACTAACTCATAATCATGAAATACTTTGTAAATGAGAGAGAGAAAAGGGGTCAAGCAGTTGCAAAACACTCAACTATAGCAAGGACTTAGAATAGCATGAATGAGTAAACTTGGAATGAACTCCAAGGGGTCATATTTATAGTTGGGGGTGTTCCTTTGAGTGTGGGAACACTTAAGGACGAAATATAGCCATTTTACTAGTTACAACGGATCTATTTTTGCTCACAACAACTCTCCCACAATTATAATTACTTTTTCTACATTTTCCGCACAGTACATTCAGTTGAGTTCTAATAAAGGTAACTTGACCAATCCACTAAGTGACAAAGCCAATTTTTAAACTATCAGTCGAGTTTTTTCTATGAAACTTGACCGATGAGTCCAAATCAGTTTTGTTTAGTTGATCGGTCGAGTTCTATGAGTGTGCAACTCGACCGTTTGGTCATTTTAGAAAACCTATCACTTAATCGATCAAGTTTTCAACTCGATTGATAAACAACCTATGACAAATTTTCTAATTTGACTTTTGAGTGACCAAACGTTGGAATTAAGTATCCCTGATTTTTTCTCTTCTTAGTTACAAGTCATATCATCAATACAAGTAATTACAAAATTAATCTAATGTCATTTGGAGTGATATCCCAAAACACACACTGGCATTGCTTTTGACTTGAACTTGGACAAGCTAGGGCTTGTATAATTTGATCCTTTTCATGTACCTAAAGCCTGAAATCAATCTTGAACAAACATATTAGATACATAGGAATGGAATAATTAAGTCATTATCAAATTATGGAAAATGTATAACTCTCAAGTCAACATTCTCCCCCTTTTTGACAATGACAAATCATCCCTCAATCATATTGAAAAGGATATGTAAAGTTATACCTTTGCCTTGTGAATTGTAAGGGGATTGATGATTTTAACAATGTGAATAGCTCCCGCTCAATATATGCTTACTCTTACATGCATAGTTAGTCTTTTTGACTGCTCAATGGCGTGAAGTCATGAGCACCCAGGGTTGTTGATTACCTATAAAGATTCTGTTGTATCTAACACTTGAACTGAAGGTGGTCTTCTCATTATTTTCATTATATGATGCACGCATAAGTCCTTTGAAAATTAAACAATACACCAAAACCTTTTCAAGATATACAATACCACAATGGCATTTGGGGTGTCTAATACCTTCTCAGTGCATGACTTGACACCTTACCTTTTCCATGGTTTAACTTCTTTGCCTTATCCATTTGATTTTGTAAAGTGTGTCTTCATATTTTTCTTCATTTTTTCCGCATATACATGGTGGAAAATCCATTGATAAACTCACCCATAAACGTCTACTCCTAGTTTCCATGTACACCCAAACCATGGAAAGGGTAGGCAACATAAACCTATGTTTGACCTGAAACATGCAATGATGACATCAAAGGCTATCTTCACTGAAGGATGGAGGTGAAGGGAAAATACTCTATCAAACAAGACTTCTCTAAACTAGAGTGTAATCACCAAGAATGAATCATTATCCAAAACCATGAAGAACTACAAAACAAACATGTAAAGGATGGTGAAGGAAATCAAGATGAGAGGGCAATCAGATAGTCACCATGCATCAAGGAGAAGGCATGGAAGAGACACATAGGTAGGAAGGAAGATTGATAGGTGATCATGGGTGGAACAAAGGTTTTTATAGATAAAATTCAAGGATGATATTTTTTTCTTATAAAAAAAGTGGGACTACATTTTATTTCATACTATAGAAGAGAATGCACAAACCTGAAAAATAGAAAGAAAGAAAATAAGAAATAAGTTCTATAGAATAAGGAGAAATGAAAATCTATAAAGAAAGAATAAAGACCTTTCTTTATGATAGGTCCCAGATAGATTCAGGGGACTTACTTTTTCCTTTTAAGTATCTTTTGTTCATGTATTTTCATATAAAATAGAGAATAGTAAGAGAGAATTAGTGTTGTTCTTGAGAAGAGAATAAGGCCAGATACTCAATTTGAGTAGGATTGGACTAAAGAGACCCCATAGTCACAACCATACACAAATGGATTTTGATATCTTTGGTGAATGATTTAGTCTATCGCCATCTTGCACAATTAAGTTTGACACTTGTGTTTCTAATGAGAGGTAAAACTTGGCTAGTCTGAGAAATTCTATTTCCCTTAAATAAAACACAATTTAAGTCATCAGTGGGCTAGGGAGAGAAGCAATCAGTTCTATAAGAGGACCATTCCATAGTGTTATTAGTGATGATGAACTGACTTTTGGTATTATACCACCATAAAACTTTGAATGAATAGAATTGGAAATCAACTATGTGAGAAACTTCTTACTAGGGACCAAAGGGTCCTTCCACAAGAGGGTACAATATCCATATCCAATAGAGAAGGATATATAAGGTTTCTCATATTCTATAACTTTATAGGAATCCCTATAGTTATAATCACGTGACCATTTGGAGTTTCTCTTGAAATACTAAACATGAATTCACTTCACCGACATAGTTTGTTTATGAGAGACAATGTTCCAAATGTTATTGATAACATCAATTATAACAACCTCCTATACTTTGTTCACTCTGAGGCCTCCCTCTATCTTGTGTATGTAGACATTATCCCATACATGGGGTGAATTATCTCAGAAAGACCAAGTCCATCCCCAAAGCAATTCCCATATGAACTTATCAATATTAGAGCATACAATAATAGGAGAAGGAGAATCGCAGACCTAGTGAGTATATAGAGGCTAAAGAACAACCTTAATAAGTTCTAATCTTCTAGTAGTAGATAGGACTTTAGCTTTCCACCTATCCAATCCATTTCTTAGTTTGTAAATACTAGGAGAGCATAAAGAGTTGGATAATCTTACAATGAATATGGGAAGCCCCATAATTATTTCCAAGAAGATTACCTACATGAACCTTGAGAATATTTTTGATTATATTTTCTTCAACCACTACACTACAATGCATATAACTCTTAGTATCATTGATCCTTAGACTGGATGGGTTTCCAAAACTATAAAGAATATTTCTTATATTCTCTTCATTTTTCTTAGAAGATTTAGAGAACAATTGAATATTGTCAACAAACAAAATGTGAAAAATAGAGAAGTCCCTTGAGGCTTGTAGAGGAATCATAAAGTTATTTTCCGTAGCAACTTTAAAGAGAGAAACAATCATTCCATGGTAAGGAAAAACACATAAGTATAAATGGGATGACCTTGTCTTATCCCCTTATAAGGTTTGGAAGTTTTTTTAATAAACTCCATTGATGATGATGACATGATTAATTGAGTATAAAATTTCATTGATCCAAGAAATTGATATAGAAGGGAACTTTATTCTCCTCAAAACATAGAAGATGTAATCCCAACCACTAGAATTGTAAGCTTTCATTAAGTCTACCTGAATGCACAATTTCCCCTTTCCCCTCTCTTCCTTCACATAACTTATTATCTCATTATATAACATAATGGTAACGCTGATATTGCTCACTTTTATACAAGCATGCTGGTTTATAATTACAAGAGAAGGGAGCACAAATTGAATAATATTAGATAGAATCTTAGAGATGATTTTGTGCAGGAAGTCGTAGAGGGATATAGTAACTCTCCTCTCTAAGATAGAAGAAGAACTTTTGACTTTGAAATAAGAGTAAGGAAATTAAAATTCACTTCTTTCATAAGCTTACCAGTAGCAAAATAGATAGAATTGATTTGATACATCCTCCCCTATGATATGAGAAGAAATATTATAGAAAAAGGCATCCAAACCATCTAAGATATTCTCTTACCACTTTTGGATCCATTATAAGGGTTTTATCGTGTATTTTAACATACATAAAAATATAAGGGTCGTGCCCCCTTGCATATATATGACAATTCAAACGGTATAAGGTTTATGAAAATTTACAAAATATCCTCCCTTCGAACAAGGTTTCCAAGTGTATATCATACCAAACATTTTATTATTTTAGGCTCCCATTTAGATTAATGGGTCGAATTATCTAATTTGAAGTTATCCCTTTCCAAACTCAATATTGACTAAATCAAAAATATTATGGGATCACATAATACAAAAGGAAATGACTAAACTGAGTTCAATCTTGTAGTAAACACATGTTGAAGGTATCAAAATAGCATTTAGTCTCTCACCATCTAGATATAAAAAAAGGCAAGAAAAGGGAGATTGAGAAGAATTCAGAAAGGAGGCTTGGATGATTGGAGGTTGAGGGATAATTGTGGAAGTTGCATAAAGAGAGGCTTTGACATTGAAACACTAGGAATGCATAGTTAAAGAGAGAAATATTCTGCTTGGCGTTATAAAGTCAACAATATATACTTCAAACATTAATAAAGACAAATATTTACATCTTTTTCATTATAGAGGAACCAAGTGTGTAAATGGAACTGATTAGCTTGGAAAGATTAGTTTTTATATAATAGTTTTCTTTATTAGATGAGAATCGAGTAGCCGTGATTCATCATCAGGAGGAAATGGCAGAACCATTAAATTGTCATATGGTTGGGAACTTATTAATGTTGTAACTTAGAGAGAAGAGATGTAGTGACCAAGAGGGGTACAGAAAGAATTTATACCTAAAATGTAAGGATTATATAACATATATTTGTAGGGAAATAGGGTGACAAAATAGGTAGCACAAATAAAACTTTTATTGATGTATTCCCCATGAATGAGCAGATCGCGTCAACAACTATATAATGGAAAGGATGGTTTTGAGGATATACCTTGTCCTAGAGCAAGTCCAATGACATACTCCTTGTTGTTGTAGATGCATGTCTTCTAGTTACACCAGAACTCATCTGTGTCTCCTCCTCATACTACAGACCCACACTTCATCATCTACGGCAAATCCTATCACCACATATTGTTGGCAGACATTCTCCTCCTTAGAGACAGGCAAAGACCACCCCAAGTCTAGAGAAGTCCACACGGACCGCCTAGTACTCCTATCGTCCTGCTAGAATGGACAAGAAAGAGTTGTCCCTCCTGTTAGTGTACTAGTCACCAACCTACTCTCCAGCAATGATTCTTAGTTGTTCTCAACCGTGCTATCCTTCCCTAGTCGGGTAGGACTTAATTGGCTCTCTCAGTTACCACAATTAGAGAGGACAACAATTTTAAGAGAAACTAATTCTCAATTATGTGTCTTGGGAAGCCCCAATACCCCTCTATTTATAGGAAGAGTTTGGGTCAGGGTTCCTAGTCTATGTGGGAGTGGAAGGACCGGAAGATCTTGAATTTTCACAACCTGCAAATGTCGAACCAGTCGGTTCACATGCAAGGTGATCAATTCTCTTAGGAACCGACCATTTCACATGTTTCACAATCATATATGTATTTGGCAGTTCTATTCCAATTAATGCTCGACATGACGTCAACACCAATCCTTAATAAAATCAAATTACATATTGAAGAGTTTGTCTCGCAGACCAAGATGGTCATTCATGACCACTAGCCAATCAGTTCAGTCCATTAAACTGGTCGGTTGGCACCCAACTTGTGCAAAACTCAACCAATACAATATCCAATCAATATGACATTCTAGTCGGACGTTTCAACCCATGAGCCAATCTGTTGGGATTCTAGTTAGTTGATTTGTTTCTTGAATTGAATACCTTAACTCTTTAGTAATCAATCCAATCATCATTCAAGATCAAAATCCTATTCTAGGTCATGTCCTATCACTACTACAGAAACAGCATTCAGTGTCGCTTTTCTGGGCGTCAGTTCTTTAGGAAAACCGACGCCTACACTATTAGACGTCGGTTATTTAGGCAAACCGACGTCTATATTCGAAGACCAGCCAGACACGGGTACTGCTTTGAATACAGTGTCGGTTGTTAATAACAAACCGACACCTAAAGTCGCCCACGAAATCCAATTTTCGAGCAAAACAAATAGTGTCACTTTCAACGTCGGTTATGTAGATAGAAACCGACGCCTATGCGCGATGAAAATTTGCGCAAAAAGTGTCACTTTCAGTGTCGGTTAACCTTTTATAACTGATGCTGAAAGTGGTTCCCGCCAAACAATTTCGTGAAAATATCGTCCAATTGGACGTCGGTTGGTTCAAACAACCGACGCTAAAGAGGTTTAGGCATCGGTTGTTTGAAACAACCGACGCTATTTGGGAACTTAATATCCCGCGATCGCCCGACTCTTCCCCTTTCTTCTGTTTCATTGCGAGCCGATTTCCCTTTTCTTCTCTGCTGTCGCGCGACCACGCCACCGATTTCTCCTCCACGAAAGCTCCTTCTTCCTCCACGATAGCGCCGCCGCGCCACCGCCACACCCCCTTCTCCGCCGCCACTGATGCTGCCTTCTTCCCCTTCTCCGCGCCCCCTTCTCCACCGCGCCCCCTTCTCTGCAGCCACTGCTGCTCCTTGGTCTGCCTTCCCTGCTGCCTAGAGCTCGCCGCCGCGCCACCTTCCTCCTTGCCGCCGCCCGCCGACGCCACTGCTCCTTGCCGCCGACGCCGCTGCTCCTTGGTCTGTCTGCCCTATCGCCTGGAGCTCGCCGACCACCGCTGCACCTGCCTGCCCTGCCGCCTGGAGCTCGCCGGTCACCGCCACCACTGCTGGGAGGTCAGTTGTTGTCGCTCGCCTAATATTGCATCTAAATCTAGGTTTCACCACTGCCCTACTATGTTTCCTCCAGTACTGCTCCGCCAGAGTTGTCTAGTTGTGCATACCTGCGAGTTATCAGGAACACCTAAATGAATGCCTAACACCTAAATGAATATCTAGTTGTGTATTTAATTTGGATGTATATGCTGAACCTAGATTTAGAGAGGACAAGCTATAGTATTTTCCTAGTATGGTGAAAGATTTTCAATCGTGTGTATCACATGGGATTCTTATCTCAACACAATGGACATCAATATATGCATCTAATGCCTTAAATGGAAGACTCGAATGTTATAAAATCCCATCAAAGTAGGTAGAAACAACTTATATATATTCAGATATTAATAATTCCATGAAGTGCACATTATCTTACTCAGGAAAAGTATGTGTATAATGTAGGATTCGTTCCATATAATGGTTTGTTGCTTGCATATATTTTTCATATATTTGTACTTCTAATCGTAATGTTTGGCCTAATTCAGTAAATTTTGATGCATGTTGAAATAAGATTTAAACTTATCAATTGTAGCATCCTAATTTGATTTGATTAAACCCTAACATCAATTGTGATGAAACCCTAACATTAATCGTGATGAAACCCTAACATGTACATATCTATTATTGTGTTTGTTGGCCTAGAAACCCGTCCAAGATTGACTCATTAGGAGTAAATCTTGGATAGTCCCCGGTTTGGGACTGTTCTTGAACACCTAATCTCACTTAGGATGTAAGTGTATAATGTGTATTGGGTTTTTGAGAAAATTTCGGTAGCATTTCCCCGTTTGTTGTCTAAGTACATATGTACTTAGAGAACAGCGGGGAAATGCTGCCAAAATTTTCTTGAAAACCCAATACACATTATACACTTACTAGTGAGATTAGGTGTTCAAGGATGGGATAGGTGGTACACATTTATTATATATAAGAATGACATCAAATGTGTTTGTTGGCCTAGAAACCCGTCCAAGATTGACTCATTAGGAGTAAATCTTGGATAGTCCCCGGTTTGGGACTGTTCTTGAACACCTAATCTCACTTACGATGTAAGTGTATAATGTGTATTGGGTTTTCGAGAAAATTTCGGTAGCATTTCCCCATTTGTTCTCTAAGTACATATGTACTTAGAGAACAGCGGGGAAATGATGCTGAAATTTTCTTGAAAACCCAATACACATTATACACTTACTAGTGAGATTAGGTGTTCAAGGATGGGATAGGTGGTACACAATTATTATATATAAGAATGACATCACATTATACACTTAGGATGTAAGTGTATACCCTAATCTTTTCCTAATATATACTTGTTTCCTAATATATACTTGTTTTCTTTGATCATAGAATGGATAGATCATGGATGTCCATTCGTAATCATTGCACCCTAGAGTTTATATCTGGTCTTGATCAGTTTATTAGATTTGCCGAGGAACATAGGAAAAAACCTACAGATAGGTTCTACTGTCCATGTAGGCATTGCGGTAACAACTTGAAAGTCAACACTGGTGAGGAAATCAAAAGTCATGTCATGTGCAACGGGATTGTACAAGGCTATATAGAATGGCACTGGCATGAAGAGATTTCAAAATCGAAACCAGTAGATGTCGATAGCAGTGCTTGGGTGGAAGAAGAAATTTCCTCCGATGACGTAAATGTGAACGAACCAGTTCCAGCAGACATCATTGATGCGATGTTGGATAGTTGTAGGGTAGAGCACACCGATCCACCTCCTATCTTTAGAAACATTGTGCATGATGCTGAGATACTATTATACACAGGCTGTGCAAAGTTTATGAAGCTTAGCGCTGTGTTGAGATTGTATAAGTTGAAAGCTAACAATAGATGGAGCGACAAAAGCTTCACTTCATTGTTGACTTTGTTGAAAGAAATGCTTCCTGAAGGAAACGAGCTGCCAATCTCAACATACCAGGTAAAGAAAATGTTGTGCCCAATGGGAATGGAGGCCAAGAAGATACACGCATGCCCGAATGATTGTGTATTATTTCAAAAGGACTATGTAGATTTGAAAGATTGTCCAAAATGTGGTGCGTCACGGTATAAATTGACGACTTCGGGGGAGTCCAAAACTGGTTCTCCTGCCAAGGTGTTGTGGTATCTACCTATAATATCACGGTTTCAACGCTTGTTTGCAAATCCGAAAGATGCGAAGAATTTGAGGTGGCATGCAGATGTTAAGAAAAATATTGATGGGATCCTACGACATGCGTCTGATTCCCCACAGTGGAAGAAGATTGATCTACTGTACCCCAAATTTGGTGAAGAAGATAGGAATCTAAGACTTGGGCTTTGTACAGATGGGATGAATCCGTACGGGACATTGAGCAGCCAACATAGCACTTGGCCAGTCATGCTTGTTATATACAATCTTCCTCCCTGGATGTGTATGAAAAATAAGTATGTTATGTTGTCATTGTTGATATCGGGCCCTAAACAACTCGGAAATGATATCGATGTTTATCTTGAACCTTTGATTGATGACTTAAAGAAACTTTGGGCTGAAGGTGTGATGACCTATGATGCTTCAGCAAGAGAGACATTTCATTTGCACGCTATGTTGTTTTGCACTGTTAATGACTTTCCAACATATGGGAATTTGTCTGGATATAGTGTCAAAGGAGCTAAAGCGTGTCCTATATGTGAAGAAAACACTGATTCAATAAGACTAAAACATGGCGGCAAGACATCGAAGGTTTCTTTCAAAATTCCATCCATATCGTAGGAAGCGCAAAGCATTGAATGGATTGAATGATGAACGGAGTGCACCTAAACCTATACCAGGGGATGTTGTTTATGCAAGAGTAAAAGACATTGTCAATGAATTTGGTAAGAAATCACAATGTAGTATGGCCACACGGAGTGACAATTCTTCATTCAAGAAGAAGTCAATATTTTGGGATCTTCCTTATTGGAGTTTTTGAGAGTCAGGCATTGTATCGATGTAATGCACGTTGAGAAAAATGTCTGTGATAGCATAATTGGTACTCTGTTAAATATACCAGGTAAGACTAAAGATGGGATAAAATCCAGACTGGACCTACATGAAATGGGAATAAGGTCAGAATTAACAGAATTACATGAAATGGGTAATAAAAGAACATACTTACCTCCCGCTTGTTACACGTTGTCTAGAAAGGAGAAGAAAACTTTTTGTGAATGCTTGGTAAATGTTAAGGTGCCACATGGTTACTCATCCAACATCCGTAGATTGGTATCAATGAAAGATCTGAAGTTGATAGGTCTTAAATCTCATGATTGTCACACTCTAATGCAACAAATATTGTCCGTGGCAATTCGATCTATATTACCGAAGCATGTAAGGTTTGCAATTACCAGACTTTGTTTCTTTTTCAACAGTCTATGCAGCAAAGTTATTGACCCTGATACTCTCGATAATTTGCAAAGAGAAGTGGTTGTTACCCTATGTCAGCTTGAGATGTATTTCCCTCCTTCGTTCTTTGATATCATGGTACATCTTGTTGTCCACTTGACTAGGGAAGTGAAAATGTTGGGACCAGTTTTCTTGCATTGGATGTATCCCTTTGAACGATACATGAGCATTTTTAAAGGTGATGTTCGAAACCGTTATCGGCCTGAAGGGAGTATTATTGAAGGTTATGTGGCGAGAGAGGTTATGGATTTTTGCAATGACTTTCTCAGTGGTAATGACACTCCTGATAATGACAAGAATATTGAGGAGGGCAAAGGAATTTTGGGATCACGGGTGAAAGTAATCAGTCGTGAGCAGTTGGAACAAGCTCACTTGTATATTTTACACAATATGGATGAAGTGAGTGTTTATATCGAGGAACATACCAATTTCATAAAGAGACAAAATCCTTGAGCAAGTTCAATGTGGCTTGCTAGAGAGCATAATAAGACTTTTACTAAGTGGTTTGAAGATAAAGTCTTACATAAACTATCTCAAACACCAAATGATATTACAGAAACTATCAAATGCCTCGCCTTAAACCAAAACCGAATGTTATGTCTTATGAAGGGTTTGACATTAATGGATTCACATATTACACAAAGTGCCAAGATGATAAGAGTGTCGTCCAAAATAGTGGGGTCACTCTTCAAGCGTCGACTATGTACTTTGCAAGTGCAAAGGATAAGAGTCCACGTGAAGCTAAAATGTCATATTACGGTGTCATTGAAGACATTTGGGAGTTTGACTACATAGATTTCAAAATTCCGCTCTTTAAATGTAATTGGGTTGATAACACCAAAGGAGTTATAGTGGATGAATTGGGTTTCACTTTGGTGAACTTTGAAAAGATTGGCGAGAAGGGTGAACCATTCATATTGGCATCACAGGCGAAACAAATATTCTATATCGATGATCCTGCGAATGATAAATGGTCGGTTGTTCTTCATGGTAAAAGACAGTTCATTGAAGATCCTATAGATGAAGAAGAGTACTATGATAAGTATGATGACTCCAGTCTATTCTTAGTTGGGTTGCCAACTCCACAAAATATTGAAGCTAATGATGACTTATATGTGCGCGGAGATCATAATGAAGGATTGTTAATTGATAAAAGATCACAATTTTAGAGACATGTATGTTTATACAAATGCTAAATGTTTGCCTTTTTCTAGTTAATACAAATGCTAAATGTTTGCCTTTTTCTAGTTAATACAAATGCTAAATGTTTGCCTTTTTCTAGTTAATACAAATGCTAAATGTTTGCCTTTTTAATGACATTTTCAGATGGCTGACCATGATGAGCATGATGTCCATGATGAGCATGAAGTCCATGATGAGCATGCTGTCCATGACGAGCATGTCGAGGATACCAATGTAAGTTCTAAAAACATATCCTCTATTTCTATAAAATTCATTATCTTCTAGTTATGTCATATATCCTATATTTCTATATTGGGCTAATTCAGTGTGTTTATTTTTGTCAAATTTTAGGTTGATGATGCACATGTACCCACTGAAGCACTGGAGCAACTTGATGCGCAGCACCAAACACTTAACAAGAAAAGGGGCATCACTCTGTTGAAGAAGTTAATAGCGCTAAGTGGCAGTGGATCCAAATTGGTTGTGGAGTTTGATAATGGAGGAAATGCAATTGGAGTGAACCGCAATAATTTTGTAAACTATCTTGGGTGTACCACTCAGAGCCATTGTGGTGTTAAGTATGATAATTGGCATAAAGTTCCTCAGGGGAAAAAAGACTTGATATGGAAGGATTTATGTGTGAGTTATTATTATTTGCAATTCTATTTTGTAGATTACAAATTATATTATTTGCAATTCTATTTTGGATACTAGTTAATAACATTTCTATTTTACAGAATCTGTTTGCATTGGATGAGAAGTTGCATCGTAAAAGTGTGATGCAACGCGCTGGAAAGATGCTTAGGAATTATAGGACAAATCTGAACAGAGAATACATAAAAGAGGGTGATAAGAAGAAGAAGTCAACCCTTGAACAATGGAACTTCTTGGACAAAGAAGATTGGGACAATTTTGTTGCTTCAAGAAAATATGAAGAATTCAAGGTATTAGGCATCACTCCCAATTTAATTAATATACATTGTATTCATCTATTCAAGATTAACATTTAGTGCTACTAACCAAATCATTAATGTGCATACTAACTAGGCCCTCAGTGACGCACAAAAAGCAAGGCATGCACTGAATGTGCATGACCACACTATGGGTCCAAAAGGCCATGCAAGCGTTCGCCAAAGACTACAGGCAGAGTCTGCGGCTACTCACGAGTCTGCTCCTACTCAGGAGTCTGCCACACCCATGCCTCGCCATGATATCTGGATAGCTGGGAGGCAAAACAAGAAGGGTTAAATAAAGAAGCCCGTAACTGCTGAGGCGGCTGTGAAAATGGTAAAATACAACTCTTCAAGCAATCATTTGAATATTGATTATTTGTGGTGTTAACTTACCAATTTATGTTGATGGTGATTAGCGGGAGCTGCACGAGCAGAGGAAACAAGGCATGTTCATCCCTCAGGGCACAAGGGATGAATTGATAGTTTCTCTGGGTAACCCAGAGCATCCTGGACGTGTTAGGGGTGCAGGCACTGGTGTGGGCATCAAAGCATTCTTTGGGCCATCCCAGCGCAAACCCAGAGCGGGACTTTCTCAAGAAGAGGTAACCTATTCTTTTTTTAGAATGTTACTGCAAAAGGAAATTCAATAATAAGAAGCTAATGTTTCTTTTATCCATGTATAAGAGAATAAGAGAGTCGAGGATATAGTTGCTAAGAAGGTCAACGATGTAGTTGCTGAGAAGGTCAAGGAAGAATTGCTGCGGTGGCAGGCATCTCAGGCTTCCAATCAGCCTATGGCGACCCACTCTTCTCCTGATGCACAGACTGCGAGTAATCATGGAGACCCATCGCCTAACACGTCTGCTGTAAGTATTGTTTATGACATTGTAGCTAGTCTTTTCAAGATGATATGTTTTCAAGATGATATGTATATATGTATAACATTCTTTACGTAAATTTGTAGGCATTGAAGCCATGCCGCTTAAGAATACAAGACTATGTTGTTGCAGAGGCGCAGGCTTACCCGTCCCTTCCTGGGGAAAGGTTTCACGGGACTCCAATGCCACAGGGCTACGTTCGTGTGGGCCCATTACGTGTGTTACCCGATTGGAGGGAAGCTACATTGCCATATCCCCACCCAGATATTGATACACTTGCTAAGGCAGAAGGCGGGGTCATATTGTGGCCCAAAGCAGATGTCGTCTACACTACTAAACATGTAAGATAAATTTACATTGATTTAGACTGTTAATGTGTATATATGAGGTCAACTGATATGAAATTATATATACAAGTTAAAAAGAAGACACCAGGAGCACCTAGGCCTCCACCTCCACTTCCCGCATTACCAAGTTGGGTTCCAACTGACCTAACATACCCGTTAGGTCCTGCTTGTAGGGGAATGGCATGTTGGCTACGGGCACATAATATACATTTCCCTATAATTGTTTCTTTAGATGCAGATTATGCAGGTCAATCATACGATAGCTCTTTATTTATACAAGATATTATTGAGTTGTTTATGTATGCTTGGCTGAATACATCAATGATAGAGACATGGATAAGGTGAGATCTTGTTTATACATCCATATACCTTATGTAAGATCTGGTGATCTGGTTTCTTATATATTAATGCATACGTAATACATGTTTTGCAGCTACTTAGTCGAAGATCAATGCAAACAATTTGCATTTGATCATGTGGGATTTTTGATTCCATCATTGATTAGTATGGTAGCTAAAGACCCTGATAGTGTTCAAAAATACTGTATAGATGCCTTTATAATTTTTGGTCAGCAAAAGAAGACGATAATAATAGCTCCTTTCAATGTCAAGTAAGTTTACTTTATTTATAATTTGGACTTAAGAAAATTCCATTTTTATTGTGCATTTTGAGTTATTAATTGTTAACTTTTTACCTCTAGCGGTAGACATTGGGAGTTACTAGTTATTGTCCCCGGGACGTTCACTGTTTATTATCTAGATCCCGCGGGAAGTACATTAAACACTAAAATTGGACAAGTAATGAGAATGCCATTATTCTGGTGAGAAATATTTCATTTTTGTATCTGTTAACATATGTTATTACATTACTATTTACTTATGCAATTTACTATGTTATATTAACATGTAGGGGTCTAGATGCATTCAAAAAGGCTGGAGGAACGGTCCCAAGGAAAAAGAACCAGCCAATAAATTGGCAGAACGTACAAGTAAGTTCCAGACTCCAATGTATATATTATTGATGTGAATTGTGCTTAGTTGTATTATTTTGTATGTTTCAATTTATAGTGCGCTACACAAGACAATGGCTGGGCATGCACATACTATGTGATGCGATTTATGCAGATGATTATCCGACATGCTGCATTGGACATCGATACCATACATGAGGTATTATATATAGTCTCATTAGTTAGTATGAAATATATCAATCTTATTTTTATATTATTACTTATATATATACATCATTCTCTTTGCAGGTGTTTAAAACTGACCACACTATAGGTAAACGCTTAAAAAATATACATGCTCCATATACGATGGAAGCATTAAATGAAATAAGAGAAGAATGGGCAAAAGCCATACAAGCAGTGGCAATTGTAAGATATAATTGGGATGTTGATAGAGATAATGAATGATACTTTGTAAATGAATATTTCTGAATGTTAATACATGTATTTGAATGTTTCTATATGTGTGAATGTGAGAATTGAATTGATGTCTGAATGTATCTACTTGTGTGAAAAGTATATATGTTGATTTTGCAGGTTTGTTGCCTGTTTGTAGGCTGATATCAATGGATGTCGTAAACCTGCAGTTCAGAAAACTGAACTGTAGGTTCTCATCCTGCTGACCAGCCACAGCAGGCCTGCAAACTGATATGAAAAAAAAAAGATATAGGCGTCGGTTATTTACAGAAAACCGTCAGCAAAGACCTACAACGTCGGTTATTGGATAAAAACCGACGCCTAATATTACAAACAACCCGACCGTGCAGGAAAGCACGGCCGTGGTGGAAAAGGTGTCGCTTATTCATATAAAACCGACGCCTATAGTACTAAACACGGCCTTGTCATCTTGAAGTATGGCGTCGGTTGTTTAGTTGATCACCGACGCCATACGGGTTCGCGTCACAGAAAACGACGTCATCTAGGACACTTTCTGCGTCGGTTACCAATTAAACACTGATGCATAATGTGTCCTAGATGACGCCGTTTTCTGTGGCGCGAACCCTTTTGGCGTCGATTTTCTATAAACAACCGACGCCTGTACGTTAAATAGGCGTCGGTTAAAAAACCGACGCCGAAGTGTTATACCTTTAGCGGCGCCCACATAGGCGTCGCTCGGAAACTGACGCCAAAGCGGGTTAAACAACCGACGCTGAAAGGCATTTCTATAGTAGTGTATGTGTGTGACCTGATGTAGCCCTATTTTAGGGCTCCATCCTGTACCATTTTGTACTTAAGTCACATCTATACATGTAGATTACAAGCTTTTTACCCCTAATATGCTTATCATTGCAAATATGCTTATGGATGTTCTTTGCACTGTTTTTCAGGTACTTGAACCATGCTTAGATGGAAGAGAGAGAAAGAAGGAGTTCTAGGGTTCCCCCACTCATGGAGGGACCCAAAGAAGGCCCCAATGTCTCCCTCAACCTACCTCCAATGGTCAAGAATCGTCCCCAAGCAAAGACATCCAAAAATGACAAAGATTGAAGTGTAATTAAGTGAGGCCAACCTCACCACGGCCATGGGCATTATGCCATGGTCGTGCCTTTTTTAGCAATACGACACCAAGCTCAATAGAAAAATCCTATAGAATCCCACGGTTGTGGCCCTTTTCCACGACTGTGGCCATTGAAGACACCACGGCCGTGGCCATCAGCACAGTCATGGTCAGTAGAAGAGAAAACGGCCGTGGCACCCTGCCACGGTCATGGGAATTATTGCAAATATTTGGCCAGAGTTACAGGTTGTCACCCCAAGATCGCCATGACCGTGGCCGATGAAGACTAAAACGCCCATGTTGCTGCGCCGCGACCACCTCTCTCTCCTTCAAAACGGTCGTGTTACCCAACACAGCCGTGGTGCCTCTCACCTACCACGACCGTGGCATCCCGCCACGGTCGTGGCCACCACCATACTTTGCTTTTTCACCAATCCCTCCATACCATGACCGTTCTACCACCCCACAACCGTTCCCTACTACCCTCACCATGGTCGTGGCACTACACCATGGTCGTGGTGCTCCACCGACCCTACCCTACTTTTCACTACTTTTCCTAAACTACCCCCACTTACCCTAGTGCCTCCCCACCACCTATATATACATAGGTGGTGGCCACAACACTAGGTTAGATGCCCCTACAGCTGCTCCAAGCTCCATTCTCCTTCCTTGAGCTTTGAGTGCAAACCCTTTGCATTTTGGCTCACCATCCATGTTACGACCTCACCTCCCGATAACCCCAAATTAAGGGAAACCGAGAGGTTGAGCCGTACCCATTAATCCCGGATCAAAGGTTCGACATATAACCATAAACAATTATTAAATTCTAACAGACTATACTGAAAATGGTAATAAAATTTTTCTGTACATACCTTTTGAAAACTTTGATCTCTATATTTCTATCCATGCCGATACTAATCTATCTAATCCTCCTTTGTACTTTAATTCTCATTTAGTATCACATGTGCCACTTTACTGTTTGTTCTTTTCATTGTACCTAAAACGCCGACAAACAAAACGTCGGTCATCCGTAGCTGGTATGTGGGGGAAACAATAATCTTGCAACTATGATAAACATGTAATCATTCAATTAATCATTAAACAGTCAAGATTACATTTTACATATAACATCCGCGATCCACGAGTACCCTATCCTCTGTACTATCCCTGCAGTGGACCTGGATCCTACCTTCCTTATGGTAGATCCTCATTAAACCCCTCATGGTCCCACCTATAGGTGAACCAGTTTCTAGGGTTGAGTCACATGGCACTACTCATAAGTAGCCCACTCCTTAACTCATGGCAGGCTAATGAGTCGCATGGCACTACACGTAGGTAGCCCAATTTCTAACTCTCGGTAACCTAGACCTTTCTCTAGGATTACCCCTTTTTAGCCTTTTCAAAGTAACAGAGGTGGACCCGGATCTAGCCAGTTATATATCTACTCATTTATAGTGATAATCATAGTCACTTTATAGTTGCATGAAATAAATAAACATCCAACAGTTTAGTTGCATTCAATGCGATTAAACATTCGGGAATCCACCGGGAAACTAAAGCGGTATATCCATAAGCGTAACCACATACCTGATCCATAGCAACTTGATGTCCATGCATTTAATATTCAACATAATTAACAGGCAATCAACAAAATCCTGAAAATAATGCATAACATCCAAGTGTCATTGTTTTATTCAAACATCCTTAAGATCAACTTTGATTTCTCCTTATGATTTCTAGGACGACTTTAGGGTGTTATTAGGGTTTTAGCCTTCATTATGCATTTATCACTTTTAATGATCTTTTAATTCACAAACCCTAATTTCTGCATCATATGCACAATTGCATGTCCATTAAGTCTAATATGTTTCTTTTATACTAAAATTATTACCTTTATCCTTTTAGGTCATATCCACAACATTAAGGCTAATTATCACCTTCGGTTTCTTTCAAATTGACAAATCGTATTTCATTGTAGTTCAATTCACATATATGAACCTTATTTATCACTATTTCCACTTTGCACACTAGGGAACACTAATTATCCAAATAATTCACATTAAAGATCTTTGGTACTGAAATTGGATTTATAACAACATAACATTGTCTTATTCATGGATTTGCACAATTAAATCATTAAATGGAATATCTTCCTAAATTAGGGTTTCTAAGCCCATTAATGCAAACTTAGATATATGAAACCCTAATTTAAGCCAATTATGTGCAATTATCGTCCTTTTATTATCAACTTGTTAATATTCGTTCTAAATATTCAGAGAACATCACTATATTTAATTATCATCTATTTCAAGGGTTTTTCATTAATTAAACCAGTAAATATGATAACTTTATGTATTTTTCCAATTTCAAGCATATAAACTCTAAATTAAACTAATCATGTGCAAAGTTCTTCCTTTTTGAACTCAATGCACCTTTTTGCATTTAACAGGTTAATATCAACCCTAAAATCTATTAAACCCTTTTAAACACATTAATCATATCAAAATTGGATTCCTTAATCTTTAATTCATTAAGGATGAAAATCTACACTATATTTCCAACTATGATCAGATTCAGGCTATGAAACTATTTTTATTGAATTCCTTGTGTTCTCCTGATCAAAATTCATATATAACTTGTTTTAATCTGAGCTACGATTATTTATCTATGAATTTTGCATTAAAACACTTACTTGACCAATCGGATGGCGCCACGTCATCCAGCTCATGCAACGCGGATCGTTTGAGAATTATAACCTAATTACGGTTTTGCCCTCGACTTAAGTCAGTTAGTCTTTAGCTCGTGGAGGGGCAAAAGTGTCCGACGACACTTGCCTTCTTCTTCCTCCGCGCAGCCCTAACCCGCGCGCGCCTACAGCTGTCTGCAGCCCGTCTCCTCCCCTTCCTGGGGCTCGAAGCTCTTCCCTGATCATTGCCCTGCCTCCGTCCTACCTGGGCGCACCTAAAGAACATCATACTCATGGTCCATATGGCCACTTTTGAGCACAACCTGTCTGCGGTCGCTGCCGCTTTTGCAGCAGACATGCAGGCCGGCGGACCAAGCTGTTGACGCTCAGGGTGCGGGGCGATCTCCGACCCATCCCTGGGTTGTCGTGGAAGATTCTTTCCTCCAACCCAACGACCCGAAGCCCCTGGTTTGCTCCAGGGTAAGCACCACTCGTGTGTTAGGGTTTACGGGTGTAACCAAAGAAGAAGAAGATAGGGGAGTGAGAGGAAGACTTGGATTTTCTTCTTTGTACTCGACCAGGAGTCCACCCCTTTTATGGGGGAGGATATCCTTGCTCTAAGGCACCCATCTAAGAGGAAATAAGTCCTCTCTTATAAGAAAACCACCTTCCTTCATTATGTAGAAAACCTCTCTCTCTTCTTTGCTCTTTTAAAAACCTTGATTATTTAGATATTACGAAATTCGAAATCTCCTTTCCCTTATTGTCTTTATTCTTGCTTTTTCAACCATTAACACGAAATCATGTTTCCTTTTGATGGAAAATACCATCTTATGAAAATAACATAAAATCCATTAATAATGAAACACATTTATCTTCTTTTTCTCTCTCTCTCTTATTTCCTTAGTCTTCTTTATTCTTTAGACATTAGGAAATCGAAAATAACTTCTTTTATTCTTTTATTTACTTTCCCTTTATTCTAAAGGCACACATTCTATTTTCATTTAATAGGGAGATACTTTCTTTTTATCAATGTCACAAATTCACTAATAATGTATCTCTTTATCTTTTTATTTTGCAAATTTTCTATTTTCTCTTTCTTTCCTCTTTATTGGGACTCCTTAGATCCCAAAATACTCCATTATCTCGAAATTATCTTTATTGGATACTTATTATCCTTCTAGATGCATCTAAATGCATTATCTCACATTATCTTGTTTATTTCTCATTAAAAATATATCTTCTTGAGAATTTCTTTTTATTTCCCTTCTATTTTCCTCATTGGCATCCCTTCTATCATAAGAAAACCTTGGGATACGAAATTCCATAAAGGGAAAGTCAATTATCCATCTTTTCACTTAATTTCCACATTTCATCAATGTTTTCAATTTCTCTCTTAATAAAGAAATACATAATTAATCTTTTCTTTTTCTTATTTCTTTTCTTTACCACTTTAGACTCCTTGGAACCCAAGGAATCCAAGAGGCACGAAATCCTCTTTGGATTTTCCTTCTAGAGGTTTCCATTATTTCATTTCTCAAATATCCATTTACTAATTGAATTTCCTTTTTTATTTTCCTTTTTATTGGGCCCAATAGTCAATAAAGCCCACAAATCAAATAACAAGGCTATTTCAAACGAAATCCAATTATTCAAAACAATTCACATCATTATTTGTTCAATTATTCTTAATATGAGAAATTGCATTTCTCATCAATTGAACCCAAAATTTGGGGTTATAACATCCTTCCCCTCTTATAGGAAATTTTGTCCTCAAAATTTAGGCAAGCAAACAAACAATTCAGGATAAGACTTTTCCATGTCTATCATTGGCCCCTATGTGGCTTTGTCGGACCCATGGCATTTTCAAAGAACCTTTATCATCACATATTCTTTTCTCTGAGTTCTTTCATCCTGGCATCTATAAACTACACAGGTGACTCAGGCCATTTCAGCCTCCCTTGGGGCTCACTAGGTTCGTTGCTCAGCACATGGTCGGGGTACCTCACATAGTGCTCTAAATTGGACACATGGAAAACATCTCCCATTACTCTATCCTGATGGGTAGGGTCAAACCTAACCTTCTCCACCCATCCATCTCTAATGGACCCATGTATCGGGGACTCGGCTCTCTTAGATATAACTTAGAGGGGTCGTATTTTCATGTCATATTTTCTCCCACAGTAACTTGTATGTCAGTCTACTTTGCATTTGCTCACGACTCTCATCGTCTCTAGGCTCCTTTCAGCCCTTGCACAACCAAAGTGACTTCATCTACACGTACTGGGGTCCCTTTTTCTAACCATCATGTGGTACTTTTCTAACCATCATGTGGTCCTTTCACCAACATTACCTTACTAAAGTGGTGACCGACACAACCTCCCTTACAGAGCTTCATATAAAACCCGATATTGGCTATGGTGGTTATTGTCACATCTTTCATAGGACAAGAACTGTCTCTAGATATCACCCTGAATGAGCACATATGCCCTCATCAGACCCTTTAGTCTGGATCATACTAACCATAGTTAGGGGTGATAAACTATACTAACATTGAGTTCTTCATGTACCTACTTCCACTTTATGGAAGTGAACTTTTAGGTCAAACTCAAGAACCTTTGAACTTGCTTCATGGTGTAGTTGAACCGTCTCTCACATGGGTAGTTCAACTGCATCTGTCCCTTAACAGAACTCTTCCTTATCTAGGTAAGGCGACCTACCATAACCCACATTGTATCTCGACCTTCCTCGATCCAGGGAAGACCTATCACAACATCCATAGTGTTGAGCTCTCATTCCCTCTCAAGGATTCTTTTATCCTCTATATCGATACACTGGGTTACTGGGGTTCGTCCTTTACCTCTTGGCTTGCATGGCCATACACCACATGCAACTTCATCTTAAGCATCCAAAGTGCTACTGTCATTTTCCACGGTGTAAGATGATCTCCAACCATGACTCCCTATATGCCATGATTCTTTCAAGATCAACTCCTCGAAACCCTAAACCACTCTAGTTGGGGTTTCATCACCTTCCCTTCCAAAGAAGTACATCTGAGGTTTTACCATCATCCTTTCATTGCATCAAGAACTAGGCTGGCTAACCAAACAACCCTTAACTTTTCAACGCATCTTGTTTCATCTGAGTGTTATCCAAACACCTCTCTTTTTCAAACTTAGGGTTGGCCAAACAAACTCTTCTAACTTCTAGTCAACCAAGTCTTAATCAGATCATTCATTATGACTTCACATCCTTAGGTAACATTACACTTCCATGTATTTTGCTTATTATGTCACCTTAAACTATATGTTCATCTTCATAAGTGCACTCTATGATTCCATCATCATGGTGATCAAACTCAACCTGGTATAACTTGTAAGCTCTACATCCTCATAAGGTGATCACCTCATTCCTCTTAGTGTTTGCAAGCCATCCATCATTCATTCACTTTACCATGGTAAGATATCTTCTCTATCCACATTTCTCGTGGCAACGCTCCAACTACAGCATCTCTTATCCTTGGTGTATGACATGCATAATGTCCTATCTCTCACCCCCATAACAAGAGGAAATAAGCATTTGGATGCAATCCAAATACAGAGTTCTTCCTGTTCCAAGAGTAGAGATGGTACATCCCACCTTGCCGGTACACCTTTAAATATAAGTTGCAACGTGCCACATATGTCTCTTCATCACAACCATTATGATATCAAAACTAGTCTTGAACCTACTGAGGTTTATATCCTTAGTCAAATCCTCTAGGTCCATAGGGTACCGACTCTTCTGGGGTCATCCCTCTTCCCTCATGCATCAAGAGAGTGCCCTACTCATCTGCCCTTTAGGTCCCATGAGTTCATGAAGGTGATCAATCTCCTAACCCATGGCCCTCAGACAATGATAGTTGTTACCTCCCGACCCTATGGTCATGTGCAACTGGGGAATTAGGCAACTCCTACTTTTATCGGTCTTATACCTCCCTGACCCTAGGATAGACTTAGGATTATTCATTATAGTACATATTCACTTAGAACCTTACCCAAGTCTTCATCATCTCTCTTTCTGCATTCATGGGCTGACCTTCATCCTTTCATTGAGATCATGGCAACATGCCCACCTTGGTCAAGCCCTATACCAGATACCTCCATGGTAACACATCTGCATGCACTTAGAGATGGATATCTATGGGCCTACGGGTTCATACTCATACCATGTACTTTTCTCTTAACTTCTCAAGATCCTACGAGACCTCTTTAGGTTACCTTGAACCAACAAAACTGATATACACCCTTCCAAAGGGGTTCCTCTCCTAGGATGGGAGGAAAACTATCTCTAAGGTCACAAAAGCTCTTAGGTCTAGGGTTTACATCCACCCGAGCCTACTTAACCCTAGAAAACCATTAAGGCACAAGCAGATCACTTATTGAACCATACTAGGTCATACTTGTCCTCTTTCCTCAATGATGGATCAAAGTCATACCTTCCTTTATCATCAACCTAGCTATGAGGGGTTCATTACACATACTTTAAACTTAAGGGAATTCCCTTTTCCATTATTTATGAGGCGTACCATGCTCGAAACTATAGAAACTTAATTCTCATCATGAGCATTAGGTATACCACTTCCCCTCTTAGGCCTAGGATCCCTAGGTTTACTTTTAGGTGTCCAACTGCACGCTCTATTTCTGAACCATGAATTAAGCTGGAAAAAGGCATCTCGTGCACTTCCTATCATCCTTCTTCTCGATCAACACTTAGGGTTGGGTCCTCCTAAAGATAACCAAGATATCATCAACTTTTAGGGATCGATCATGAGGCAATCCCTGTCATCCATTGTTTAGGGTTTTAGGCTTCCCACCTTCTTGCGGGGTTTCCTGCTCTCTCTAGACCTAACCCTACATCCAACCTCACCATTAGAGGTTCTCTCTTCATGAAGTTTCAACTTCAAAGGCACGCTCTACATAAGTGAAGCCTAGGTTCGAACTTATGGTTGCTCAAGATCATCCATAACCCTTTATGCTCCATCATGATTCCTTAACTAGGGTTTCATCCTACTGTCAGCACTATGACGTGCCCTAGGTGCCAACTATACCTTACTTGCACAAGCCCATAGAGTTTCTAAGGTCCTTTACTAACCTCATCATCTAAGGAGTTATCCTTTACCCTAACATACACGATCCTTCCCAGGGTTGGGTTTCCAAAGGTGTTAGGTCATCCATGGGTCATATGGCATCCCAAAGGCATGTCCTTTCAAACACCTGGTCCAACCATCTCCCTCTAACCATCACTTAGGGTTAGGGTTAGCATCATCCCCATAGGATGTGCCAGGTCTCTACTAGCAATGGAGATCTCTATCTCCAAGACTGACTTATCCTCCTGACAAGAAGGTCTAGCCTCAGGTCTCTCCTGAAGACATGACATCTTATGTCATAAGACCTAAGCATGTATCTATTATTTACTTTGCGCTTAATCTATTAAGCTTATGTCCATGACATCTTATTTACATGCCTTTCATTAATTTAGTGGAGGATTCCTTAAACCTTATTAACCTTACCCATACCTCAAGAGGGTGAGGAGAAGAAAGAAGACCTTAATCCTTTAGGTTCTTATTAGAATTTTGTGATGAGAATGGATGAATAAGATGAGAAGTCCTAAAGGTATCTTATTTCGATTCATACCCTAAGACTTTGGCCAGGCGGTCACACGGGTCCGGGAGTCCTCGTATTCCGACTAGCGGTGCGGAGGAAAATCTTGCCAGCCCCCAGTCGTGATCCCTTTCTAGACACCTCCGTCTTTCGGATACTCCTCTAATAACTCCCTTGGGTTCTATGGAGTTTGTAAAATTTAATAATTATTAATGGTTAAATGAGGAACCTACGCTCTGATACCAAATGTTACGACCTCACCTCCCGATAACCCCAAATTAAGGGAAACCGAGAGGTTGAGCCGTACCCATTAATCCCGGATCAAAGGTTCGACATATAACCATAAACAATTATTAAATTCTAACAGACTATACTGAAAATGGTAATAAAATTTTTCTGTACATACCTTTTGAAAACTTTGATCTCTATATTTCTATCCATGCCGATACTAATCTATCTAATCCTCCTTTGTACTTTAATTCTCATTTAGTATCACATGTGCCACTTTACTGTTTGTTCTTTTCATTGTACCTAAAACGCCGACAAACAAAACGTCGGTCAGCCGTAGCTGGTATGTGGGGGAAACAATAATCTTGCAACTATGATAAACATGTAATCATTCAATTAATCATTAAACAGTCAAGATTACATTTTACATATAACATCCGCGATCTACGAGTACCCTATCCTCTGTACTATCCCTGCAGTGGACCTGCATCCTACCTTCCTTATGGTAGATCCTCATTAAACCCCTCATGGTCCCACCTATAGGTGAACCAGTTTCTAGGGTTGAGTCACATGGCACTACTCATAAGTAGCCCACTCCTTAACTCATGGCAGGCTAACGAGTCGCATGGCACTACACGTAGGTAGCCCAATTTCTAACTCTCGGTAACCTAGACCTTTCTCTAGGATTACCCCTTTTTAGCCTTTTCAAAGTAACAGAGGTGGACCCGGATCTAGCCAGTTATATATCTACTCATTTATAGTGATAATCATAGTCACTTTATAGTTGCATGAAATAAATAAACATCCAACAGTTTAGTTGCATTCAATGCGATTAAACATTCGGGAATCCACCGGGAAACTAAAGCGGTATATCCATAAGCGTAACCACATACCTGATCCATAGCAACTTGATGTCCATGCATTTAATATTCAACATAATTAACAGGCAATCAACAAAATCCTGAAAATAATGCATAACATCCAAGTGTCATTGTTTTATTCAAACATCCTTAAGATCAACTTTGATTTCTCCTTATGATTTCTAGGACGACTTTAGGGTGTTATTAGGGTTTTAGCCTTCATTATGCATTTATCACTTTTAATGATCTTTTAATTCACAAACCCTAATTTCTGCATCATATGCACAATTGCATGTCCATTAAGTCTAATATGTTTCTTTTATACTAAAATTATTACCTTTATCCTTTTAGGTCATATCCACAACATTAAGGCTAATTATCACCTTCGGTTTCTTTCAAATTGACAAATCGTATTTCATTGTAGTTCAATTCACATATATGAACCTTATTTATCACTATTTCTACTTTGCACACTAGGGAACACTAATTATCCAAATAATTCACATTAAAGATCTTTGGTACTGAAATTGGATTTATAACAACATAACATTGTCTTATTCATGGATTTGCACAATTAAATCATTAAATGGAATATCTTCCTAAATTAGGGTTTCTAAGCCCATTAATGCAAACTTAGATATATGAAACCCTAATTTAAGCCAATTATGTGCAATTATCGTCCTTTTATTATCAACTTGTTAATATTCGTTCTAAATATTCAGAGAACATCACTATATTTAATTATCATCTATTTCAAGGGTTTTTCATTAATTAAACCAGTAAATATGATAACTTTATGTATTTTTCCAATTTCAAGCATATAAACTCTAAATTAAACTAATCATGTGCAAAGTTCTTCCTTTTTGAACTCAATGCACCTTTTTGCATTTAACAGGTTAATATCAACCCTAAAATCTATTAAACCCTTTTAAACACATTAATCATATCAAAATAGGATTCCTTAATCTTTAATTCATTAAGGATGAAAATCTACACTACATTTCGAACTATGATCAGATTCAGGCTATGAAACTATTTTTATTGAATTCCTTGTGTTCTCCTGATCAAAATTCATATATAACTTGTTTTAATCCGAGCTACGATTATTTATCTATGAATTTTGCATTAAAACACTTACTTGACCAATCGGATGGCGCCACGTCATCCAGCTCATGCAACGCGGATCGTTTGAGAATTATAACCTAATTACGGTTTTGCCCTCGACTTAAGTCAGTTAGTCTTTAGCTCGTGGAGGGGCAAAAGTGTCCGACGACACTTGCCTTCTTCTTCCTCCGCGCAGCCCTAACCCGCGCGCGCCTACGGCTGTCCGCAGCCCGTCTCCTCCCCTTCCTGGGGCTCGAAGCTCTTCCCTGATCATCGCCCTGCCTCCGTCCTACCTGGGCGCACCTAAAGAACATCATACTCATGGTCCATATGGCCACTTTTGAGCACAACCTGTCTGCGGTTGCTGCCGCTTTTGCAGCAGACATGCAGGCCGGCGGACCAAGCTGTTGACGCTCAGGGTGCGGGGCGATCTCCGGCCCATCCCTGGGTTGTCGTGGAAGATTCTTTCCTCCAACCCAACGACCCGAAGCCCCTGGTTTGCTCCAGGGTAAGCACCACTCGTGTGTTAGGGTTTACGGGTGTAACCAAAGAAGAAGAAGATAGGGGAGTGAGAGGAAGACTTGGATTTTCTTCTTTGTACTCGACCAGGAGTCCACCCCTTTTATGGGGGAGGATATCCTTGCTCTAAGGCACCCATCTAAGAGGAAATAAGTCCTCTCTTATAAGAAAACCACCTTCCTTCATTATGTAGAAAAACTCTCTCTCTTCTTTTCTCTTTTAAAAACCTTGATTATTTAGATATTACGAAATTCGAAATCTCCTTTCCCTTATTGTCTTTATTCTTGCTTTTTCAACCATTAACACGAAATCATGTTTCCTTTTGATGGAAAATACCATCTTATGAAAATAACATAAAATCCATTAATAATGAAACACATTTATCTTCTTTTTCTCTCTCTCTCTTATTTCCTTAGTCTTCTTTATTCTTTAGACATTAGGAAATCGAAAATAACTTCTTTTATTCTTTTATTTACTTTCCCTTTATTCTAAAGGCACACATTCTATTTTCATTTAATAGGGAGATACTTTCTTTTTATCAATGTCACAAATTCACTAATAATGTATCTCTTTATCTTTTTATTTTGCAAATTTTCTATTTTCTCTTTCTTTCCTCTTTATTGGGACTCCTTAGATCCCAAAATACTCCATTATGTCGAAATTATCTTTATTGGATACTTATTATCCTTCTAGATGCATCTAAATGCATTATCTCACATTATCTTGTTTATTTCTCATTAAAAATATATCTTCTTGAGAATTTCTTTTTATTTCCCTTCTATTTTCCTCATTGGCATCCCTTCTATCATAAGAAAACCTTGGGATACGAAATTCCATAAAGGGAAAGTCAATTATCCATCTTTTCACTTAATTTCCACATTTCATCAATGTTTTCAATTTCTCTCTTAATAAAGAAATACATAATTAACCTTTTCTTTTTCTTATTTCTTTTCTTTACCACTTTAGACTCCTTGGAACCCAAGGAATCCAAGAGGCACGAAATCCTCTTTGGATTTTCCTTCTAGAGGTTTCCATTATTTCATTTCTCAAATATCCATTTACTAATTGAATTTCCTTTTTTATTTTCCTTTTTATTGGGCCCAATAGTCAATAAAGCCCACAAATCAAATAACAAGGCTATTTCAAACGAAATCCAATTATTCAAAACAATTCACATCATTATTTGTTCAATTATTCTTAATATGAGAAATTGCATTTCTCATCAATTGAACCCAAAATTTGGGGTTATAACAATCCACCATTTCCACCCTCATTCCACCATGGAATCCTAGTTCCCTAGGTTTTCATCCATAATCCTCTACCATTTCATGCACCCCTACACCCTTGGAGGAGGGAGGACGTCTACAACAAGCTTAGAGGTAAAGAAGGAGGCTTCTACATCAAGCTTCATGGAGTCCCTACTTCTTATACCCCTTTCTTTTCTTGTTTCCTTGATCATGTGTAGCTAAGCCCCTAGTGGTGTGTTGTTTCGGGTTAAAATGTAACTTTGATACCATGTTGGGGGAAAATTGCTTGTAATGAACTCAATTTCTATCTATGATGATTGCCTCTTGCTTCAATCTCATTTCCTATTTTATTGCATGTGGTTTGTGCTTATAACATAGATTGTTTGCTTTGAGATGTTTGATGACACTTAGCTTCTAGGAGGAATTGGAGTGTATGTGGCAATCTTAGGATTGGCTTCTAGGTCCAATTAGTGGATCCCTAGATAGCCCCCTTTGTTCCTACATACACATCCCTCCTTCTATAAGTGAGTGTGAGATTTAAGTAGCTAGTGTAAGTCAGAGTGATGCAATTGCCTAGGGCCTTCTAAAGGCTAGAGTGGCTAGTGGCATGAGGTCAAATACCCTCATCTCTACTCCCATCTCTACCCTCAACCCTCAATTGCTCACTATCACTTACCCTAGAAACCTAGATTTGGTTAATCCCATTAGAATTACACCTAACCCCAGTCTTCTACTAGTAGTATAGGGTATATTCTAATGTCATTGTCCTTGTTGTTTGGTTTGGTAATCTAGATATGAAATGAGAACCTTGCATGTTTAATGATCTCCTTCAAATCATGTTAAAGTTGCATCCCCCAAACGGCCCACCTACCCTAATCAACTACTTAAAACCCATCTTGCTTAGTTTGCTTGTTCATGCTAGTCTAGTTTAGTCACTTTTACTTAATCTAGTTAATTGCTTAGCTTTTCTCTTTAGTGTTAACTTAGGCTCTTTCTCTTGCTAGTGGTTAGTTTAGTTCTTAATTGCTTTTTCCTTGCTAGAGTAGTGTAGCTCTTCTTGCTCTTTCTTAGTTAGTTTGTTAACTTAGTTTACTAATTTTCTTGCTCTTCCATAACTTAGTTTCCATCTCGCATTTCTTACTTGCTCATTAGCGTAATCAAACAACCAAACCATTTAAAAACCCTAAGCTCCGCAAAAGGAACATAGCCCAATCTGTCTAACTCTAGTGCCCCCTCTATCTCTGTGGTTCGACCCCTTATCTTTCCAATCACCTATACTACAACAGTACCCCGTACGCTTGCGGTCGACCTGTTTTAGTCTTAGTGATCGACTCGGTTAGGGATAACATAAATTTTGAAAGCATAAGATCCCATATCCCGTGCGCTCCGACCTCGTGGGGTGTAAAAGCACCACTAGCGGGGACACACCAAGCTTTCTGGCACCGTTGCCGGGGATAGAGGTGCTCGACCTAGTTAGATAGTGTAGCTTAGCCTTTCCTTTTGCCCTCACCATTGATATTATTTATTCTTTGTGTTACTTTTGCATCTTGGTTTGCTAACTTGGTTTCTTATTGTTTGTTTGTGTCTTGCGCAGGTGACAGTTGTGCATGCGTAGCACGCGCTCTACTTGCACCGACTTGGTGGTATACGACCCCAAGATTGATAGAAGGAGGCGTCAACCTCGCCGCAACCTACACTGAGAGGCTGAGATGGCCGAGAACAACCGAGATGCAGATGCTCAGCCACCTCCACCGCCACATCGCCCGCTTCACAAGTACTTCATGTCGGGGAACTACAACTCCCCCATCGCCACCTTGGTTGACCAGATGCCCGGTCAACAATTCTCCATCCCCCCGGCACTCCTGGGACTTCTCCCTACATACTTCGGTATGGAGAACAAGAATCTCTACCACCACATAGACGCGTTCCTTAAAACGTGCTCTACCTTCCGCACTCCAGCCGCCACCGACGACTCAATCAGGAGGACACTCTTTCCTTTCTCCCTCAAGGAGAAAGCCAAGGAATGGTATGTGATGAAGCCAGAGTTGGTCACATGGAATGAGGTGAAGAACGAGTTTCTCAGGAAGTTCTTCCCCATCTCCAAGTTATCTTATATGAGAAGGTGCATCACGTCGTTTTCCCAGAAAGAGAACGAGCCCTTCCATGAGGCGTGGGTGAGGTTCCAAAACCTACTTCATGATTGCCCTCATCATGAGGTTCCTCTGTGGCAGCTCATTCAAGCCTTCTACACTGGGCTTGAAGAGCAAAGCCAAAACAACGTAGACTCTTCCTGCGGGGGCACTTTCATGGCAAAGCCGCCCGAGGAATCATGGTCGTTGTTTGAGCACCTCATAGAAAATTCCCGCTACCGTGCTTCCACAAAAGGGGGGCATTGTGATCGAAGCTACGCTCCTCCACCTTCTTCTGCAGCTCCGAGTCACAATACCAATGACCCCGATATGATGGCGATGATGGCCGATATGATGCGGATGATGAAAAATCAAGTGGGTAGCTCTTCCAACCAGCCCACAATGGCGGTTGATACTGTAGATGAGGAAGTCAATGCTCTACATTCCTTTGGTGGCCGCAACAACTAGGGCCCAATGTCCAACTCCTACACTCCTGAGTGGATGAACCACCCGAACTTCTCTTGGAAACAACATAATGAGGATGGGAAAGGACAGGGGCAGCAAAAGCTATGCTACAGCTCCAAGTTTGAGGAGGAAGTGCTAGGAAGGCTAAGAAGCCTGGATGAAGTAAAAAAAGATGTCAATGCACATGGGCAGTCTATTAACCATCTTGAGCAGAGGTTGGATCAGATTTCTCTCTCTTTGGCTAGAAGGGAAGAAGGTAGACTTCCATCTCAACTAATGCCAAATACGAACAATGATGGGGCTTTTCTAGGGAACACTTCGAGTGCTTATGTTCCACCATCTTACCAAGCCCCACCAAACCCCTATGCTCCTCCACCTCCTTAAGCGCCACTCAACTATCAATATGCTCCACCTCCACCTCACACCTACCAACAACCACCTCCGCAATACCACCCCCCACCACAACAACAACCGCAACCCCAATTCATTCTTCAAAATCCCAACCCCCTCACCAAAGGCCTCCACCACCCTAACAGCCACAACCACCTCCACAAGCTCCCTCTCCTACCACCCATGAGCATGTGAAGGCAGTGACTACATTGAGGAGTGGCAGGACTTTGGAGAGCCCCCATGGTACAGTTGTTGGCAAAGATGATACTGAGGTTGAGAAGCTTGATGGTGAGATGCAGATTGATGATGCCGTGATAAGAGGCAGCATTGATACCATGATTCCGATAGTTGATACCGAGATACTGAATGATGATACCGTGATTCCCGTGATACCAGTCGATGATACTGCTGAGATGGACCATTTGGGGTCCCAACTCCCCCCTTTCCCCGAGACTCTTAAGGAGCCTTCTGCTGAGAAAAGAAGGAAAAAGCATACCAAGGACATTCTGGAAACTTTTATACAAGTGAAGATCAATATCCCTTTGATTGATGCAGTCAAGCAAATTCCTTCATATGCTAAGTTTTTGAAGGATCTTTGTACTTTCAAGAGAAGAACTACGGGGAGAACCCTGAAGAAGGTAAAGCTTACCGAGCAAGTGAGCTCAATACTAAAGCACACCATTCCAAGAAAGAGGAAGGATCCCAGTGCTCCTATCATATCATGCTACATTGGGGCGCACCACATAGACCAAGCTCTCCTAGACTTGGGCTCGAGTGTGAACCTCATGCCGTATAACATTTTTGTAGAATTATAGATGGGACAGTTGGGTCTGGCCCATTGCACTTTGTAGTTAGCTGACAGGTCGGTAAAGACGCCTAGAGGGTGTGTTGATGATGTGCTCATGAGACTAGATGATGAGACATTTGCTTTCTTTCCTGCTGATTTTATCATCTTGGATATGGAGAAAGACACGAGGAGGGTTCCTATCATCTTGGGGAGACCCTTCCTGGCCATAACTGATGCGGTCATTCATGTGAGGACTGGTACGATGTATGTGACATTCATGCACATGAAGATCCAGTTGAACATTTTTAAATCTTCAGCCACGGCTGAAGTGATAGGTGCAACAGAAGAAGACTGCTATCTAGTTGAGTGTCTAGATGAGATCGTGGAAGAATGCCTACCTTCTTGGATTCAAACTGCCACTCAAGGTAGAGGATTAGATCTGATAGTTGAGTTTCCTGAGGATGATGAGGAAGATGATGAAGAGTGTGAGCTAGCCTTAGTGGCTGCAAGTGAAGACCTTCCTTCCATCTCTAAGCCATTGAAAAACTCTCTTGAAGAGCCCCCCACACTTGAGCTGAAATCACTTCTTGAAGGTTTGAAGTATGATTTTCTAGGGGCGAATGACACCCTCCCGATGATCATTTCATCCATACTTTCACCCGAACAAGAGGAGGCTTTAATGAAGGTTCTGAAGAAGAACATCCAAGCTATTGGATGGACCATTGATGATTTGAGGGGTATTGATCCCTCCATCTGTGTGCACCGAATCTATCTTGAAGAAGACGTGAGGCCAAGCCGCCAAATGCAAAGGTGACTAAATCCGAAATTGAAAGAAGTGGTGACTCAAGAGGTAGTTAACTTGCTTGATGCCGGAATTATCTAGCCTATTTCTGACAACACTTGGGTGAGCCCCATCCAAGTCGTACCCAAGAAGGGTGGAATCACAGTTGCTGAAAATGTCAATGGGGAACTAATGCCAGTGAGAGAACAATCTAAGTGGAGGATGTGTGTGGACTATCGAAAACTCAATGAGAAGACGAAGAAAGACCACTATCCCCTCCCATTATTTGATCAAATTCTAGAGAGACTGGATGGGAAGAGTTTCTATTGTTTCCTTGATGGGTATTCTGGATACTTTCAGATCGCCGTACACCCCGCCGATCAAGAGAAGACAACATTCACCTACCCGAGTGGCACATTTGCTTATCGGAGAATGCCATTCGGGTTGTGTAATGCCCCATCCACATTTCAGAGGTGTGTTACATCAATCTTCGCAGATATGCTTGATTCGTCCTTGGAAGTGTTCATGGATGAGTTCTCAGTTTTCGAAAAGAATTTTGATGAATGCTTGTTACACTTGGCTGCTGTCCTCAAGAGATGCATGGAAGTTTGACTAGTTCTATCTTGGGAGAAAAGCCACTTCATGGTGCCCAAAGGCATCGTTCTAGGCCACCGAGTCTCTGAAGACAGGATTGAAGTTGACAAGGCCAAATTGGGCCTCATCTCTACCCTCTCCATTCCTTCCACCGTAAGACATGTCTGATCTTTCTTGGGACATGCTGGTTTCTACAGCCATTTTATTAAAGACTTCAGCAAAATTTCAAGACCGCTGTGCCACCTTCTTGAAAAAGATGTCGAGTTTCACTTTGATGACAAATGCATTGAAGCCTTTAATCACTTGAAGGAGAAGCTAATTTCTGCTCCGATCATGCAACCCCCCCGATTTCTCTCTGCCATTTGAGATAATGACTGACGCATCTGACATGGCAGTGGGTGCTCTGCTGGGTCAAAGGATTGGCCAGATTCCTCACGCTATCTACTACGCGAGTAAAACTCTTGATGAAGCGCAAATAAATTACACCACTACCGAGAAAGAGTTACTCTCTGTCATCTTTGCTCTAGACAAATTCCACTCCTATCTTCTGCAAAATAGAGTTGTGATTTACACAGATCATGTTGCATTAAAGTATCTCATGTCTAAGAAGGATTCAAAGTTGAGGTTGATAAGATGGATTTTGTTGCTGCAAGAGTTTGATATAGAGATAGTGGATAAGAAGGGAGTAGAAAATGGCGCATCCGATCATCTCTCCTGGATTGATCACCCTTTTGACAAGACAAGGTTAATCAAAGAAACCATGCCGAATGAAGAACTCTTCCTCCTCTCATCTACTCAAGGGCCATGGTACCAACACATAGCCAATTTCTTGGGTAGTGGTAGGATACCTAGCATGTGGACAAGGGAGGAGAGCAAAAGTCTGTTTGCCATGGCAAAGAATTATGCATGGGATGACCCTCACATTTTCAAGTATTGCCCCGATCAGCTTGTAAGAAGATGTGTGCCGGAAGTGGAACAATAAGACATCCTCTCCATGTGTCATTCCAGGATATGTTGAGGACATTTTGGAGGAAAGTGTACAGCTGCCAAGGTACTGCAATGTGGTTTTTACTGGCCCTCATTGTTCAAGGATTCACACGGATTCTGCAAGAGCTACTTGAAATGCCAAAAGGTGGGAAATATCTCCAAAAGAGACATGATGCCTCTATCACCCATTCTTGTGGTGGAGGTATTTGTGTTGGGTTTAAGGGGAGACAGAGAAGGCAGCGGAAACAAAAATTTCTCCCCCAACCCACACCGAGGAAACGCGTCAACGTCTATATAATAGGAAAGGATGGTTTGTGGAATCATACCTTGTCCCGAGGCTTGCTCGGCGACAATACCTCGCGCAATGTGCGGTCTTCAACTCCGGACTTCGACGGTGTCTGTGCAGCTCCTGGTCGCACCGGGACTGACAACTCCTACTCGAACCGGACTGTCAGATGACAGTTGTCCTCCTAAGCGGCAGTGTCCTCCCGCCTCTGTAGTATCCACACGGACCACCTGGAACTCCACACTCCTTGTCCCACAAGGAAGTGGAAGGAGTCACACCCTCCTGTTGACGTACTAGTCGCCAACACGCTCTCCTGCCTCCTGTTGCAACTGCAGTTGTCCTTCCCTTGCTGCACCTCCCTTTTGCGGGAAGCACTTGCTCGGGCTCTCTCACGGTTACCAAAACCAGAGAGAACGACAACTTGCAGAGCAACTGGTTGCAATGAGCTGTACCGTGAGAAGCCCCCAATACCCCTATATATATAGGAGAGTCATGGGACAGGGTTCTCCATCCCGGGCAATGCGGGACTAAAAGCAGGAGTAGAAGGGTTCGAGAATTTTCCACAAAAAGCAACTGGTTCGCAACTTGAAATGATCGGTTCACAACTGAACCGATCGGTTCGGCCATTGAGCCGATCGGTTGGACCTGAGCCGACCGTTTGGGGCACTCCAACCGATCGGTTGGTGCCCTGAACTGATCGGTTCATGGTCCTAATCCGGCCCAAAAAGACTTTCCTTGTTTCTTTCCCAATTGGTATCAAATACCAATGTTATTCCCAATCGAATTGGGCAATTTGAAACCAAAGGAAGATTCTTGCCGACATGACTTTTCCCAACTGGTCGGTTGCACCAGTTGAGCCGATCGGTTCAACCCTTGAACCGGTCGTTTCAACCTGGGCATGAGCCGATCGGCCTGGACACTCCAGCCGACCGGTTCAGCAACCTCAGCCGACCGGTTCATCACATGAACCAATCGGTTGGGAGCACATGTTGGGCAAAATCAGTCAATTGCGATTTCAATCAATCCGATACTCCAATCAATGCGTCCAACACCTTGAACCATACGATATTGAGCCATCGACTGATTGAGTGTTTAATTGAACTACTAAAATCCTTTAGTAATCAATCTAAACATTGCTTTGTGGACAAAACTCCTCTTCCAGGTTAAATCCTATGTGTGTGACCCTGCAGGTCTATTTCACGTTGGCAGTGAAAGTTCATAACACTTATGACTTCACAAGCAAAGAGCGGTGCCTAGTCACACATCAGTGCTACCCAAGTGAAAGTAGAAAGTTGGAGAACAACTTTCATCCTACAATCTGTGAATGGTGTGACAGTGAGTGTATAATTCCTTTGTCACTGATATCCCGAATGAACTCGAGGCATGGAACAGTCATCCTGTCAACGTTCATTCACTTCCTTGATCTCAGAGTAGACTGGAAGAGATATGTATGACATTAGTATCATATACTGATTCACACATGCGTGCACGCCTTTCTCAATCCTACTCATCAAGTGGCCATGGATATCAAACTCCCTCAGGAGGGACAAATCCCATATCTATCACTCACCCCTCAAAAGCCCCATGTGTCAAAGCCACCCAATCATCACCTTTATAACAACCCATGTTTTAGGACTGCGTTTGATGATGTCAAAGTGTGCCCAACGACATGTGTTGAGTGTAGTGATTTCAGGTCTAAGAATCACACTCACCACCATCACTGTGAGTACTGACTGTGACTACCATCTCATGGTTCCATGTGTCAAACTCACGGTGGGTCTGTCCGGTACACTTGTTCTCTAACAAGTACCTATGTGTTTGGTTTGATATCTGTATATCATGACTAATGAGATTATGTCATCAACCAACACCACAATCTAGTCTTGTGTGTCATTGTTGTCTATCTACCTTCCACAATGACATCCGACTAGGGACATAACAAGAATGTACAAACTCTTAGCATCCGTATGATATCATCATTCAGGTCCTTAACCTGAAGGCATACATCATTGAGTATTGTCATTCTCTAGACATTCAATCTATTCTATCACTATCTCATATGACTGAACCAGAAAGAATTGGAAGCTCGCCTTTGATGTTTATCAAATCAATCTTAATGTATCCCACCAATCATCACATGATTGGCTCTCAGGGCATACATACCAACAATTTGATGTATGGGGAATTGATTTAATGGGTCCTTTCCCTCCTTCATTTGGGTATATCTACATCTTATTTGTCGTTGACTATGTGTCTAAATGGATAGAAGCTATTCTGAATCGGACGAATGACCACAAGGTGGCTTGCGATTTTGTGAAATCAAACATCTTTAGTCATTTCAGACTTCCAAGAGCCATGATAAGTGATGGGGGAAGTCATTTCATCCACCACACCTTTGAGGGATTGCTCAAGAAACATGGAGTGAACCATAGAGTAGCCACTCTGTATCATCCTCAAATAAGTGGCCAGGTTGAGTTGGCCAATCGGGAAATAAAGCTCATTTTAGAGAAAACAGTAAGACTGGACCGTAAGGATTGGTCTCTCCGTATAAATGAGGCTTTATGGGCATATCAGACGGCATTCAAAGCCCCGATTGGCACCACACCATTCAAGTTAGTCTACGGGAAAAGATGCCACCTACCAGTAGAGATGCAACATAAGGTGTTGTGGGCCTTGAAGAATATGAACTTTGATCGTGAAAATGCAGCAATGAAAAGGAAATTCCAACTCAATGAGCTAGAGGAAATGCGCCACGAGGCGTATGAGTTGTCAAAGAGTTACAAGGAGAGAACAAAGTTCCTCCATGACAAGATGATTAGGAAGAAGGACTTTGAGCCCGGAAAATGGGTATGGCTATACAACTCGAGAATGAAGTTCTTTCCCGGAAAACTACGGTCTAGATGGGAAGGACCCTATCTTGTCAAGAAAGTATACCCATCAGGGGTTGTGGTCATTTATGAGAAAGAAGGTGCAAAGGAATTTGCTGTCAATGGGCAAAGGTTGAAATCCGTTGTTGAAGTCGGCCCGGATAAGGCCAATCATGATTTTGATATTGTTATGCTTGTAGAGGAAGAATCCAATGAAGAAGAGTGTCTGGATGAGGATGAGAAAGGAATCTACTACAAGGATCTATTGAAGGTTCCAAAGAAGTGACAGAGATCTACAATCAATAAGCCTGGCTGAAGGCGTTAAATTTAGCGCTAGTGGGAGGCAACCCGCGTGGTTTGAGATTCTCAAACCCTCCTTTTGATACTTTATCTTTATTTTACACAAAAACACACATGCACACTTGTGCTTGATAGTTTGCTTTTGAGTTTTGATGATGTGCAGGTGATAGAAAAGAAAGAGAGAGAATATAGAAGTTAATCATGGTCGTTTAGTCAGATTTGTGGCCAAAGAACAAATGAAGATAAAGTTCAAGTTTTGAATTTGGAAAACTGAAGGAACAACAACACCACATCCGTGGAGCTCTACCACGACCGTGGCTCATGTGGCCAAACACGACCGTGGCACATGGCCACGACCGTGGGAATTAATGCATCTAATTGACCGAACTTACAGGTTGTTTGCAAGAATCGCCACGACCGTGGTTAGCAGCCACGACTGTGTTGAAGAAAAATGACAACAACTGTGGCACCCTTCCACGACCGTGGTGAGGACAGGCTGGGGTGTTCTTCATTGACAATGCGACCGTGGCACCTGCCACAGTCGTGCTAGACAACCCTGACCATGAACTTCCCCTACCCCCTAAGCTATAGTTTCATGCTGAGGACAACATGATTCTAAAGTTTGGGGTGGGTAGGGAGGTATGCACCACCCTATCTCTCTCTTTTTGTCATTTTGTTATCACCTCTGCCACTGAGTTTAGTTTTATTGTTATTGCTCTGTTCATTGCATGGCATGTAGTTGATTTCTGCACTTTTGTGTAATTTTTCAAAATTTTTGCTCTTTTTCCCATTCCATATCATGCATTGCATTCTCATGTAGTTTTTGATAATTTCATATGCATGTTAACTAGGATTTGCTACTTTATGTTTTAAAATTCCCCTAAAGTAGGTTTAGATGTGATTTAGTGCAAATTGTCACCATTTTGGCCAATTTTGCCCAAATTTGAGATTTCTTGTCTAAAAAGTATGTCTTGACCCAATCTCTACTGTTTTGAGTAAAAATGACGGCCTTTGACTAGTGAAAGTGAAATTTCATGCTTTATTGCTAAGTGGTATCAATGTTTGACTTTTTACATGTGCATCACCTCTCTTGTGATTGTGATTGATTTGGCTGAATTGTGAACTTGAGCAAGCTTTGAACGCTTAGTGTTTGTGGAATCACTTGTTTGATATATAAATTTCATCTTGTTCATTCATATGGTGTGATATCTAGGATGAAGTATTGGATTAACTTTCATGCAGGATGTCATATGTGGAAAATCATACCAATGACCCCTCTTTGACCCGATTCTTCTTCAACCATCTTCATACCCCTCTGCCTTATAAAAAGATGCCCTAGTGTACATAATCAGCCTTGGCCACCTCCAAAATTTTGGGGTGGCCATATCTTTATCTCCCCGCTTCACTCTATCCACCATTTGCCCTATCTACACAAGGGCAAGAAAGAAAAGAAAAGAAAAAGAAAGGCAAAAAACAAAATAAAAGGATGCTCCTATTTAAGAGCATTCAAATAAAGAAAAGATGAGTGTGTAAAACACTCCAAAAATCTTACCGCAACCCTTTCTTCCACTTTCATACCCATTGAGTTAAGAAGCATCAAACTTAGCTCATTTTGCCTTTTTCCGCAGCCACGTGGGTCATCTGGTATGATTTGAAATATAAGACTGAATGCATGAATGTGAAACAACACTCCTAGTCATCCTCGATTAACACTATCATGAAACGGTTTACCCAGAACTTAATGAAAGAGATATGGATAACTTGTATATTCTATGCGCTATATTTGAAGTTCATGTGCTTTGTGCTCTTTTCATGATTGGATTGTGAAATAAGGAGAGGAGAGAGGTGAAATGCATGCATTCAGTCATCTTTGATCCCACTAAGCAATAATCATCTTTTACATTGCATATGTCATTTCTTTTTGTGGAAGTTTTGTAGAGAGACTGAGTTGGAGCATACTTGAGGACAAGTATGTTTTAAGTTTGGGGTGGTGATGTAGCCCTATTTTAGGGCTCCATCCTGTGCCATTTTGTACTTAAGTCACATCTAAACATGTAGATTACAAGCTTTTTACCCCTAATATGCTTATCATTGCAAATATGCTTATGGATGTTCTTTGCACTATTTTTCAGGTACTTGAACCATACTTAGATGGAAGAGAGAGAAAGAAGGAGTTATAGGGTTCCCCCACTCATGGAGGGACCCAAAGAAGGCCCCAAAATCTCCCTCAACCTACCTCCAATGGTCAAGAATCGTCCCCAAGCAAAGGCATCCAAAAATGATGAAGATTAAAGTGTAATTAAGTGAGTCCAACCTCACCACGGCCATGGGCATTATGCCATGGTCGTGCCTTTTTTAGCAATATGACACCAAGCTCAATAGGGAAATCCTACAGAATCCCACAACCGTGGCCCTTTTCCACGACCGTGGTCATTGAAGACACCACAACTGTGGCCATCAGCATAGTTGTGGTCAGTAGAAGAGAAAACGGTCGTGGCACCCTGCCACGGTCGTGGGAATTATTGCATCTATTTGGCCAGAGTTACAGGTTGTCACCCCCAGATCGCCACGACCGTAGCCCACTGCCACGACCGTGGCCGATGAAGACTAAAACGCCCATGCTGCTGTGCCACAACCACCTCTCCCTCCTTCAAAATGACCGTGTTACCCAATACGGCCGTGGTGCCTCTCACCTACCACGACCGTGGCATCCCTCCACGGCCGTGGCATCCCGCCACGGCCGTGGCCACCACCATACTTTGCTTTTTTACCACTCCCTCCATACCACGACCATTCTACCACCCCACGACTGTTTCCTACTACCCTCACCACGGTCGTGGCACTATACCACGGCCGTGGTGATCCACTGACCCTACCCTACTTTTCACTACTTTTCCTAAACTACCCTCCACTTACCCTAGTGCCTCCCCACCACCTATATATACATAGGTGGCGGCCACAACACTAGGTAGACGCCCCTACAGCTGCGCCAAGCTCCATTCTCCTTCCTTGAGCTTTGAGTGCAAACCCTTTGCATTTTGGCTCACCATCCACCATTTCCACCCTCATTCCACCATGGAATCCTAGTTCCCTAGGTTTTCATCCATAATCCCCTACCATTTCATGCACCCCTGCACCCTTGGAGGAGGGAGGACGTCTATAGAAAGCTTGGAGGTGAAGAAGGAGGCTTCTACATCAAACTTCATGGAGTCCCTACTTCTTCTACCCCTTTCTTTTCTTGTTTCCTTGATCATGTGTAGCTAAGCCCCTGGTGGTGGGCTGTTTGGGGTTAAAATGTAACTTTGATACTATGTTGCGGGAAAATTTCTTATAATGAACTCAATTTCTATCTATGATGATTGCCTCTTGCTTCAATCTCATTTCTTATTTTATTGCATGTTATTTGTGCTTATAACATAGATTGCTTGCTTTGAGATGTTTGATGACACTTAGCTTCTAGGAGGAATTGGAGTGTATGTGGCAATCTTAGGATGGGCTCCTAGGTCCAATTAGTGGATCCCTAGCTAGCCCCCTTTGTTCCTACATACATATCCCTCCTTCTACAAGTGAGTGTGAGATTTAAGTAGCTAGTGTAAGTGAGAGTGATGCAATTGCCTAGGGCCTTCTAAAGGCTAGAGTGGCTAGTGGCATGAGGTCAAATACCCTCATCTCTACTCCCATCTCTACCCTCAACCCTCAATTGCTCACTATCACTTACCCTAGAAGCCTAGATTTGGTTAATCCAATTAGAATTACACCTAACCCCAGTCTTCTACTAGTAGTATAGGGTATATTCTAATGGGATTGTCCTTGTTGTTTGGTTTGGTAATCTAGATATGAAATGAGAACCTTGCATGTTTAATGATATCCCCCAACTAATGTCAAAGTTACATCCCCCAAACGGCCCACCTACCCTAATCAACTGCTTAAAAACCATCTTGCTTAGTTTGCTTGTTCATGCTAGTCTAGTTTAGTCGCTTTTGCTTAATCTAGTTAATTTCTTAGCTTTGCTCTTTAGTTTTAACTTAGGCTCTTGCTCTTTCTAATGGTTAGTTTAGTTCTTAATTGCTTCTTGCCTTGCTAGAGTAGTGTATCTCTTCTTGCTCTTGCTTAGTTAGTTTGTTAACTTAGTTTACTAATTTGCTTGCTCTTCCATAACTTAGTTTCCATCTCGCATTTCTTACTTGCTCATTAGCGTAATCAAACAACCAAACCTTTTAAAAACCCTAAGCTCTGCAAAAGGAACATAGCCAACTCTGTCTAACTCTAGTGCCCCCTCTATCTCTGTGGTTCGACCCCTTATCTTGCCAATCACTTATACTACAACAATACCCCGTACGCTTGCGGGTGACCTATTTTAGTCTTAGTGATCGACTCGGTTAGGGATAACATAAATTTCGAAAGCATAAGATCCCATATCCCGTGCGCTCCGACCTCATGGTGTGTAAAAGCACCACTAGCGGGGACGCACCATGACCCTATATGTCCCATATTATGTTGGCAGTGAATGTCCATAACCAATTACAACATCACAAGCAAAGAGTGGTGCCTAGTCACAAATCATTGCTACCCAAATAAATGGAAAGTTGGGGAATAAATTCAACCTACAATTTGTTCTTGGTGTTATAGTGTTTGCATAATTCCTTTGTCTTTGATATCTAGATTAAACTTGAAGTATGGATCTGTCGTAGTCTTCAACACTCAATCTATGTTTCTTTGTATAGCAGACTATATGAGATATATATAAGATCAGTATCATATACTGACTCACATGTAAATGGACATTCATTTCTCAGTCTCGCTAACTCAAGTGGCTAGGATATCACACTCCCATAGGAGGGAAAATTACATCTACATCACTCACAATCAGTCCCCATGTGTTAAAGTCACCCAACCATCATATTTATGATAACCCTTATTCAAGATTTTGTTTGATGATGTCAAAGCATACTGAACGACATGTGATGAGTGTAGTGACTCCAGGTCTAAGAATCACAATCACCACCATCACTATGAGAGCTAACTATGACCACCATAATAATGGTTTTAATATGTTACTCTCATGGTGGATCTGTGCGATACACTGGTTTCTAACACATATCTGTGTGCTTGGTTTGATATCGCCATATCATGACTAATGAGACTCAATCATCAACCAACACACACTCTAGTCTTAAGTGTTATTGTTGTCTATCGGCCTTTCACAATACAATCTGACTAGGGACATAATGAGAATGTATACTCTTAACATTTGTATGATCTCATTCTTTAGGTCACTTATTAAGACATACTTCATCCAGTAATATCATTCTCTAGACATTTATTATGATACTTCATTATCTCATAACTGAAAAATGGAATAAATTAGAAGCTTGCTTTTTATTAATAATCAAATCACTTATATATTGTGCCATTACAATCATCATATGATTGCCTCTCTAAGAAAACATACCAACAATATTAACATTGTGTTTATTAACTAGTTTAGGGCATACATCCCTATTTTATAACTTGATCATGTTGTTAAAGATAAGTGAGCCACAATGTATGATAGCACATACACAAAACATTGAGGTAATGGACTTTGTGAATTTTCATCAAAATTGCAAAACAAAAGAAGAAGAAAAAAAACTAAAGATTGAACAAGGCCAAGTAGGAAGGCCCATAAGGGTGCCATCTAGATCACCGGGAGTTGTATACGTTTAAAACATGGGGGCATTTTCCTCTTACACATATGCAAAGGGCATGTTCCCATTGCATGTGTGGGGGCATGTTTAGAAAATTCACGAAATATACCCGTCATTGAATTGAACCGGTCACGGTTTCACAATCCATGTCATTCGGACATGGACGTGTTTAATTAACTCATACATGTGGGTTCCCTTCACACATATGCATGTGCCTTTTACATGTGCAAAGACAAGTTAAATAAAATCATGATATATACCTTCGATTTGATTGTATCAGTCACATTAACAATCCATACTGTTCGTTTGGTTTGCTAAATTTTCTAAAATTATATATTTTGTCCATCTTGTATTTGTGAAACACTTGCATTTTTTAAATCTAAGAAAGTAAAATTTCATATTTGGTTTATTGGATTTGATGAGTGAGTGATTTATTTTTTCTTGGTCCATTATCTGTATTTTGGCGTCTAGAAGAAATATAATGCAGACAAAAATGAGGAATTCCTGTTACGTTCCAAAATTTCAGAATTAGCTTGTTTTCATATTCTACAAACCAAACAAAAATTCATACAAAAAAATTTCCAAATACAACCCAATATTGTATAATCCAAGTAGCCAAACATGCCAATAATTAATCTTGATTTCAAACTTCCGCTTAGATTAACAGGGTTCAATCCAATTTGAGCTTAACCCTTCGCAAACACAAATTAGAATGAAACTAAGTTCAGATTGACTCCCATGACAAAAAGCCACACGACTGGACTCGGTTTCAGTCCGTTTAACAAACACATGCTGAAGTGAAGGTGGCAACTACCTCTGACTACAAGCGGGGTACGCGACTGGGACTAGCGATAGAGGTGCTATATGCGAGGGAGGTGGTCGAATAGTTGGTCCGTGCCTTCATTACTAGATATTGGCATTTTGATGGGAGTTGCCAGATCATTGGTATATTAATTGAAAGGGCGGTCACGCGAATTCGATGAAATGGGCAACTGAGCCACACGGTGGGGTTTGGAAAATAAATATGATGGGTAACTTCAGCATAGTCCCAAGGCACATGTTACATCCGATAATATACAAGTATGTCAGACAAACTTGGAGAATATGTTGGACAAATGCAGAATTCATATGAACATCACACAGGCAAAAGAATAAATAGAAAGGTACATTCAGCCGGCCCGCAGCTTTCAAGCTCACCTCTACCAAATAAGGGAATTCAATGATATAAGAGAAAATCTATCGACATTAAATACAGACAATGTTTTGAACTAACCAATTGCGTTCTAGTCTTAATCTGACGTGGATAGGTGCTTAAAAGGAGACCCAGAACTGATAAACTTGTCATTGTTATTATTTGTTTTCCCACTTACATCATTTAATCTGGGATGGTTGCTTGGAGCAAGCAGTCCGATATGTAGACGGTATAGCTGTTGTCTACTTGGGCAATAAGTAATCAGTTGCCGGCGTCTACCGACGTCCCAGTCTTGTTTTTATTTTAATACCCTGATTATAAGGTGTGCTACAGTATACGATAATACATACACGAAGAGGGAGATAATGAGCACGAGAACCTCATATAAGTATTCAATTCATAAGGATTCAATTCATTGATTATGACTATAAGAAAAAGTATGCCGACTGCTAACGTTCGTGGTCATTTTTTTAGTAACCCTCCCGCTTAGTTACATTACTCATCCTAAAAGGGTAATCTCGAGACTAAAATGTGGTGCAAATCGTTCACGCAATCGTTTTACAATAGCGGCGAAAAAGGCTGACTGCGGTACTATTTAAACAGCTTTTTAAAAAAAAAAACCACTTCCTCTATTACTCAAGTTGCCAAATCAGTCAAAACTATATAAAAAGGGAAAAAATATCGAAAAAAAAATACTACTACTATGTGCCTGTGTGGCTACTACATAGCCTGCTTCATTCGCTAACTGACTAACAAAACTAATAGAGAAACCACTAAAAAGGAGTCCTGTGAAAGTCTTCATTGATAATTCTCAATTGATCTCTTTCACTGTCTTTTGCTTTCAAGGTTTGACAAGAAATTGTGAATCCATTTTTACCTTTAGCTTATGTAAATTCAAGTCCATTGCTAATGCCTCCACCAATGTGACACCTTGGACCTCTATCCTCCCTTCACCTATCGTCATAGTTACTTTTCTCCAATGTTTTAAGAACTGGACCGGTGCTTGGGTATTGACTTGAACCGTACTGAGTCGGGTTCAACCGCAGTCCAAATCTGCTGTGACGAGAACCTGTTCCACATCCTATTGCAAGAAATCTTGACCACTCATCTATCATAAAACGCCCCCTTAAAAAAATTAGTTTGGTGTTTCTACCGTCTCAATTAATTGTAACATGCTTGCAACACGCTGCTCGGAACAGGAAAATTGATCTCGTTCAACCGAAGCGGTTGAACCGGTTGTACAAGAAATGACATCAGCATCATGTAAAAAAAATTTGAACTGAAAAACCGAACCAATCACCATAGTATAAGGCAAATAGCGGTCGGACCGGTCCAACCAGTTGAACCAGGCACACTATATGTATACATATATGTATGTGTGTGTGTATATATATATATATATATATATACATACATACATATTTATACATATATATTAAAATATATACATATTTATGAATTTACATAAGCCGGCAAGAGAATAACCCGGTTGGCGAATTCTGCTGGTCCCCAATGAAGGGACCCGGGTTCGAAACCACACAGAGAAGCATCTCTTGATTTATCACCCTCCCGGGCGTCCGGCCTCCGCCACGGGTTATGGGAGAGGGGAAGAGAAATCTTTCTCTCTTAATCCCATATATTAAAATATATATACATATATACACGTATATATACATATATAGATATAAAAATATATAGAAACATATATATTAATATATAGTGTACATATGTACATATATATGTGTATATATGGGTACATGTAAATAGTATATACATATGTATGTATCCATTTGAATATATATATGTTCATATATATATACATATATATATATATATATATATATATATATATATATATATATATATATATATATGAGTCGGGCTAGAATATTGTGGCAACACATCCCGCTATCACACAGACAGAGAGGTGTTACGCGAAAATGTGCGGAAAACACCATAAACCACTCATTACCAAAAATATGAGTTAATTAAAACCGATTTGCAGAAAGCGGATATACCAAGAAACTATTACATTTAGGTCATCATCCTGCAAGGAAACATGTTATATAAACATGTATAAGATCTTGGTACGTGTCCACAGCTTCGGAGATCAGCTATCCAGTCATCACATGAGTTCATCACCTGTTTATACATACATAATAGCCCATATCCGGCCAGCAACAGGATATATATCATCAGCTATACATCGTGAAACAATGTCAAAACGCCTCCAAGGACCTGAGAGTACATGGATGACTCTAGACTCTACTACAAAACAACCAAAACAACAACATATCCACCTCTTGCCTTCTACTGCTCTTCTTGCTGCTCGGCCACAACTCCGCGACCATCACCACATCTAGCTCGAACACCTAAAAAGGTTATAAACCAGCGGGGTGAGACACACAGTCCCAGCAAGAAACATAACTCCCCGCCGAAACCATAAAACCATAGAAGGATGAAAGCAAAAGTAGAAGATAATTGATAGAAGGTATAACAAGAGCAGTCTATTTAGCAAGGCTATTCATACCATCAAGCTTACCAAGCTGTACAGAAGGTAGATAACCAAGTATTCATTTTTGGAACATGATTAACAAGATAAGATTTATAAGATCTTACCACATAACATAAGAAACGTATAAGTAACTGCAAGGTATAACAAGATCAACTACTCAAGCAAGGCCTCAATCAATGTTCCGTGTTTTGCCTTAAGCAATAAATACTATTCGGCTGGATTACGTTTTATTATGTCCTGAGGAAGTGAGCCGTACCACTCAGATTCAACCGACGGCTGTGAAACCCAGAGCCGGTGCCATACAAGGTCAATGGAAGAGTCAGACTCCACGACCTCCCACCTCGTGGTCAGTGCACAAGTACAACACAAGCAGGACCACAGTCTCATGCTTAAGTGGCCTCATCCACAGGGTCAGGCTACCCTCTGCCTAGCCCACCTTGGTACATGTATCGGCGCTAGTGAAACTGAGCCACGAGCCTGTTCACCGTGCTCTGAGCCATGAATGCATTCATGCTCCCATATCACACATCCTGAGCCATGGGCCTGTTCAGCATGATCTTATCATATTTGGGCTACGGGCGTGAATCCGCATCCTGGAATCTACAACCAAAGTTGCACTCTTACCTCCTCACTTTAGGCTAGGAGAAACCTCGCATACTCAACAATATGTGCTCCGGGTTAACCCGTAGGAGAACCCGTTTCACCATCACCAGCTCCTGATGATGATGGATCTATGGCCAGGGCAAACTACATGATATGTTCTACTGTGATTAGTTAGTATATTTTAAGTGGATTGCAAGATTCAGCCAAGTTGTATAATATGCAAATAAAAACAAGAATAAACAACATGAAACTCAATATCATGCTTTTACTGTCATCAACATCATCCTGATCCATCACCAGGATCCAAACTTACATGTTACCACTTGGCCTCTTGCCAATCATCTAGATCCATCACAAGGATCATCACATTGCCATGTGATCTCAATCCCTCATCACATAGTGCCACTGTCTCTCAAGGCTTACATCATCACCATGGGATATCAATCCCAAGTCATCATCAGAGGATAACACCTCATCTAGGAACTTTTAGCCAACTCAGGTCCTCAGACCAAAACACATCAAGCATGTTATCTCATCATCAAGAGTAACCATCAAAGCGGTGTTACTCAAACATATATACCTCATAGCCCTTTACCTGGCTATTCATCTGTATGAAACACCTGCATGGTTAGTATACACAATCATCATGGATTAACAGAA